>OZ005657.1:21262689-21862689 GCA_963930645.1 Salticus scenicus | reverse complement strand
TGGAGAATAATGAAAAAAATTCTACTAATCAAGAAATGGTAGATGAATTTGAACAAAATTTAAAATTTGTGAACGGTCGTTATGAAGCGCGGTTATTATGGAAAGATTCTCGTGATTTCTTGGGAAATAATCTTGAAGTAGCTAAAAAGCGATTTTCCAGTTTGGAAAACAAATTCATGAAAAATGAAATATTATTTAGAGAATATAATTCTATTTTAACCGAGCAGCTTAAAGAAGGAATAGTAGAAAAATGTCCCGAGAAAATTTCTGATGGTTGTTATTATATGCCCCATAGACCCGTGATAAGAGAGGATAAAACTACTACAAAGGTACGCATTGTTTATGATGCCTCTTCCAAACAAAATAATTCTTTATCCTTAAATGAAAATCTAAATCCTGGCCCTAACTTGAACCCTTGTTTTTTGGACATAATTTTTAAATTTCGATTTCATAAAATTGCGTTTTCAGCCGATATTGAAAAGGCTTTTCTCCAAATATCTATAGCGGGGGAAGATCGTGACTACTTAAGATTTTTATACTATAAAAACTTTGACAATCATGAAAAAATAATACCTTATCGAATGACAAGAGCTACTTTTGGAGTTACCTGTAGTCCCTTTATTTTGGCTTGTACAATTAAACACCATATTAAAAAATACGATATTTCTCATGAAAGTGTTTTTAATATGCTTAATTCATCCTTCTTTGTTGATGGTTTGTTCTCGGGGGGAGATGATGCTAATGAAGCTCTTAATTTAACCCTTGAAGCTGCCAATATTTTAAGAGAAGCAGGTATGAATTTATGGAAATTTGAAACAAATTCTGAGGAGCTTCGAAAAGAGTGGGTTCGTGAAAATTTAACTGTTACTGATCTTGATTCTCGAAATACTTCTTTAAAGGTTTTAGGCTTAACTTGGGATAACAAAGAAGATAATTTAGGGCTAGAATTACGACCCTTGTTATCAAAAATAGAGAATACTTCATGTACAAAAGGAAACATGTTAAAGATTGCAGCCATGATATTTGACCCAGCGGGTTTTATTGCTCCTTATGTAATTAGAGTAAAATGTTTGTTACAGCAATTGTGGGTTATGGGATTTTTTTGGGATGAACAATTTTCTGGGGAATTAGTGAATAGCTGGAAAACTTGGTTATCAGAAATTGGAGATCTAAAACTACTTAAAATTCCCAGATATTATTTTGACTCGATATGTAGTAAAGATAACACTCAATTACAATTGCATGTCTTCACTGATGCTAACTCTAATGCTTATGGCGCAGTTGCATACTTAAGATATAAAACACCTGAAAATAATTTAAAAACCTGTTTTGTAATGTCTAAATCTAGGGTTGCCCCCTTAAAAAAGTTAACCCTTCCGCGTTTAGAGCTTATGGGTGCACTTATCGGTGCCAGGGTTGCGGATTATGTCAAGAAAATCCTCCCTGTAATTGATATTGTTTTTTGGACAGATTCGGAGATTGTACTACACTGGATAAGGGGCAACAAAAATAAATGGAAACCTTTTGTTTCAAATCGAATTTCCGAAATTCAAAATTTATCTAATCCAGAATCCTGGAAACATGTAGAGAGTTATTTAAATCCTGCTGATCTCTTAACAGGAGGTTGTTCTGTAAAAGTATTGGTAAATTGTAAAAAATGGTTTAACGGCCCTGAATTTCTTTCTTGTCGTGAAAGTCAGTGGCCTACAATTAAATTAATTCGAAGTAAATTACCCGATGTGACAGACGAGCAGTCTAAAAAACCCACAGCGATATTACAGTGCATGGTTGAAGAAAATAAGCAGAGAATTCCAATCATGGATATATCAAAGTTTAGTTCCTTGACTAAACTGTATCGAGTGACTGCTTGGATTTTTAGATTTATTTCTAATATAAAAGTCAACAAAAAAGAAAGAATATTTTTGGAATTATCTGCTGCTGAAATCCTTTGCGCAGAAAATTATTGGTTAAAATTAGTGCAGGAAGAAAGTTTTCCCGAAGAAATTAAATGTCTAAAAATTAAAAAATCGATTTCTAAAGAATCCAAAAATTTTCAGTTGAATCCTATTTTATCAGAAGAAAATTTGTTGTTGATCCAAGGGCGACTTCAAAAGTCAAATTTACCCTTTGAAGGTAAACATCCCGTGTTACTACCTGCTAAACATCATTTAACCTTCTTGATCATAAAAAACTCTCATGAAAAAGTATTGCATGCTGGAGTCTCAAGTACACTTGTACAAATAAGGGAAAAATTTTGGATATTAAAGGGGAGACAGATTGTAAAATCTATGTTAAATAAATGTATTGTATGCAAGAGGTACAACGCTCGTGCTGGTCAGCAATCAATTGCACCTCTACTTGGTGATCGCATTAACGAAGCACCAGCGTTTTCTGTCACTGGACTTGCCTACGTTGGACCCTCTATGTGAAGGGAAGTGAAAATAAATACTGTATACTGTTATTTACCTGTTCAGTTACCAGAGTTGTGCATCTGGAACTTGTGAAAGACATGACCACGTCCGAATTTTTGAATGCTTTCAGAAAATTTATCGCCCGAAAAGGTCTGTGTAAAATTATTTATTCGGACAATGCAAAGACATTTAAGAGAGCTGAACTTGAACTGAAACAAATTTGGAACGCCATCCACCACCCAGAGGTTAAAAGTTTTTATGCTAATAATGGAATAACATGGAAATATATCACAGAAAGAGCAGCTTGGTGGGGAGGGTTTTATGAGCGAATGGTTCGCTCAGTTAAAACTACTCTTCGAAAAATCATAGGGAAGTCCTCGTTGATCTTGAGTGATTTAGAGACTTTGTTACTTGAAGTTGAAGCAATGATAAATTGCCGACCATTGACTTACGTTTATTAAGATGTCGACGAACCATCTCCTCTTACATCAGCTCATTTTTTATTAGGAAGACGAGTTATGTGTTTACCAGCAATAAAAATCAATGATCTAAACTTACCTGGAACTAGACAAGAATTTCTAAAGCGTCTCCGTTTAAGAGAAAACCTCATGAACCATCTTTGGAAAAGATGGAAAAATGAGTATCTTCTAGTTTTGAGATCTGTGCATCAGACTGATCAAACTAAAGGTTGTGACTTTCAAACAAATGACATTGTGTTAGTGAAAGATGAACACCTCGAACATTTTGGAAGCTCGGAGAAATAACAAAAACTTTTGCTGGACGAGATGGTAAAATCCGTGCTTGTGAGTTGAAGACTGGCAGTGCCATAATTAAAAGGCCAGTCCAATTATTATACAAAATGGAACTCAAACATTTAAATTGAACAATTTATTGACTTAAAAAAAAAAAAAAAACTCTTTATTTTTTATTGTTGTTAAAATATTTTCATATCTATAACTTAGATTTGAAATTTCTTCTTGTAAGTTTACTTTAATGTTCTCTTTTCTACTTCAGTAGGTTTCTGAAGTTGTTGTTTTTTGTAGTTTATGATTACTTACCCTATTGTAAGTATTGATGTAAGTATTGATTTTTGTTCATTTTAAGTATCTTGAATTTTGAAAATATTTTGCTGAACCATTGTTCATCTGGGGGGGAGTTCGTTATAAATTATTTTATTCGTCTAATTAATTTTATGGAGGATTTAATAAGTCTACCAATTATATGAAATTACTTTCATCTGCAGCTTAATTAAGGATGATATTTTGTGCATGTCTGTCAATTTTCATGAAGACTTCAATCTAATACTTTAATATTTCATTTTTAATGATTGTTTAGGAAATTTATAATGAGTAATATATTATATTGATTTCATCATGCTCATTTAATTCCCTTTGGAACTTCTTGCTTGAGCAACTGGCTCAGTTATAACCACCAGATGCCTGACAAGTAATTATGACTTGTATACTTATTTTATTTTATTGTTTTTTTGTTAACCACATGGAAACTGAAAATTCGTCAGAATTAACTTGCCTTCGACAGAAGATGGAAGTGTAAAGGTTTCTCTTGAAAACCAGTATGGCCGTTTTTAACGGTTATTGCGTTTTACTCCCGAAATGGAAGTATATTCACATATTAATAATCTTGGCAGGCTAACAGCCAAAAATCTTGTGTATTAATTTTTCAATGTGCTTCAAATGGAAGCCTCCAGTTAACTTCTTGTAAATATATATTCTATAGTGTAAATATATTTTATTTGTGTGATTAATATAAAGCAAGAAAATTGACATCCTGGATATCTTTTAATTTGTGAAATCTGAATCACTGTCTTCTAAAAAATCTTTGTGTCATGTGGGTGAAAATAATTTTAAAAAGCTCTCCCAATGGATTACACGATCATTTATTACAAAGTCAACACT
Source organism: Salticus scenicus (assembly GCA_963930645.1). Classification (NCBI taxonomy): domain Eukaryota; kingdom Metazoa; phylum Arthropoda; class Arachnida; order Araneae; family Salticidae; genus Salticus; species Salticus scenicus. Next base: position 21,858,362 of record OZ005657.1, on the reverse strand, counting down.
ACTCTCTTAAAAGCTTTTAAAATTTTCTTGAATATTGGTAAGATTCACTTTTCCAAGCCTGAATTTCAGCAATAATATGCACATTAAAAACTTACTAATGTATCTGTGCCGCGCAATAAAAAAAAAAATAAAAAAAAAAAACCTTAATGTATCTACGGAATGCAGACTAATATTATGATCGTAAATTTTTCCTTGATCTAAAATAACATGTTGAAAAATCTTAGTCCCTCCCAAAAGCTAAGATCTAGATCCGCCACTGACTAGATCATATTGTAGAGAAAATGCATTTTAAAATGTTGCATCGCTACTGCTGTAAGCGCCATTTTAAACCTGGATGTACATTAGAAACATATATAGAGTATTACATATTTTCCTAAATTAACTAAAAGATGCAATAGTGAAAAAATATATGTATTCTATTTTTTTTCTTCTTTTTAAATAAGCAATTATATCCAAAATTTCATCGCCAAATAGTGACAAAAATTTAGAAGTCTTCTGGGGGTCATATACTTAATGTGTAACGCTAAATGGTCTAGGTATTAGGAATTTCTCTCTATTCTTAAAAAAAAATTAAGAAGAAAAAAAAAAAAACTGCTTTCGTTGTTTATTTTGTGTGTCTAGCGCCTAAAATGTTGGAAATTTTTTATTAAGTTGCCAAACGTTAAGAGAGATTTTTGACATATTATTTCATTTAAAAAACGATATAGCGTTAAATATTGTATATTTCAATGTGATATCAAAATGGGGATTTCAAACATATTGCTCTGCGTTTGTCTTGTGTTATGCTCTATTTACATTCCTATTTGGTGAAAAGCAAAGCTGCAAAAATGCAGGTAGAACCCTGCCGGGGTTTGTGTGCGAAGTCAGTCGGATAAAGGGGGGGGGGGAGGGGAGCTACCCTTGACGTTTGGTGAGCGGAGTGAGAAGGGGCGGAGGCTGTTAGTTTTAATAAAAATATATGGCTGAATATCACATAAATGTGCATTTTAGTGTTTCAGGTCTTTATTATTAATTTTAAGCAAATAAATTGTAAAATTTTATTATTATTATTTAGAAGTACCTTTTTAAAAAAGCATCAAATCATAAAATGTGAGTTTATAGCAATTTCAGTATTTTTTAGAAAATTTTAAACCTTATAACCGTCATTTTCGTGACTGTCTCCAAGACCAAATGTTTACATACAAAGTATGTTTTTTACTAAAAAAAATAAAATGATAATTATAATAATTGTTAATTCTTATAAAAAAAACTATTTGTTTTCAAAGGAAATTTTTTTTTCTTTTTAATTACGTTAATTTTCATGCATGTGTAATTAAAATGCTTGTATGCAAGTCTTCACGTCATTTTCGTGACACATGAAAATAACTTCATATATCATCAAGGGATGGTGCCACCATTCACTTTTTTTAAAGTTTAAGATCAGAAATCAACATTGACGATATGTGGGGGAAAAAAATCTCAAGAAAATTGAAAACAGGTAAGAGTTAACATTATTTTTATTGTTTACATGCTGTGCGTACTTTTATTGCTTGTCATTTTCGAGATGCATAAAAAATAAAAAAATATTATTATAAAATTTAGAACAAAGTTTTATTTTAATATAGAATGACGACCAGAAGAAGAAAATGTGACGATATCGGCTTAGAGAAAGCATGTTTTTCAGTACAGAACGAATTATTGACGATTTGTCATTTTCGTGACGGTCATTTTTGTGACGTCACGAAAATGACATTTGTTGGAGATTTACTATTTTGTAAGCCCTGGATTTAAATAATTTTTTATTTTGAATTAAAAGATTTGTTGGTGTAGGATAAGCTTTATATTTAAATATTTAAAGTACTTTCCGGTATCCAGGTAAATATAAAAAAAAATACATACGACATTAATATTAAGATACAATTAAAAAAGCAAACTTTTATTTATTTATTTAATTTTATTTATTTATTTATTTATTATTTTTTTTTTTGCCCCCTTTAAGGTGTCATTGAGAATGTTACTCAAAATATTTTACTTGTGTTATTTATGGCAAGATGCAGAAAAAATAATTTGCATGGCTTGACAAAGAGGATGTCCATGAAATTCAAGTGCCACATATTCTGTGCAAAATTAGGAATTCTCCTGAACCTGCTTCAAATAGATATTTTAAACTTCAGGATGAAGATTTTAATAATGTTCAAAATGCTTTTTCTGAATTTAATTCAGTTAATCATTAAACTTGTAACTATAAGGATTTTAATACAATAAAATTGCTTGATATTCTCATTATTGCTCTTTCTTTTCCCTTCACAATCTTTTCTCTATTGTTCTAATATGTTCCATTTTTAATATTATATGGTCCTATTGCATTGACAAACAATGTTATTTCAGTGAAAAATAGTCATTTTGACAAATATTGTCATTTCAGTGACAAACAGTCGTTTCAGTGACAAACATTGTCATTTCAGTGACAAACCAGTCATTTCAGTGACATCATTTTTTGACATCTTTAAATGCTATAATTAAAAATTTAATGCAAGTAAACTAATTATTTCCAGTTTATAGTCAAGAGGTATGCAGTCTATGATATTTCCCATTGATATAATTTATGTTTATAAAAAAATAAATTTAAATTTATTTATTTATTTATTTATTTTTTTAAATTTAAAATTTTTGGGTTTTTTATTTTATTTTATTTTTTAAAATGGGAAGAACTTTTTAGAAAAGCCTAAGTCTTGTATTTTTTAATGAATCTGAACCACAAAAAAAAAAAAATTAAATGGTAATTTTGATTTTATAAGATAATTAAAATTATAAATTTTTATTGAAAAATTTCAATAAAATTTTTAAAAATTATGTTCGATCTCTGTCAAACTCAGAATTTATTTAAGATGCACTTACGGACTTATTTTCAAAAATTCAAATTAAAATACAAAGTTTGAAAAAAAAGTTTAAAAAAATCCAAAATGCACACTTATGTGATATTCAGCCATATATATAAAACTATTTTTTTAGTATCATACATTTAATAATTTTTAACTATATTTGGGGGCTCTGCCCCTTGCTCGCTCCGCTCACCAACCCCGAGGGGGGCATTGCCTCCCCCCGACTCCCTTTACTTTTTAACCCATGCAGAGCTCTGCCCGCCTAATCGCTGCTCGGTTTTTCACTGAATAGGAATATTAATAGCGCATAACACAAGACAAAAGCAGAAAAATATTATAAAAATCCCCATATTCAATGTCAAATTGAAATACATAATATTTAATACCACATTATTTATTTTTATTTATTTTTAAGAAAATTATGCTGAAAATCAGTATTTTCTTTATTTTTCTTTCTTTATTTTTTGAATAGAAAGAAATTCGTAATATCTAGACCATTTTGCATTACAGCTTTAGTATATGACCCTTTTTATTTCTGTTTTACAACCATGGATCCAGGCCGCTGTACCCCAGTCGGTAAAGCACCGAGCTCGTAATTGGACGATTGCAGGGCCTGCTTCTTGATACTTGAGCCTGCCAAAGACCGCCGTGTACACTAATGGTGGCTGGTGCCTATAAAATCCGTCGTGGCCGCAAAGTCCTCCATGTTTCCATCAAAACTATACCTCTGGGGATCACCAAAGCGGGGAAGCCATCCCCTCCGTGGAGGATCAAAATTGTGAAGGCATATCTCCGGAACATCCCTAGGGTTGCGCCCCAGACCGTCGGCATTTACCCATAGCGCAGTACTGGTGTGACGTTAAACCTAACCTTCGTACCTACCTACCTACAACCATGGATCATATTTTAATTTTTCCGTGTAAAATGGCTTCATGACAAAAGAACAACGTCACTGGGTGAAACTTTTTTCAAGGTGGCAAATAGAGTACCTTCATAAATCCGTCGTTTTTAGTTAATGACTTCTTTAATTAAAATGATAGAAATTTCTAAGCAGCTCAAATGTCTTCCTTCGAGTATTCGGAACTAGAGGTCTGCACGTGTCGGAAATTTGAGGCCCGGGCCCGGCCCGTACGAAAGCTTTGCTTACCCGGCCCGGCCGGCCCAATTCAAAAATATGAAAAAAAAATGTATGCCTTTCTATGAAAAAGATTTTTAGTATGTGTTTTGCAGAGGTTTTATATAGCAAAGCAATAGAATCTTCTTTAACAAAACTGCTGAACTTTTACAAGATAATTATATATAAACAAAAGTTCATTATTACAGACGTACAGAAGGCACAAAGACAGACAGAAAGTCAAATCGAAAATATTAGCACTCATCAAACAATATCGGACGGTATTTAAAATCATTATTACTACTAAAAATGCACGTTCATTCATTTCCTCTTATGTACCGTAATGTACACGAATCTTTCATGTGATCCGCTGAACAAAGTTTTAATGGTAATCCAACCATATTCTATAGAAAAGAGGCTTTTGTACATGCTAAAAATGATGATACTTTCATTCAGTGCACTGGAGAAGAGAAAAAGGAGTTTAGAGAAATGTTACAGCGGCAGGATTTTTATAGCCTTCATACCACCTAAACCCTGCAGACCATAGGGCACAAAGCCTTATACACAGTAACGTATCTAATTTCTTTTGTTTGAACATGTGCGCAAACTAGTAGTGATATGCATACTATTTTGAATAGGAAACCATTTAATATTACTTGAATTAAAATATATTAATTCAGAGACATGCTAAAAATATTTGCGGAAAATCAGATCGCGAAAAGACAGACTGATAAGCAATTAAATTGAAGTTACAGACATTTTTTAACAAAATAAAATTTTATGTGATATACCAATCTGTAAAATTATGTGAAAGAAATGACTGAAGAAATATTTTATCATTTTCCTTTTTCGTTGATTAACGATGAAACCAGAAAAAGATTCGGGACGAGACGGTCCGAGTATGCACAAAAAAAAAAAAAAAAAAAAAAAAAAAAAAATGAGCTTGAGCCCGGCTCGGGCCGAGAACAGATTGGAAAATTCGGCCCGAACCCAGCCCGTGAAGACCTCTATTCGGAACACACTGATAACTCTCATGACGTGAAGGACCCTGCCCTCCGAGAGAAGATGCGGTCGCAGACAAAAAAATTTGACGCCAGCGATAGTAACTGTTTTTTTTTAATATATAGAGAAAATTACTTTATGAAATATATTAACCAGGAGCATAAGGAAACATTATCTCGTAAAGAAAGTTATGCTTAAAATTAAAATCCAATTTTTAGTTAATATGAGCTTTGTTTACAAGTAAAAAAAAAAAAAAAAAAAAAAAAAAGAAAGAAAAGAAAAGAAATAATCTGGTGTGTCACTCACACGACTTTCTCTTACCCTGAAATTTAATACTATAAATACAGCTTGCAGATTAATAGGTAAGATAACGAGTACTGTTATGTAAACCTATGTTAAACAATTCATATTAGGCTTCTGAAGAGTTTTATATGATAATTAGTTCTGTGTGAGGGGGGCTGCCGCCCCCTCAACCCCCCGTTTCATTAATGCACCTACATTTATATAGAATTTAATTCGGTTATTAAAAAATAATTCTCTTTTTAAAAAATAATTTATTAAAATTATTATAAAAAAAATTATCTTTTATGATAAGGCAGACGATTTCCATATTAGAGAAGTAGTATAACACCAAATATCCAAAAAAAGTGCATTTTATTCTCAATATTAAAAAAAAAAAAAAAAAAAAAGAAAAAGTACGATTTTTTTTTGTAAGTTTTTTTTCGTTAAAAGTAAAAAAAATCGATAACTTTGCTTTAAATTATCGCAGATCGATGGTTCAACCATTCGTTTTAAAGGTATTGGCGAGCTCTTTTGAAAGATACCCATCATGAAAATTTACTCCCCTCGAGGGGGCGGAGGCGAGGCTCCTACATACACAAATTTTTTTTTTCCCAGTTAACTATCTCTATTACAAAAAATATATATTCGTTTCATTTGGTTTAGTGCAGGCTATAGACGTTAAACTCTACTTTCCTGCAATTTCCCCCATAGACGTAATGTATTAGAATTCTCTTGATTGTCCCTGTACACGAACCATTTGCTTGATCTTAACGAAAAGCTTACTGTAGCGTCCCTATATGATACACATTTAGAATACCAAGTTTGAACTTTCTGCCTTAATTTGTTTTTGAGATATGCTGATAACAGACAGACACACAGACACACAGACATACAGACCCACAGACACACAGACATACACACAGACCATTTGCTAAAAACATGATTTTCGTATTCAGGGGACCTCAAAACGTGTAAATATAACAAAATCTCGCGTTCGAAAATTTGACCCAAAAACAATATTTTCTCTACCTTATGGGTAAGAGAAAGTAAAAAGAAACGGAGAAAAGCATAAGCATATGTGAACTCCGTACGACAGGTAATTGATAACAATCCACTTCATTATAATCGTGTTGTTTAACATTGAAGCATATGAACGTTTTTGTGAAAATAAGAAAAGAAAATAGGAAAAAAAGATAGAAAGAAAAGGGAATAAGATTATAAAAAAAAAAAGAAAAAAAAAGCAAATCCACTGCTGGGAATTGACCTCAAGATCTACCAAACATTTTATCGCATATCTAAAGTAAGATTACCAATCTTTAATAATTTTCACTATGGTTTTAGGAGAGTAAAAATTTTACTAAATACATGAACAATAATTAAAACTAGTATTGCCTAGCAGTCGAAACTTGACCAAACTTTTAAATATTTAAATAATAAATACAAATACTCTAAGTTTCCGTGTAAACAATATCCTCAGACTAATATAAAAATAAATAAACAAATAGTGAGTTTGTTGCATATATATAACTCAGGTATAACATTTCTGCAACAGAAAATTAATTGCAGCACAGCAGCGGCAACTCTCGTGCGATATGCAGCCAAATTGAAACAGCATAGTTTTACATATTGTCCATTACACATACCAACTTTGCTGCATTTATAAATCATTGAAGCTGAGATATTGTCTTCTCATAAACGACATTAAATTGTATCACAGTATTGCAATCTGACGGCCGATATGCAGACAAATTAAAACTGAGTATTTTTACACAAAATCCATCTCATATACCATGTTTGGTTCATTTATGCACTACAGAAGTTGAGATATCTCAAAACGTGTAAATTCAATGAAAACAGGAAATTGAATTTTTACGAATCCAATACTTTAGTATGCATTATTTTATATAACATCGTCACCTACCGGTTAATATAAATAAAAAATCAATCAGTATATTTTCTCACAATTACATTTCATATATGTATCTCGGTGCAATTTTCACCAATAGATGCTGAGATACAGCCATCCGAGAAACCACATAAAGTATTAGCCGGCACCAGCGCCAGCTTTCGGCCTGTATACACAAAAACTCACTAAAGATAATTCTCGATAGTTACCTCACACATCAAGTTTGGTACATTTAAATAATATAGAAGATGAGATATAGATTTCGTATAAACGATTGGTTGGTTTGTTGGTTTTAACGTCGCACTAGTATTGCACTATGGGTAATTGGCGACAGTTTGGGGTGCACCCCTAAGGATGTCCGAATACATGCTATCACAATTTTGATTCACCACGGAGAAGATGGCTCCACTGCTTCGGTGCCCCCCCCCCCCCGGAGGTATAATTTCTTCTAAACGGAAAATCAGGCAGAACAGCAGGATCACTTGTCATCCGATAGGCATCCAATTTGTATCAACATATTTTTACCTAATATACGTCTCACATGCCAAGTTTTGTACATTTATACACTAAAGAAACTTAGATGTAATCCTCACCAAAATGGCATTAAATAGCCACCTTTTCGCGGATATGCACTCAAGCTGAATCAGTAAACTTTTGTATAATATGTAACTCTTATATAAGTTCGGTTCAAGGTAAATGTTGAACCTTCTCTGAAATGAGAGGAAATCGCATCATGGCGGATGTTTGCTATAGAAAATGGAGTAAATACCACTTGTGGATTGTGTACAGAGTCACCCAAAATTATTCCAAAACATTCGTTCTAAGAGAGGTATTACTATAAACCAAATTTTAATAATTTTATTTCGAAGAGATCTTAATAAAGTTGAAATTCATATGCACAAAAGAATGCTTTCTACAGAAAGTAGTATGATTAGCTTTAGATTTACAGGGCCACACAAAAATATTCAGTTATATTGAAGACTTTTATTGCAAATTTGCTGAAATTTCATTTTTATTTACATTTAGCGATATAACACTTTTTACGTGGGAATATGATTTTAATTTAATTATCTATCTGTCCGACTGTCCATCTGTCTCTCTGTCCATCTGCTCGCCTCAGCGATCGTAAATATCTTCAGAATGTTTACAAAATTATATATGTTATTCAAATTCCCTATGAAATGTTCCTATTTTAAATGACATTTATATGTAATGTGCAACTGGTTTGTGTACAGGGACAACAAGAACAACAAGAACAAAAAAAAAAAAAAAAAAAAAAAAAAAGCCAGTACGTTGCATTTTAGGACAGACAATTTTGTAAATTACGTAAAGAACTTTCTGTTGTAAAAATCATAAAGAAGTTGACATTGATTTTTAATATGCTAAAATAATATTTTGTACAGTAACATATGATTTTGTTATCCTTCAGATTTACCGGGTTACACTAAAATATTCAGGTACATATGGACTGTAATTAGAATATAAGGTCACGTTTCCTTTAGTGTTAAGCATTTTTAACACTTCTTGACAATCTTTAAGAATGCAAATAGTCTATCTGTATGCTTTTCAGAACTACTGTTTGTCCGTTGTATGATTGCGTAGGCAAAGATTATCGAAAGTTATACTTATACAATACAACAATTATGTACACTTGGAAAGTGATAATGATCAGTACGTACCGCATGATTCTGCATTCTTGTTTTTTTTTTTTTTTTTTTTTTTTTTTTTTTTAATGATTTGTTCGAAGTAAAGTTATTAAAATTTGGTTTATAGAAATACCTCTCAGAGAACGAATACTTTGGAATACTTTTGGGTGTCCCTGTGCATAAACCAGCGGTTGTATTTACTGCATTTTCTATAGAAAACATCCGATAGTGAACTTGAACAACATATTTCAACTTTATTAAAATTTGTGTAAAATAAAGGAATTAAAATACAGTTCATAAAAATACCTCTCATAGAACATAATGCTTTGGAATACTTTTAGGTGTTCCTGTGTACAAGCCAGTAGAGATAATCCCTCCGTTTTCAATAGGGGGCAACCAATAGTGAAGTTCAATATTATATATCAGTTTCAAGAAATTTCATGCATATTTACGTGAGTTAGAGCACAGATAGACGAACAGACAGACAAACCGAAGTCATTAACATCTTAAACCTTATTGGAAAGTGTTAAAAACATTTAGAAAACGATAAAAACGATTAATATAAACGAAAATGCAATTCCAACGAATTTCTAATAATAGCCATTAATGTAATTGAATATTTTTGTGTGGCCCTGTAAATTTAATGCTATCATACTGTATTTTATGGAAAGCATTCTTTTGTGCATATATTTTAATTTTATTAAGATTTGTGCAAAGTAAAGTTCTATAAATTTGGTTTATAGAAATATCTCTCATAGAACGCAATGCTTAGGAATATTTTCAGGTGTCCCTGTATACATACCAGTGATGGTATTTACTCCCTTTTCAATGGGGAACATCAGACAGTAACCTTGAATAACATATTTCAATTTCATTAAGATTTGTGTAAAGTAACGGTATTAAAATAGGTTTTATGAAAATACCTCTCATAGAACACAATATGCTTTTGAAAACTTTCGGGTGTCCCTGTACACAAATCAGTAAAGGTGTTCACTCCATTTTCAATAGGGAACATCCGATAGTGAACTTGAATAGCATATAGTATGTTTTAAGAAATTCCATAAATATTTACGGGAGTTAGAGCGCGGAACGACAGACAGACAAGCCGAAATCACAAACACTTTTCAACTTTGTTGTAAAGTGTTAAAAACCGAAGTCATAAGCACTTTTCAATCGTGTTGGAAAGTGGTAATTTTTTTTGCAATTTTTAAAAGAAACCATTATATTTCCATGAATATATTTGGTAGCCTCATGAAAAATTATACAGATAATTTAAATAATCTTCATAATCACATGCTACAGCCAAAATGCATTACAAGCATTACCTTTTGCAAGGTAATCCAAAGCATTTTAATTTTTCTTTAATTTTTTACTGGTCCCCTTTTCCTCTTCAGGATAAAACTTTTGCTGAAATATCTGAGGTATAACAGGTTCTTTATACTTCCAAAGTTTTAAGCTGATTTCTAAAGAATTTTTCTACATATTTAACAAAATTTCTGAATTCGAAAGTGTGCAAATACTTATTGATAGATAGTGTATAAGAAATGAATATATATATTTAATTTAAGAACTGAAAACTATGTGAAACAAGGGCAGTATCCAAACAAATGAAATTGAAATAAGAATATAAAGGAGCATTAATATATATATATTAAATTATGTGTAATTTTTATCTAATTTGTTTGCAATTTTTCTGTTGTTCTGTTTTATTTTTCTACTCTTCAACCTGCTATACGGGAAATGCCGGGTTCAAACCCATGTAGCGTTCGTTAGCCTAGCTGATTGTAATTTTCCATATGGTTTTCTCCAAAACTATTTTGCTTTCGGTTTTTTAAATACAGGGTCATGAGAATTTTTTTGCAATTATTTTTTTAAATATACAATCCCTTATCAAATATATGGCATAAGAAAACAGCTGCTTATGAATAAAAAACCTTTATGTAGTTGGAAATATAAGGTAACGTCAATAATTTAAAATATAGCCTTTTGATCAAGCAAATCGAAATATCCGGTATTTAATCCAAACAAACAAACAATACGAAGCAAATTTTATTTTATTTCATTTATTACTTTCTTCTATATGTAATATAGAGAAAGTATTGGATTCGCGAAAATTTTCGAAGTCCACTTTTTGATGGATTTACATGTTTTGGGATATGGAGAACACGAATTAATAGTTTTTAGAAAATGTCTGTCTGTCTGTATCATTTTTTTGTGGACGCTGTATCTCACGAACCAATGAATGAAATTTAACCAAACTTGGTATTTAGTTGCACCCTGACATAAACTGGTGCTGATTAGATTTTGGGATCAATCGCTCAATAGGTGGCGTTGTGATCGCATTTTATGCAAATTTTTAACATGGCAGCATAGGACAAAATTCCGTATAAATGGGCATAAAGAGAGTTATTTTACACTTGTGATTGTAAAATTAATAGGAATTATTGATAATAGAAGTAGTTAGCTAGGAAAAAAATTTTGTGCATGGGGGGGCATCGGTTCCCCCCCGGGGGGGAAAATCCCCCCCCCGGGGAAGTAAATTTTCAAGATGGGTATCTTTCGAAAGGTCTCGTTGATAATAGTAATAGTTAACTTGGAAAAAATTTTTGTGCATGTGGGGGCATCGGTTGCCCCCCCACCGGGGGGGGGGGAAGTTCCCACCGGGGGGGGCAAAGTTTCAAGATGGGTATCTAAACAACTAAAACAAGTAATTTATCGATGAATATTTCAAAATTTATAATACGGAGTTTAAACAGATAGTTATAATAGCAAGAATTTGGCTGGCGAAAAACAAAAAAGATGAAAGTTTCAAAAATTGCAACATTAAAAAATAATTTCAGTTCCAACAATAATTATCAATTAATCACATAAATACACTTCGTATAAGTTAGAAATTATACTTTTTTTTTTCGTGTATGAAAGGCGTTACTTAAACACAAATGAAAGGGTAAATGATTTAAGTAGGTGCTTCTTTTAAGAAGAAAGGATTCAAAGAATACGTCTGCAAGTATTATTGGTAGCATGAACTCATTAATCATATGGACGAAGGTTTCATTTTTAAAAGTTACTCTTGACTAAGTATATGTTGTTAAATTAGGAATTCATTTGAATAAAATATTTATGATTTATCTTCAAATTAAGAAACCACCGGTTTTCTAAAGAACAAGCAAATAAAAAACAATTTTTTTTAAAAAGGAAAACAATCATGTCTATATTCATCGTGCAAAAAGCTTTAACTGAATCATTTCCAAGCATACATGCTTAAAGTAAAATCTGAATTATGAGTCTGTAAAAAAATTAAAAAAATTCTGTCACGGGATTTTTTTTAAATAAAAGGGGGAAAAGTTGCTATGTTCCTGCTCAAAAGTTTAGAAAGGTTTATAAACGAATGAATTTTTTCAATTTATAAATTACCTACTTGAGGAAATGATCGTAGATTTTGAAAATGTAAAGAATAAGATTTTTCACATGCTTTTATGTAAAGATTTATTTATGACAATAAATGGGAGACTTGAGAACAAATTACGTTAAAAAAAAAAAAGTATTTGAAAGCAACCTGTACTATTAAAAGCGTGAAATGATATGTAACTACTGCATATATTAAATAGATCCTGCACAATTTCCTGATGCACTTGTGTAACAACAGCAAGTCAAATTAAAAAGCCAACAGCCTTTTTTTTTTTTTTTTTTTTGTGTTGTTGTTTGTTTGTTTTATTGATAACATATACATCAGATTTGTATGCTTGACTTATAGTCCGCTTGTAAATCTTCGTCAGATAACGACAGATAGCACATGACAGAATTACAATACGAAGAATTGGAGAAAACACCCAGGGACAGCGCGGGAATCGAACCCGCACGCCTACGCTCGAAGGCGATTAGCGGTGTGGTGACATATCCACTCGGCCACGGAGGGCATTTTTTTTTTTAACTTAAAAATATTGAGTATGTTTTTTATTTGTAATATGGAAAATTTTCAAAGAAATTTTATACCGTCTACAGTTAAATTGAAAAAGCATTTTATAATATACTGCAATATGACCACAAATATGTTATATTATAGGAAATCTAAGCATTTTGATTGTCCATGTGACAAAAATAAGTTTTTTTTTTTTTTTCATAATTTCATATCTAAATACGTAGGCCGACTCGTATCATAAGCTTGTCAACTGTCGTGGAAATTCAAAATGTTATACGGGAATGATTCAATTATTTTTCTGTAATTGACTAAAAACATTTTTCAAAAAAGGGTTCGTTCACAAATTGCTGTTTTCATTTTAAGACAATAAGTGATTACTATACTCAATTATAAAACTCATGATTACTAATTAAAAATGTATTAAATTAAAAAATCCTGCAAGATGTTTTGATTTTGAATGTGTAAAATAATATTTATTACAATATATACAATATAATTATCTTTATTTCAAAATACGCATGTATATTTAAAGCATTAATATGTTTTTATTTATTTAAGTAGTATTTGAAGATCATCGTGTTTAAAGGAAATTATTAATGTTCCCTTTTTATATTGGCAATATGTAAATTTAAAGAATAAAAAAATATTGTGAATTAACACTATATTTTTCGGTATTTTTTATCCTGATATGCGAACTTGTTTGAATCGAGAAATTGCATTTGAAGCATAAAAGCTAATTTTAAGAAGAAATTAATTTTTATTCCAATTCTAGGTAATAGGTTAAATTTTCAGGTAGATAAAATTTTCAAAATGCTATTTTGTTTATTGGTCATCTAAATAGGAATTAACTTTTTTTTTTCACTCAAAATTATTTAATTGATTCTAATTAGAACAGTAATTCTTAAATGGTGTCCCCTAGAAGATTTTCGAGTGGTATTGCAGAGAAATATGTGTCCAGATGCAAAAGTAAATGGTATCTATCATACCATTTCATTACGAATATATCCCTCGTTTGTCAACATATAATTATTAAATGTTAGTTAACAGTGGTTTTTCTTGCAGAATAGCCATTTATTCTTTTTATGTATATTATTTAATTTGCAAGTTTTGAAGGTGGATATATGGTGCATAATACTTATTTTCCGATCAATAACCCCCCCCCCCCAAAAAAAAAAAAAAAAAAAAAAAAAAGCCTAATTTTCTTTCAAAAACTATTCTATTGAAACATCCTATGCTGGAAGAAAACAAAAGTGGCAGTCAAAAAGCAAATATCACAGGTGACTCGGAAAAAGAATGTAAGTTATTTTGGGATTAAATTATGATTTTGATAGATTGAGTAGAGGAATGTCTAAATAGAAGATTGAGAAGGAAAGTTCAAATATTTAACTTAATTATTAGAGCCTATTTCTTCGAAATTTCTATACAATGTACCTACACTTAGCTCTAGGATTTTTCACTTTAACTTCAACTACTTATCTAATTGAACTCAGATTTTGTATTTATCTGTAGATGAATGATTATATATTCCCTATTAGAATGAGAGTCTTCTCTAAAAGTAATTTGAGGTATTTTCGTAGTTAATAGTTACCTACTTAGCTTTGATCTTTCTCTACTTAAATGAGAAGCATTTGTCCTGGAATGTTTACACAAAAAATAGAAGCATTCCGAAACCTGTATTTAGGAGAGAAAAAAAAAAAAAAAAGGACTGCTCTTTCTAAACAACCCTTTAATAATAAATAAAAGCAAAACAAAAAGAAACTTTCCCCAAATGTACGATTTGTTTACAAGATACCTGCCTTAACCTTCCTAGAAACATCTTCTGATGCATTTTTTTCCGATTCAATCTTCCGTTAGTCGAATGACCTCTTGGAGCCTAGTTGTGGCGCCGTCTATCTCCGGAAAGGTATCAATTAGACGATGCTCTGGTCAGCTTGAAGACAGTGATAGATTAACTAAAATATATATCCTGGTTTATGATCAAGGTCTTCAACCTTCTCATTTCTATAATCCATATCATGATGAGATTTGTTGTCGTGCGAACTTAATGAGTTAAGAACTTCATTTTTTCAGAATGCCTTAAGCTTTGGAGAATCGTTTCAAATCATTATTATAAAAATTCCATTCGCAATAATAAAATGCAATTAGAATTCTCTTCCAGAAGATAAACATATTCGGAAAATGTTACGAGTTAAGGACAACTGGAGTTTTAAAAAAGTAATATTTTATTGGAGTTAAAGAATAAAAATGAGTTTATGCGTAGTGACTGCGTCATTTTTTTCATAACAAATTAATATTTACAGCTTTCTTGTGTGTAATAGTCTTGCGCGGCGAGTTGGATAAACTTGACCCGCACCCAACCCACAAAATGACTTTCGACTCGCAACCTGACACGAACTCGCAGCTTTTGACCCGCAACTGGACCCGCGAACTGCAATGAAGTATTGTTCAATTTTTATTCTATAAGAAACTGAATTAAAACTCTATTACACAAAATACAGTTCTGTTACTCAACAGATCCAGAGAATTAAATATTACATAAACCATTTTTAGTATAGACGTCCAAAGATGTCAATATTTAAATTTATTTCGAAGCACTGTCCCCACTGCTTTATTTGGAGCGAAACTTTCTTCAATTTTGGACTGCGATTAAATAAGACAAATATCTTCTAAGAAAAGTGTGTATATTAACAATGCTCTAGAAAAAATTAAAATGTTCGCATGTTTGTATGTCTGATTAGAAACAAAACTTCACTATATTTCAAAATGGATTAAAATTTACTTTTCAAAAATCCAGATATTTTGAGAGTAAAATAAGGAAGCAAATAGGCGTTGGAAGACAAATCATTTTTACCTTCCAACTTCCAACTTGACGTTTTAAATTTGAAACGTCAAGTATTAATATTTAGATGATTCTAATTAAACTTACGTTATGAGTAATATTGTTTTAAACAACTACAAAGAAAGAGAATAGAATAAAAAAAAATTAGTCATTGAAAAACAGCATAAAAAAATTCTTTAATTAAATGCAAACTCAACCTAATGTGTAAACAGTGCCGGTTCGATTAGCTAAGTGGTAGACCTTTATGCAAAGAATTGCTATATGTTTGATTCCTCACAATGCTCACTTTTCACAACTTTCTATCTAAAATATGTAATTGTACAGTAGGGGGGGGGGGGGAACGCAGCACTCGACGTAACTTTGTTGCTAATAGATGTAGAAAAATGTAATAGGTATCATTCGACGGGGAATTGTGAGTAGATTCAGAAAATGAACTGAAATTTTTAATTGGGGGTCGTCTACATATTAAAACGCGCACCAACTTTGATTTTTTCAATGGTGATGCCCCATTTTTATTTTATATTTGAATTTCTGGGATCGCGAGAACGCGAAAAAATACATTGGTTGTATATTTTACGTATTTTTTCACAGAGTTATAAGCGTTCAAAGTTTGAAGGTGCTAATGTTAAATTTATATTTCAAACTTTTATTAATATCTTCACAAAAAATAACTCGATCGATATAATTCTCTTTTAATGAGATACAGTGAAGAAACCCAAACATAATCCATCATTACTTTTGATTCTGAAAAATATTTTTAATTTTGAAAAATATTAATGAATCCATATTCATAAAAATTATGAATTATGACCTATATTAATTTTTACATAAAATGAATCCTAATGCTGAAAAATATGGGTGTGCAAATTTGCAGCTCATTGCAGTTATTAGTTTCCGAGCTATAAATAAATCTTTCTTTTGGAGTGGTTTAGGGGGCCGTCTCTTATAAAGTTTTGCATGAGATAACGAATCAAATCTTAAGAAATAACAAGGAAAATTAAACAAAATATGTTTATTTTTTATTTACGGGTCAAATTATATAAAAACAACGTCAAACGCAAAGAAATGAAATAAAAATGAGGATTTTTAGACATCAGTGTTAGCATCAAGAATTCCTGTTTTATATCTAGAAGACAAGCCCCGCCTTCGTCGTTCTTCAAAACAAAACAATACAGAAAAAAAGTAAATGTGGCATAGATTATTCGTGTTAAACCCCTTATTTTATGTTGACAAACATGTGCACAGGTTATATTCACTTCAACGATTACTGGTGATAAATTTTGAATCTTTTAAACGAACACTACAAGAAAAAAATAACTAAATAGGCGGGGTTTACTGTTTTAAATAGAAAAATTGGTAAATGTAAAAATTGTCAATTAGAAAAAACGAATGGAATTGGAATGCAAGACAGACTTGTAAAATCGTTTCTTAAATACCGTCATAAGGAAAAGCTTAATCATTTGCTTCATATATTGCTTTATTTTTATTTATTTATTTATTTATTTTGTAGGGGGGAGGATTATTATTTTAAGGATACTTTAGTCTTTAAAATTTTAATAATATATTTTAACTTTATATATTTTTAAGAATATACTTTAACTTTAAAAATATATAATAGCACTTTTGCGACCGCAGGATTTTGTCTTTTTGACAGTAAAGTCCGCTTACAAGCGTTATTCTCTCAAAATAAAATATTTCAGAACAAATTTTCTGTATTCACAATTATATTACAAATGGATATACAGTATAATTATATTCTTTCTATTCAATATATTTCCATCCATAGTATATTTTATTGAAAAAATATGAACACTGGGCACACTTAAGAAATAAGTAACACACAAATTACGAAAGAAACGCCCACGAAGAGAGTTACAGATTTTCAAATGAGGTGAATCTACGTCAGCAGTCGCGAAAGGGTTAATTAAAAAATTATATTTTCATAGAAATTATAAAACGAATCGTACAGTTCCAAAGAATTCAACTGACCCAAAACTGGTAATTGCGATTAAAATTGTTTAATATCATTGTTTACTTCATGAACCCTTACAATTATTTATCCGAAAAGATTTAGTTTATGCGTTGTTGTATATATATATATATATATATTATTTCATTTCGTATTTTATGTTACTCCTACGAAAGAAATTTAAGCTTTATTGGTGATCGGTACAGCCATAATAGACGCTTTTACTCGAAAAATATTGCACTTTTTTCAAAGAGTACAGTCTGGACAAATCACAAGTGTGATTATTTAAACAGACCTAAAATTATTTAAAAAAGTACAGAAGTATATACAAATCTAAGTAACTGAATTCAGGAAAATTAAGAAACTGGAAAAGAGTCAATCTTTTTATTAATTTTTATAATTCTTTTATTCCTGAAAGATTTCCGGTGTAAAACATTAAAATTTTGTCTATTTCTTATAGGATCTTAATTTTATTTTTCTACATTTACAGATAACCCCCTAACACATTTTTTTTATTATAACTCTATAAATACTAAAGATAAAGTCTATAAACAGTATACTTTTCCGCACTGCCAGACTCTCAGAAATTCGAATATGAAGTCAAAATTGGGTGTTGGTATTGGAAAAATCAAAGTTGGCGCTCATTTCAATATGTAGATAACCCCTAATTCAAAAGTCGACAGCATTTTCAAAAAGTGCATTTAATTCCCTGTTGAATGGTGTCTATTACATTTTTCTGCGTCAATTAATAATGAAATTACAGCGAGTGCTGCGATTTTTTTCCCCGACTGTACATCACTTCTCAATTTGTGATTTAATTTGAAATAGCTTTTAAAGATGGATTTTTATTTAAAGAATCTGAATCATTATAAAAGTCCTTTGATCATTTAATCATTCTAACCCTTTTTTTCCCTAATCTATTTATTATATTTGTTTCTGTTTTCCTTTGAATGTCTGTGTAACTTTGTTGTAGACTTAACTTTGTTTTACTTACAAATCTTTTAAAAACGTATTTCTTCTTATCTTCTTTGATGTTCTTTAGAGTATAATTCAACTAAGCAACGATTCTCTTTTCAGAGCCTCCTTAAGTAGATGCCTTCCACGCGCGGCGAATCCCAATGTTAAATTAGGCAACATTTAAAAAACAAAACTAACGCTAGGTGACAGTACCTACGCACAGCAACAATTTTCTTCTGTTTCATAGATAAGTTATATTTTTCATCAAAAAATCTAGCTATTAATTTCAATTTAAAGTCCAAAATTGTTTTTTTTTTTTTTTTTCTTTTAATTTGAAAAAATGATGTGAAAGTGCTTTATCGTAAATATTTTCAATAAAATATTCAAATATTTATATTTAAAAAAGTATAGGGTTTAATTTTCTTCGAAAGTGGACAAGACCTATTTTAGCTTTTCAACTAATTGAATTACAACGTATCAAATAAATAACACCTTTTTTTTTTTTTTTTTTTTTTTTTAAATACATTATTAATTAAAAAACGAAATTTAAAATTAAATAAGCAAAAACATGGCATGTTTATCACGCGATTAAATTATTTTTTATATATTTATTCAATAAAAATTTCAAAATTCTTTTTAATTTAGATATCAGATGAAAGTTTCGTTTATATAAATTAAAATCTCTGAACTTTGAATGAGTTTCAGTTTAGAATGAATAATTTATAATGATAAATTATTAAAATCATGTCTTTTTTTTTTTTTTTTTTTGGTCATGTCCTTTACGTTACATTTTTACCTTATTAGGTGTGAATTATTTTTCTTAAATCGAAAATTTTATATTATTTATAAGAAAAATAGACCAGCACATTAACGAGATAAGTTAATATTCAGTAATAAAAATTGGAGAAGAAAACAATCTGTTGTATAGTCCGTCACAATAAATAAATAAATAAATAAACAACCATTAAGATTTAAATTTTTAAAATTAATTAAGGATTTCTTGAGTAACCAAGTTTTTTTTTTTTATTATTATTCAAGATTTTATTAGCTCCACCAGTTCCGAGAGGGTATGTTTTCGAAACTGATAGACATTTTCGAAATAAAATTGTGTTATATTTTCGTGTTTTGAGGTCTCCTGAAACGAAAAATAATGTTTTTAGCGGTTGGTCTGTGCGCGTCGGTTTGTCTATCTCGGATATACTTGGAAAATGCTGAAAGTGTATTTCATTTTGTGTTAGATGTTTTTCATATAAGACTAAATTTAAATGCACAATCTGATGTGCACATAGTTTATTGAAAACATACAGGGCTATCCAAAATTAAGCTAAACGTTCTTTTCTGTAGAATGTAATTGACGGAAGTGCTTTGCTACACTTTTTTTATGTCGACGAATACTGTTGAAGAAGGAAAATTAATTTTTCGAACCTATAATGTAAACAAAGTAATTTTTTGATGTTCTATTTTCAACTCAGGTTTTTGAATAAAGTCACGTTTTGAGGTTCCCTGAATACGAAAAACTTTTTTTTTTTTTTAGTTTTTAGCGATTGATTTATATGCATATTTATTATCAGAATAACTTAAAAACAAACAAATGCAGGAAATTCACAATTGTATTTTAAAACTCGTATCAAGTTTCAATTTGAAAAATTTGATAAAGATTGGCAAATTTAAGGACAAATTTATGACATCCTTGAAATATTTTTACTTCCATTACCCTACTACCGTAGGTAATGAAAGTATTGTGTTCGGTCCAAAAATTCGATATCGAGTTTTCCCCTGATTTATATTTTTAAGGTCTCATGAGTCCAAAAAAGTAGTTTTTGTCAATTAGCCAATATATGTGTGTGTGTGTGTGTGAGTGTATGGGTGTGGAGAATATTCTGACTATTATATCTCCGAAATTAATAGAGATGGAATTGCGAAACTTCAGAATTGAGGCAGGTCTGGTGTACAGATGAATTTCCCAAATTTTGGTGAAAATTGGAAAACTGGAAGTGGGACCTTAAGCCCTTACCTCAAAAACAGCACCAACGATTTTCTTCAAAGTTCCTATATAAACACTCTATTAGTTGCCCTTTTGAATATTATCATGTTTTGAGGTTCCCTGGACCTAAATATGAAAGTCCAGCTTTTAACGATTGATCTACGTCTATCTATATTTGTCATCAGAATATCTTAAAAACAAGTAAATGCAGAAAATTTACATTTGATATTTTAAAATTCGTATAAGGTTTCAATCTAAAAAAATTGATCAAGATTGGTAAGTTTAAAAGCAAAATAATTATGTGAATTTTTAAACTGTGGGGTAGAAGGGAAAATAGTAAAATAGGTCATTTTTAAGTTTTTCCGTACATTTTCCCTTTTATGATTGAATTGCAATTTCTATTTCAAAAAATCAAGTCATCTTTCTGTTATATCTGATAATTTTTCAAATCATTACTCATGATATTTAATTTTTACATGAATTTTTAATTCCATATTCCATTTGTGTGGTAAAAGGTTAATAAAAGTAATGTTTTGAATCTTAAAACTTAATATTTTTAAAAAGAACAAAAGTAGAAATAAAAATTTTCTATTTTTTCTTTTCAAGATTCCCAACACTTTTGTTTCGATTTAACTGAAATAATCAAATTTTTATACGCATTTACACAAGTCTTTAAAAAAACAGTGGTATTAAAAAAATATAAATCAATTTTGTTCCTATGTTGCAGTATTTTATAGTTTTATTCATAAGTTACTAATGTAATTTATGAATAAAACTATAAAATACTCCAATATAGAGTTACTTCAAAGTAACTAAGAACAAGTTATTTTTCTGTATTCCTACATCAATAAATAAAAATTTCATTTCATTTTGTAATAAGCATAACTATTTTATTTGTTAAATCTAACTTACTAACAGAGGTGTCAACCCTTCGAATTTTTATATCATAATTTCTTTTAAATTTATCTTCGTCTTAATCACAGAATTTACGATAATAAATAAAAATAACGTTTTTTGTGAAAAATATTATTGATATTCAAAAATCCGGAGGGTTGGTAATTTTGCATTAATTATTTATGCAGTTTACATACCTTGCCTTGAAATATTTGCAAGAAATTTTTTACGCTGAATTGCATTGCTTGGTATTTCGTGAAAACTTACATTTTCACGGCGACTGTCCGAGTTACAAAATGGAACGGCGCAATGCACCATATTACAAAAAAAAAAAAAAAAAAAAAAAAACCTCACATTTGTTAAATTAATAAAACATAAACCATAAAGAACTCAATTGAATCGCGGGAAATAAACAGAACTTTACGTACGGTATCAAGCGCCATCTACTGGCTATGTTCTTCTTGTACTGTTGCCAAGTTTCCGAGCGACTCGCTAGGCATCTACTTAAGGAGGCTCTGCTCTTTTGCTATCCTAGAACGACTGTAACTAACTGAGTTGGCTTGAGTTTCTTAGCTATGTTTCTGTTTCGTATATACGGATGTGCGAAATGAAAGCAACAACCTGTTTTTTAGTTTTTTTTTTTTTTTTTTTTTTTTTTTTTTTTTGCGGATAATTTTTTAACATAAGAACATAAAATTAGGATGGAATGTTCATTATTAAACTATTCATCGAATTTTATGTAACTTTAACATGAATAACAATTTTAAAGCTCATCAGAGGTGGCCAATATACTTTAGTAAAAGAATATACAATATACAAATACTCATCTGTTTTGTCAAAAATATACAATTTACAAATACTTTTTTGAATTAAAAAAAATTTACAATCGTAATTCAAAAAGCATTATTTGATATACACTTTCAGAATGCATAAAAAATTGTGTTTTTATAATATAAGCGGTAGTAGTATTTGTAATAGTATAAAAGTATGTCTTTTCGTTTAATTCATTTCTCATTAAGGATGAGTGGTTTATTTTTTATTTAAAGATTATAATCAGTATTTTGTGACAATCAAATAAAAATATTTAGGCATTTACGAATTCATATGTAATTAGAATATGCACTTTTAAAACAAAAAGAATGTGTAAGAATGAAACATTCATTTAATGATGAAATTACTCTTTGTAAAATGCAGTTACAATACGCTCTTTATATAGTGAAAGAAAGGAGAAGAAAAAATCTCTTCGTTCAATTATATTATCTTGACCATTTTATGTTTCTAGTTCCTCATCACACTGCTTTTTTAATGTTCTCACGTGTTCTGAAGTGTGAGGAATACAAAAATAATATCAATATAGTGCCCTTCCGTAGATTACCCACTTTGTTAGCTGTTGATATTATATTAATAACGAATGATCTTAAACGGGTCAGACAAGTTTTAAAATATCACTACTGGCAAGAACCATATTGATTTCAATTTTGAAAACTTCTTAAGTTATTTGATATTTAAGATTTCCTTAACATGGGAGAATATTTCAAAATTTCGCATAAATGGCCATTATGTTCCTCATAAAGATCTCGGACCAATCCTAAAATATCATTTATGATTTTAGCATGAGCATTACCATGAAACTTCAATTTAAAAGATTTTGCAAGTTATTCAAAATGTAATATTACAATTATGTAAAAATTCAAAATGTAATTTTCTTAACATCGGGGAATTTCACATAAACATAGATTATTATGAGAATTATTTTCACTGTAAACTTGTCTGAAGAGTTTTAAAATATTATTTATCATACTGGTATCTATATATTAATACGCAAACTTGAAAATTGCCATACATTTTTAACATATTAATTATAGAAGTAGTTGTATCGTTGGAAGGTACTGTTAATGTGAGTTCCAGAAAAGAATAATAATAATAATAATAATAATAATAATTCTCTTTTGATATCAAGAAGGTATTCAAACATACCTTTATTTTCATGCACTTTTTTTATTTCATACTCGTAATCTTATTACTCGTATTAAGAATTGCTATAGAAGAAAATTGTTAAATCTGGCAATTTCTTAAAATTCAATAAAATCATAGACAAAGTAATTTGTACAGATGTAGCATCCCTATACTCTCAACTACAAATTTTTCTTTCTACGAGGCAACAACCATTAGAGTGGTAGAAAGGCTTATTGAGTGAATGAGTGGTAGATCGAAATTTTATGCTATTGAACGTATACGCAAATTGAAAAAAGGTTTGATTTATGAACGTTCTTTATTTTTTTTACTAATTTATTTACAATTTAATTTCTTTCTTTCTTTCTTTTGTGATTTAAGTTAACTCTAACTTGAAGATATATTTTTTAGGTAAAACATAAATCATTTCAATTAACTGAAATCGACAACTTATTTTTAAAAAATTGATTTATTATTATATTTTGCATATAGAAGAAGAAAGTATAAGATTCGGAAAAAAATTTGATTTCCGATTTGCAATGAATTTACACGTTTTGAGATTTTCTGAATACTGTTCGACCATTTTTTTAAAATGTCTGTATTTTTCAGTTAGCGAAACTGTGCAAACACTGTACCTCATGAACCAAAGAATTTAATTTATCCAATCGTTATATTTGGTTGGATGTTGGCTTGAATTGGTGCTGATTAGCATGTGAGCTATATCACCCAACAGGTGGTGTTGCAGCGTCGCGATTTCCTCTCATTTTGGGGGAAGACTAGCATCTACAGTGTACCAAACTTAGAAGGTTGGTTGGTTGTGGAGTTTAAGACCGATTGACTACATTAGAGTCCTGGGCCTATACCAAATTTACAAGGAAGGTCTCCAAATGCGCATGCCGAGAAAATTTTGAAAAAATTATTGAAGACTCTTCTCATGAAGTTATATAAATAAATAAATAAATAAATAAATAATTCGGCGGAATCTGTTTATATCGTCGGAAAAAAAAAAAAAAAAAAAAAAAAAAAAAATTAAGCCCTTTTTTTTTTTTACTATTTATCGCTCATTGGTGTGACAAGAGAATTTAAGATAAAACTTTTTTTTCTTTTTTAAAGTAAGATTACTTCACATAAACACTTTTATAACTACAATTTTATCATATATACTTATTCACAAATATGTAAATTGAAATCCAATGATCTTAGATTAACAACTTATTAATTGATGAACACTTAAAATACGAGTAACTTAAAATTTGTTTGATATGAATAAAATATAATTTTAAATAAAACATTATATTATAGCTTTAAATAAAACATTCCATCTAAAAGTCCCAGATAAATTGAAAAATCTATTCTTCACAAAAATATTGGCCGTAGCACTATGCAGTTTTCACTAAAATGCATAGAATGATTCAGCCTTTTATTTTTCTTTTTTCTAACAAAAATATTCATTAGTAAATTAGTTTAAAATTTCTCCATCAGATAGAGTTTAAATTGTAAAATTACTTTTTTACAATTGTGCGGTACAACAACATAATTAGGACTATAAATGCTGAATGTGATGGCCTTCATTCATAAGAACGGCTGTCAGACGTTACGCATTGGGAATTCTCTTAAAATCTCAGTCTTCGCAATGTGGCGTCATTTGAGAATGTGGATCTGTTAAAAATGTGAGAGGATACTGCAAAGAAAGCGCTATCTGTCAGTGAAAAATGTAGCTATTGTTTTTCTCATATGGGTCATTGCCAACACAAGGGGTAGAAACCACGTCCCTTAGCCCTCAAAAATATAAAATATTTTCAATGAGAAAAAAATTTACAGCTAGGCTATTTCTTACGATTTTCTCTAGTTCAATATTATTATAAAAGTTTTTAATGTTATTTATTTTTCTTAGAAATCTATCGATAAAACCTGGAATATCCACTCCGTAGATTGTCCCCAAAGAAAGTCTGCAGAATATAGAATTATTTTCAAGCTTAGTATTAATGTTTTTTAATTACATTTTGATTTAAGCAGAACATAGTTATCCTTAAAAATATATTTATTAAATTTTAGAGTTATAAAATGAATCTTGTTTTTTTAATTAATTTATAACAAATGTCCCTAATGAAATGCATCCACTCCGTGGACAACTATTTAATTTCCCATAAAGTTCAGTAGATGGCACTGCCTGTCACCAGTGTGTAACTGAGAAGAAAGAGGGGGTAGCCATCTTCGTTTTCACCTACGTGTGCTGAACTCAATGCTTTATTTCGTTCTGTTAAAATAGATTTCATCTGTGATACCTCTATTTGGCTATCTCATCAGTCCACTCCGTGGTCAGAAGTATACAGGTAATTATAAGGATTATTTATTATCTAATTATTATTACAATTAATTATTATAAGGCTTAATTCGACACTAAAGTTAAATTGTTCCTGACATTGTTGCTTTGTTCCTTAAAATTCAAAATCAGACATTCTGTCTACTCTGTGGACTTCCACTCCGTAGACATCATTTGATCACGGAGTGGACACTTCTTTCGACGGAGTGGACACTTTCAAAATTAATCTTAAAAATAGATACACTTGAAAAATAATTTAAATATATTTCATAAATAAATTCCCCCCCCCCACTTTTTTTTGTTAGCTTACTGATTGCTTAAGGTGTAAATGAAAATATATTCCCCCCCCCCCCGCCCCTAACTTTTATATGTTTATTCGTGATTTTCTAAAAATGTCATTTCAACTTCTTTAAAACAGTATTTGCTATTTTTTACTGAACTGTTAAGCGTTTCTCTTCATGGTTTAAATGTAAGAACAGAATTCGTATAATATAAATTTAAGAACAGTTTTATGAGTGTTGTTTACAGAGTAATGCAAAAGGTATGAAGCATACTATATGTCTTTTTTTTTTTTTTTAAGTTTTAAAGGTAAAATGTAGAAAAGGTGACATAACACTTTAGAAAAATAATTGCAAAAATATAATTAAATTTAGTTTCAGAAGAAAAAAAAATTAAAAATATTTTTGTTTTACAGCAAAACTAAAATTGTTTTGTATTTTTATTAATTGAATAACTTTTTTATAAAAACAATGCTTCAAATATATATTTGTTTTCTTTGCAGAAATTTATTATGCCGTTCAAGAAATATGGAAATTCACATGTAACCCAATGCAGGACAAACAAATGCGCACAAACCTTAGCTCAAACTCAGTCAAAAAGAAAATTAGGTGCAGTTGAAAATCAAAAAGACAAGAAAAACAAGAAAGAAAAATCATGCAGTACGCATTGATTAGTAACACTTTCCAACTGTACGTAATTGTTGTATCGAATAACTTTTAATATTCTTTGCCTACGTTATCACACAACAGACAGAATGACTGAAAAGTATACAGATAGACTAATTCATTTTAAAATTACTCTTAGGCATTTTGGAAAGAGTTAAAAAGGCTTAACGCAAAAGAAAATACAGACGTTACATTATAATTGCAGCTTTTGATCTCTCTGAATGATTTAGTGTAGCCCTGTAAATCAGAGAGGTAATCATATCATATTCTATACAAAGCATTATTTTAGATTATTAACAATATATTTCAATATTTTTATGATTTTTACAGTAGAAAGATTTTTAAATATAACTTTCAAAAAATTCTGTCCTAAAACGTAATGCAGTGTTTTTTTTTTTTTTTTTTGTCCCTGTAAACAAACTAGTTATCCAGGACCTATTAATGTCATTTTAAATGGGGAACATTCTATAGGGAAAATATTTATAAAAATAACACTCATAGAACACAATGCTTTCAAATGCTTTTGGGTGTCCCTGTACACAAACCAGAAGAGATATTCTCTCAATTTTGAATATGGAACATCCGATAGTGAACTTCAATAAAACATATCAGTTTCGAGAAATTCAATAAATATTTACAGGAGTTAGAGCGCGGGCAGAAAGACAGACAGACAGATGGACAGATACACAAACTGAAAACATATTCACACTTAAAAATGTTAGAAAGTGTTAAAAACGCTTAATGTAAACGAAAGTACAATTCTAGCAATTTTTTATTAATAGCTCTGAATATAAATGGATATTTTTGTATCACCCTGTAAATCTGATGCTAATCATGCTATATTCTATGCAAAGCTTTTTTTTCTGCATATAAATAACATATTTCAATTTCCTAAAACTTCGTGGAAAGTAAAGATATTAAAATTTGATTTATAGAAATCTCTCTCATAGAACGCAATGCTTTGGAATACTTTTAAGTGCCTCTGTACATAAATCAGTAATGGTATTTCCTCCATTTTATAAAGGAAACATCCAATAGTGAACCTCAATAACATATTACCATTTAATTGAGATATGTCTACAATAAAGGTATGGAAATAAGGTTTATCGAAATACCTCTCATAGAACATAATGCTTTGAAATACTTTCGGGTGTACCTGTACACAAACCAGTAGAGGTACAAACTCCATTTTCAATAAGGAACATCCAATCGTAAACTTGAATAACATATATCAGTTTCAAGAAATTCCATAAATATTTACGGGAGTTAGAGCTCGGACAAACAGACAGGCAGACAAACAGACGGACAGGCAGATACACAAAACTGAAATCATATTCACACTTACAAAAATGTTAGAAAGTGTTAAAAACGCTTAACGTAAACGAAAGTACAATTCTAGCAATTGTTTATTAATAGCTCTTAATGTAACTGGATATTTTTGTGCCACCCTGTAAATCTAATGCTAATTATACTACATTCTGTGCAAAGCATTCTTTTTTGCATATAAATAACATATTTCAATTTCCTAAAATTTCGTGGAAACTAAAGTTATTAAAATTTCATTTATAGAAATATCTCTCATAGAACGCAATGCTTTGGAATACTTTTGAGTGTCCCTGTGTATAAACCAATGGTGGCATTCCCTCCATTTTATGTAGGAAACATCCAATAGTGAACTTGAATAACATATTTCAATTTCATTAAGATATGTCTACAGTGAAGGTATTAAAATATGATTTTTAGAAATACCTCTCATAGAACACAATGCTTTGAAATACTTTCGGCTGTCCCTGTACACAAACCAGTAGAGGTACAAACTCCATTTTCAATAGGGAACGTCCGATAGTGAACTTGAATAACATATTTCAATTTCATTAAGATATGTCCAGAGTAAAGGTATGAAAATATGGTTTATAGAAATACCTCTCATAGAACACAATGCTTTGAAATACTTTCGGGTGTCCCTGTACACGAACCAGTAGAGGTATAAACTCCATTTTCAATAGGGACCGTCCGACAGTGAACTTGAATAACATATGTCAGTTTCAAGAAATTCCATAAATATTTACGGGAGTTAGAGTGCGGACAGACAGACAGACAGACCATGTTCGCTAGACGGACGGACAGACAGACAGACAGACAGATAGACAAACCGAAGTCATAAACACTTTTCAACCTTGTTGGAAAGTGTTAATAACAAGAAAAAGAAACTTTCCAGCCAAACTACAAAAAAACGTAAAGAAAAAAAAATGCTGAGAGCAAGAGAAAGACTAATGCTCCTATTACAGGCAACAAGTTTTCGCTACAACTTTTGAGACAATTGTTAATTTGGCTCAAATCACGTCAATGCCCAGCGTAATAGAAATTGGGAATACGAAATTTTTTTTTCTGGCTAGTCAGACTGTGATAAACCAGTGAAAAGGAAGCTCCTTATATGCCGAGAAAAGACAGCGCCGGTGGGAATTCATTCACCGTTGTTCTCTTCGCTCTCCCATGTAGTCCCCGTTAAAACAGCGATAAATAGGTGTGCCTTGACATGTACTGTACACCGGGTAAACCAGTTTTTCGAACAATTTTTGATTCAACTATTGTAACCTTCTTTTGATTTACAGCTTCCAAAAATTGGATGAAATGAAGTCGCGTGAAACGTCTTTGTGTATAATAGGAGCATAAGAAATGATCCCGCAAGACATGAAGAAGGAAAAGCTAAAGAAAGATAAATGTATTACAGAAGGAAGAATACTGTAGTTGAAATATCTGAATGAATGAAAAGAAGTGTTAGGAAAAAATGGAAGAACCAAAACATAAATCAAAGGGAGAGATTGAAGGAACAGCATAATCTTTGAAGAACATCTCAGAGATGATACACCTCCTGAGACACCTCGTTCAGCAGCCATAAACATCACACTACCACAAATTAATCCATCTCTGATAATAAGACCATCTGTATCAGAATCTAGCAGATTAGAAAGTGGAAAAAAAAAGGTAAAAAAAGAACAGTGAAAGGTTTCGTGAAGAAAACAAAAAATTGGTTAGGAAGCTTGAAAAATACAAAAACAGTACTACTGATTCTGAAATACCCAAGAGAAAAGTGAAAAAAAATTATCACAGAAGCAAATTCAAAAGAAATTGAAAAATGTATTATTTTTGGCGATGTTATAAAAGAGCCAATAAAAGAAAGTTTTTAAGGTGCAAAATCAAAGAAGAAACTTAAAGTAATCTTCCAAGTTTTAACAGGAAAAATAGCAAGGAAATACAAGTATCTTCAACATATCAGATCAATCATATAAACAAAAAAGAAAAATGAAAGAATATGCGGAACTAACAATTATTTTCCTGTTATTTTCATTTTTCAAACGAATTAAAGTAAAAATATTTGTTGATTATTTTCTAAAACACAAGTAAAACAATATGGATGAAAAGATACAGCTGCAATATAACTTTCAGGTTTGAATCCGTGGTCAGTGATGTCCGCTCCGTTGAAACATTAATTTTCAAATTAATTAATTACCAGCCAAATAATAGCTAACGAGATAGCTCATCAAGTAAATTAGATTCATAGTTGCCAAGAAGGAATTAAGGAATTTTTTTAAATTTTTTTGGTAAAATTTTTATATTTTCAAATTATTCTTCGTTTTCTACCCTTTAGATTGGCAATCACCCATATATACAAAAATAAATAAATAAATAAATCTTATGCTTGTCTCTGTATTTCAGTGAAAACCGCATGGAGATATAGACAATATTTTTCGAATAATATATTTTCATTATTTCTATGACTTTTCGATCACTCGATACCTTTATTATGCACAATAAATTAAAAAGAACATATGAAGAAATACCAATCAATTATCAGAAAGCTTTTTATATGTTCATGGAATACCTGTTAAGATCCATTGGGCTAGAAAAAAATTTCAGTTTAATAAAAGAAAAAAAAATCTGTCTTTGACAGAATTTAATTTAGTACGACAGGACTGATTTATATATTGCAATCTTGTAACTAAAAAAAAAAAAAAAAAAAAGTGTTATTAGTCACCCTGGCTAATAACAAGCTCGACATTCCTCACATAATAACCGTTGGCAAAGTCACCGTATCTGCAAACGCAGATGTAACGGTTATTATGTGAGAAATGTCGAACTAGCTATCAGCCAGGGTGGTTCAGTAGAAGAGCATCCGCACGTTAAGCGGAGGGCTTAGGTTCAATTCCCGATTCTGGTATTTTTCACATAGTTGGTATATATATATATATATAATCAATTTTATACTTCAACTTACTTAAAATGAATCTTCACGGTTGATGAGTTTATCAATAACATTTCTAAATATTTTAAGATAGTTTAAGAAATTAAATGGTAAAATTGGATATTGGAAGAGTAACAACGCAAAATCGCTCTCTGAAAAAAATAGTCCTGTCGTACTAAATATTATTTTTAACTCAACATTAAATCCCAGTTTTCAGCATAGCATTTACATTATATTGAAAATATACAATTTTCAGGTCATTAAGTTTTATTACACGAGTCAGATAAAATTTACCAAAAAAAATAAATAAATAAATAAATAAATAAGAAAAAATAAATAAATAATAATAATAATAAAGTTTTTATTTCTACTTGCTTAAATTAATTGAAATAAATTTAACCTAAATAAATAGTTTTTATGACTACAACTTTGATTTATTCAAATTTTAAATTAATTTTTAATGAAAAATTATCAAGTATTAAAAGTTTTAAGCACACACTGAATTTAAGTGTGAGGAATTTGATTAAGTAAAAATGTACAAAAACAGATATATTTGTGTTAGAATACTGACTGATATTGAAATGTGCTTAATTTAAAGATGTGATCCTATTCCATATTCACTCCATCAAAAGAAAGGAAACATATATTTTATGCTTTTTTCCTGGAGGGTGGGGAATTAAAAGAAAAACATAATTTTTCCCAAAATCTAAAAATATGTTCTTGCTTCTGTAGTCGTCTTCATTCCTTAAAGGTATTTTTCTGAAAATATTCCTAATTTTCTGAAATATATTAACTTCCTAAATAGGAATCGGTAAAACAATAACAGAGTAGGCAAGTCTCTCGTTTTCCAAGGGAGACTTCCTACCGGGAATCTTTACTATTTGTTTTTAGCTGATTTAAATATACGCGAGAGATTCTTTTTTTGTGACGAATCTTATTTAAAAAATAGAAAGGTTGGCATCTGTGCTATAAGATAATTTACATTAAATAAATAAATAAAAGGATTGAAAGTTTCCTTAAAATAGTCACAATTCTCAGAATTTGAGTTCCAAATTAGAGTACTGTATGGGTCGGCATTTAACTGACCCATAACCGTTAAGGTAAACCGTCTAAAGAAAGTAAAGTAAGAGAAGTCGTTAAATAAACAAAATAGAAAATTATATAATAGATTGTTTTTATATTTTTATGTTGTTTATTGCGTTTCAAATAATTTCAGCCCATAGATCATAATGACAAAGAATTTTTCGTTGTTTCTCTGTAAAAATCTATAAATGCTAGACTCAACAAATCTATATAGTTCGTCCGACAGTGACCTATAACATGCATATAAATTTCCAGATCAATCGGATAAGGAATTTAGACACTATCACTCTTTAAGTAATTTGAGCTCATAAGCCATAATGATAAAGAATTTTTCGTTATGTCCCTGTAAAAAAAAAAAAAAAAAAAAACATAAATGCTAGATTCGCTAAAATAATAGGATTCGTATTATACCGTGACCTATAACATACATACCAACTTTCAGCTCATCTGAACAAAGCGTTTAGATGCTATCGTGTTCACTCAATACATACACACATCTATACATACATATACACATCACGGTAAAAATAGCAAAAATGAACTCAGGGGACCTCAAAACGTGTAGAAACACCAAAATCTCAAAGTCATGATGAAGATTTTTGTCAAGATACCTTACATATGTATGTTCGGAAAAGTAAAAATATTAATTATCAGTTTAAGTTCACAACACATTTCAAAAGGATGTGAGTAATCAAAATAGATGAATTACACATCTGGTTATTATCGGAGAGGGAGCTTGTTTTCCACAGCTTATATTCTAAATAATAATAATAATAATAGTAATTTTTTTTAATTGTTTTAGTCGGATACGGTTGTTTATTTTACTGTAATAATTTGGGTAAGGGTATATTCATTTTGGGTATATATAGCAAATAACATTTTGCTTATTAGGGTAAAAAAAAAATATAAATAAAAATGTTCTCAAGTCGACCCAACTCGTTGAAAACTAAATCCGACCAAAACCCGACCCGAACTCATTGTAAAACAAATCCAGTTAATTCGATCTGCACGAAAATGTCAACATAAACCGAACCTAACGCACAAGAGAAAAAAATTAGTCGATCCAAGCCAAACCCGAACTCCGGATTGGGCTCGAGAAAAATCAGGTTACCAGACCCTATGCCAACCTCTATTATAAATATAAAATGAACGATATTTCCGAATTATATCTCGAAAACAATGTGCATGTTGATTTCTAAAACCTTTATTTTCAGCTAAAAACGATTTTAAAATAAGATGTAAGTTAACTAAAATTATAAATTAATAATTGCAATTTGCAAAATATTTTTCAAATAAAGTACTAAATGTACGTCTAACTTAAGCGTATGTGACTTAAACATTTGTTAAATAAGGCATTTCTAAGAAGCAAAATTAAAACTTTCAACTACAAGTCCCATCGGCATATATGTTATAGAAGCTTATATCATTTTTACGCTTATACTACGTTATTCAATATAACGCTATTCGGTAAACATTTGTTTATCAAACAATTTTTTAATTTATTAAAATTACATGCATTTAGCGAGAAAGTATGTTGTTCGCCAAATCGTATGGTATCTTTGGCTTTTTCACGCCAAATACTCGATTTTTTTTTTTCTTTCTCAGATTATCTACTGAGATTCCAACGATAAATTTGACTGATCTTATACAGGATGTTTCAAAACTCATGGGCAAAAATTTAAAGAGTGGTAGAAAACATCTAAACAAGCCATTTTCCCCATACAGTGCATGGGCGGAGAGCAAGCGGTGACCGCTAGAGGGCGCTGCAATGGAAAGTATAAAGCGCGCGTTTTCTTTCACATCACCATTTCTATCGTGGATTTCAGCAGGCATGGCGACATACAGTAATCAGGAACAGGCGGACACGCATTTTGCGTATGGTCTGGTGAATGGGAATGCTTTGTTAGCCGCAAGACTGTACAGGCAATGTTTCCCAGAGAAGACACGTACCAGACCGAAAAATACCATAACAGTCTTGTGGCTTCCGGAGCACTCCCATTCGCCAGACCGTACATAAAATGCATGTCCGCCTTTTCCTGATTACCGTATGTCACCATGCCTGCTGAAATCCACGGTAGAAATGACGATGTGTAAGAAAACGCGTGCTTTATACTTTCCATTCCAGTGCCCTCTAGCGGTTACTGCTAGATGTTTTCTACCATCCCTTAAATTTTTGCCCATGAGTTTTGAAACACCCTGCATAATGAAAGAAAGTATTATCAGCAGAATCTTTTTTTAAATATTCGAAGTATGCGCTTTAAGGAGACTTTCCTTGTTAGTATAAGATATATATATTATGTAAAGCTCTGCCGATTCAGTTTGAGTGCATATCAGCCGACATTTGGCGAGGTTTTGTTGCAATTGAATATGACTATAGGAAAGACTGGATCTCAGCTTCTATAGTGTATAAATGTACAAAACTTGGCATATGAGATGAATATTAAGTAACAGTATGCTGATTCCCTTTGGATGCATATCAGACGATAGATGGCGCTGGTATTCTGCAATATTTTTCGTTTATTCTAACGTTATATCTCAGCTTCTATGCTATATAATTTTACTAAATTTGATTTGATGTGTGATATATATATTATTAAAAATCATTCGCATTAAATTTTTGTGTATATAGGCCGAAAGGTGCTATTACTTGTACTTTACGCTTTTTTTTTATATGGCTATATCTCAACATCTATTGGTAAAAATATAATTGTTAGAAAATACATATTATTTATTATATTTTCTCACAAATATATAATAATTTAATTTTTGTTCGTGTTAATTGGTAAGTGGAACTGTTATGCAAAATGATGTAATGCTCATATTACACACAACAATGTTTCACGCAACTTTCATTTGAGTCAATTTTTGCTCCAATTTTTGGAAGCCGAAATCCGAAAGAGGGTTACAATAGTTGAAACAAAAATTGTTCGAAAAACTGGTTTGCATGGTGTACAGTGCATGTCAAGGTACGCCTACTTGTCGCTCTTTAACGGGGACGACGTGGGAGAAGGAAGAGAACAACGGTGAATGGAATTCCCACAGGAGCTGTCTTTACTCGGCGCGTAAGGAGCTTTCTTCTCATTGGCTTATAACAGTAAGAAAAGTTGCTTGTACGAACAACTTTTTCTGACTAGCCAGAAAAAATTGTTCGTATTTCCAGTTCTTATTACACTGGGCGTTCAGGTGATTTGAGCCAACAAAATAGTCTCAAATTAACAATTGACTCAAAAGTTGTGCGAAAACTCGTTGTAAGTAATAGAAGCATAAGAGAAAGTATTGGATTATTCGAGCAATTTTTTCGAGTTCCGGTTTTCGATGGCTTTACACATTTTGAGATCTTTTAAACATGATTAGCCCATTTTTAGAAAATGTCTATTTGTCTGTGTATGATGCGTTAGTAAAATATTGTATTTCATGATAAATGGACGGAATTTAAGCTTGGTGGATAATTGGTTAGACCTTGATTTAAATTAGTACTGATAAGCTTATGGAGTATATCCCCCAATAGGTAACGCTATATGAACATGTTTAGTGCATAAACGCACCACACTTGATATATGAGATGAATTTTATGTAAAAGTATGCTGCTTTAGTTTGGTTACACATCGGCCGTCAGTTAGCACTTCTATGCTGGAATTTAATTCCATTTACCAGAAGCAATATCTCAGCTTCTGTGATGAATAAATGAACTAAATTTGGTAGGAGTGATGGATAATATGTAAACCATGCTGATTCAATCTGTGTGCATATCGTACAAAAGGTGTAGTGCTGTGCTGCAATTTAATTACGGAAAGGCTATAACTGAGCTTCTATGTTTGATATATATTACGAAACGTATATATATATTATAAACGTATATTATTTGATATATACAAACCGCATATATCAAACGTATATATTACGTATCGTGTGTACTACACACGATGCGTAAGATATATATTATGAAAAATTATAGTCACTTAATTTTGGGTGTATATCGCCTGACAGATGCTGCTGCGACTTTCTGTGACATTTCCAAATGGCTTATGTCTGAGCATCTCTTGATAAAAATTGCATCAAATTTAATATATAAATGGTTCATAGTAAGAAAAGCAAAAGCAACACTACTTTTTGGCTGATATATGCACAATTTCAATCAGAATGATTTTTATAAATTGTATCTCCCATGTCAAGTTTGGTTTATTTTTATAATCTAGGATATAGCGGTCAAGTAAATGGGATTAAATTTCAGCATAGCAGCGCCACCTGTAAGCTAAATAGAACTAGCAGAGTTCTACATAATACACATCAAACATACCAAGTTTTGGTACATTTTTACACAACTGAAGCTGAGATTTATCTTTTCTTTGAATGGAGGAAATCGCAGCATGACAGCGTGCCCTAATTGCTTAAAATAACTGGCCTTTCACTGTCCATTTAACGGCTATACCGATGATCTGAGGGAAGGCCGATGAAAGATAGCTACACTGTAAAAAAGGTGGAGCAATGTCGCTCCAAAAATGGGGTTGAAATACCCTAAATAACGAGTAAACAAACACTAAGTTTCGTGTTAACACCGAATCGAGCATTCAAATACAATTTAAATGGTGTAAATTACAATTATATTGCGTCAAACACTACTACTTACACCAGACTTACACCAGAAATTTTGTGCTTACACGCATTTTCGTGCTTCGGAATCCCAATTTCGGAGTTCGTTTGAAAACTGTCTGGTGGCATCTTCGGTTTGTTGTTTTGTTTTGGTATCATTTTCCCACCGACATGAACAATTTATAAATGGCGTTTTTAACTTTCCATATCCCAGGTATGTATATTTGTACATTATTTTGTTAAAAATTTTTAAAAGATAAAATAAAGTTAAATATGCCTCTGTTATTTGTACTGATGAATTTTAATATAAGATTTATATCTATTTCATGTTATTCATGCTTTACAAAGCCTAGTTTTATGAACACTTTCCAACAAGGTTGAAAAGTGTTTATGACTTCGGTTTGTCTGTCTGTCTGTCTGTCCGCTCTCTAACTCCCGTAAATATTTATGGAATTTCTTGAAACTGATATATGTTATTCAAGTTCACTATCGGACGGTCCCTATTGAAAATGGAGTTTATACCTCTACTGGTTTGTGTACAGGGACACCCGAAAGTATTTCAAAGCATTGTGTTCTATGAGAGGTATTTCTACAAACCATATTTTCATACCTTTACTGTAGACATACCTTAATGAAATTGAAATATGATATTCAAGTTCGCTATCGGACGTTCCCTGTTGAAAATGGAGTTTATACATCTACTGGTTTGTGTACAGGACACTCGAAAGTATTTCAAAGCAGTGTATTCTATGAGATGTATTTCTGTAAATCATATTTTCATACCTTTACTGTAGACATATCTTCATGAAATTTAAATATGTTATTCCAGTTCACTATCGGACGTTCCCTATTGAAAATGAAGTTTGTACCTCTAATGGTTTGTGTACAGGGACACCCGAAAGTATTTCAAAGCATTGTGTTCTATGAGAGGTATTTCTATAAACCATATTTTCATACCTTTAGTGTAGACATATCTTAATGAAATTGAAATATGTTATTCAAGTTCACTATCGGACGTTCCCTATTGAAAATGGAGTTTGTACCTCTACTGGTTTGTGTACAAGGACACCCGAAAGTATTTCAAAGCATTGCGTTCTATTTCTATAAATCATATTTTAATACCTTCACTGTAGACATGTCTTAATGAAATTGAAATATGTTATTCAAGTTCACTATTGGATGTTTCCTGTATAAAATGGAGGGAATACCACCATCGGGTTATACACAGGGACACTCAAAAGTATTCCAAAGCATTGCGTTCTATGAGAGATATTTCTATAAATCAAATTTTAATAACTTTAGTTTCTACGAAATTTTAGGGAATTGAAATATGTTATTTATATGCACAAAAGAATGCTTTGCATAGAATATAGCATGGTTATCATTAGAGTTACAGGGTGACACAAAAATATTCAGTTATATTAAGAGCTATATTAATAAAAAATTGCAAGAATTGTACCTTCGTTTACTTTACGCGTTTTTGAAACTTTCTATCATTTTTTTATTGTGAATATAATTTCAATTTGTGTATATGTCTGACTGTTCTTCTGTCCGTCTGTCTGTCTCTCTGTCTGTTTTACTGCGCTCTAATTCCCGTAAATATTTATGGAATTTCTTTAAACCGGTATATTTTATTCAAGTTGATTATCGGATGTTCCCTATTGAAAATGGAGTGAATACCTCTTCTGGTTTGTGTACAGGGACACCCAAAAATATTGGAAAGCATTGTGTTCTATGGGAGGAGTTTCTATAAACCATATTTTAATACCTTTAATATATAGAAACTTCAATGAAATTTTAATATGTTATTCAATTCCCTATCGTATGTTTCCTATGTAAAATAGAGCCCATTTCTAACTGGTTTGTGTACAGGGGCACTTGAAAGTATTCCAAAGCATTCTGTTGTATGAGAGTTATTTTTATAAACCAAATTTTAATAATTTTATTCTCCACAAAGCTTAATGCAATTGAAATATATTATTCGTATGTACAAAAGAGTGCCTTCTATGTAATATAGTATGGTTAGCATTAGATTTACAGGGCCACACAAAAATAATCAGTTACATTAAGGGCTATTAATAAAAATTTGCTGGTATTGCACTTTTGTTTACATGAGCGTTTTAAAACTTTCTTATAATTTTAGTGGGAATATGATTTCAATTTGTGCATCTGTATATCCGATTGTCTACCTTTCTATCTGTTTGTCTCCGGCTCCTATCATCTGTGAATATTTTGAGAATTTTTAAAAAATTATACACTCACGTTCCCTATGGAATATTCTCTATTTAAAATGCCCTTAATAGGTCCTATACAACTAGTTTTTTTACAGGGACAACAACAACAACAATAAAAAAAAATGCCAATGTATTACGTTTTAGGACAGAATTTTTTAAAAGTTATATTTAAAAATCTTTCTACTATAAAAATCATAGAAACATTGACATGCATTATTAATATTCTAAAATATTGTTTTGTATAGAACATGATATGATTAACTTTTAGATTTACAGGGCTACACTAAAATATTCAGAGAAATTAAAAGCTGTAATTATAATCTAACGGCTGCATTTTCTTTTGCGTTAAGCCTTTTTAACACTTTCCAAAATGCCTAAGAGTAATTTTAATATCAATTAGTCTATCTGCATGTTTTTCAGTCGTTCTGTCTGTTCTGTGATAAAGTAGGCAAAGAATATTAAAAGTTATTCGATACAATTGCTTACAGTTGGAAAGTGTTACTAATCAATGTGTACTGCATGATTTTTCTTTCTTGTTTTATTCGTAATCGTTTTTAAATAACATTCTATGTGTTTGTGTTTAAGATACTAAAGCAGTTGTTTAATAATGTATTTAATCAGAGTGTATTATTGATTTATTGTGATTCTCAATCGTAGCATTTAACTTTCGTTTTCAAATAGTTTTCAGTTATAGTAATAAATATATTTTGAGCTTCCTTTTTCTGATTTAAATTAATTTTTGTATCCAAATGTTTGCAATCAATGAAAAATGCAGTTCGTAAAATCACAATTGTTTTCATATATTAAATCTTATTAAAGCTTGATAAAATTTATTTGTTTTAAACATAATTATTAACACCGATATAGATCGAATTACGACTCATTGTATAGTAACAAAACTTTTTTTCCTGAATATGGTGATTGTTTGTGTAATAACACATGTTTCGATTTGATATTTTTGTTTGTGTTTGAGCTGGTATTCGAAGAGGAAAGATGTGTTTTGTTTCTTGTTTTTATAACAAAAATGATTTGCTTTTTTATACGTGGGTAAATGTGGTTAGTAGATTAATATTAAACTTCTTATTCTAGATGAGCGAGAAGAGGAAAAACGGAACATTTTTGAAACATCTATCAACAAAAATTAAATCTTCTCAAATGCATTTGATACTTATCCATAGATTAATCTAAAATTTACCATATTATTTTAACTCTTTAAAAGTTTGAAATGTGCATAAAAAGAAAAAACAACTTCTTATATGAAGAGTTTCATAATGTATCAGCATACATACTAATAGATTTGTAAATATAATTTTATGCATGGAAATAGCAATATATCATTGCAGTTAATCCGTTCGTCCGAATTTCTAATAACATAGAATTAATAAATATTGTTCAAATTTTCGCTCTATAACTATTTTATTGTAATTAAACAATCATTAATGCACTTATGATTAAGAAAGCATTTGCATTTTTTTGAAAAAAAAAAAAAAGAAATAGAATTTGATACGTTTTATATTAAATAGATTTACATCATATTTAAAAGAACATTTTTACACTACAGCATGAACAATGATACAGGTAAAAAATTGGCAAATTTTAGTTTATGTCATTAAAAGTGTGTACGAAGTACCCCAACGTGCACGAAAAGGGTCCCATCTCTATTTTGAAATTTGAATAAATTTTAAAATAGAGATTGCAGGCTAGTTTATGCTTTATCGTTATCTTTAAATTGATTTTTCTCAAATACTGCATTTTTGAGTTATGTCACATTTGTTGACGGGGTGGGATTCGTTTTCTGGTTATAATTCTATAGGTATAGGTTCTACAGGATTTTAATTTGTAAATTTTGAATTGAAAAGGTTAGTGAACTCTGTATCTATTATATAATAGGACTTACATTGAAATGTTAAATCATGCTTCACAAACTTTGAAAAATAGAATCCTTAATATAAATGTCACACTAAATTTTTTTTCTTGGAAAATATAGGTAGATTTTCGTAAAACTAAATTTTTTATCATTAAATAGGTAAATAGGAACACTTTTTGCTTTGCATTTAGTAATAGTTGAAACAATTATACACGAAACAGAATTTAGTAAAGTATCTTTGTTTTAATTTACTCATGCTTTAATGATATGGCGAAAGACAGTTCGTCAACTACACTGTAAATCATATTTTGTGTAACTGTACATCAAAAATGGTGGCAACTACTTTATACCAAAAATGGTGTAATAAAAATTATTTTGGTGTAATGAAACACCAATAATTTTAGGTGTTTCCCTACACCAGAATTAAAGGTGCTTTATTACACCAGAAATTTCTTTACACCATTTCAGGTGTACAATTACACAAAATTTTTGTTACAGTGTAGAGTCAGAGGATCAGTTGTCATCGGAAAGTCATCGAAAATGGTCTCATCAAGGGCATGACTTAAAGATATCGTGTACGGATGACTCTTCAATTAGAATACGATGAGATGCCGATAAAAGAAGTTTATTGGAGATAACTATCCGATGTTAATCCGAGCAACTTGAGAACACTCATTGATTGGGTACGATAAGGCATAATGATGAATATATAACCGACTTCTGATTAGTATTTGGTGGTTATCAGTGCAAATTAAAAGCACCTGCCGGTGAACACACGCTTAGGTTTTGCATAAAAAAGTATGGTAGGTACGTAAAATTTGCTTGAAAACTATGCATGCCTCTCGAAGCACGGATAACCCATGAGCACCCGTGACAAACTCCACGAATTTTCTTAACAGACTGCATTTCAAGTCAATGCTGGCTTGGATATATATGCATATATTTTTTTTCTGATGGAAAAGAATTATAATACACAATTTAATTAATAGTTGTAAGACTAGTTATTGAAAAAATAATAATAATAAAACTTAACATAATGCAGCATGAAATTCAAATAAAATTAGGAATCGTTTCAAACTTTGATAGTAAACCATACTTTGTAAAAGAAAAAAAAAGCACCATTATTTCGTTTAGAATCAGAATTTTAAAATTAATGAATTGGAATTTACAATCGGTAAGAAAAGTCTCCGAACACTAGCAAAAATTCGTATATAAAAAAAGTACACTTAATACAGTTTTGTTAAATAAATCCTTATCGAAACATGTTCTTAGACTGACTAAGAACATGAAGGCTGGATAAAGGGTAAGTCCAATTCACTTTGTATTGTGTCTGCGTAATCCGTTCAGTATTCTTTTTTTTTTTTGTTTAATGGCTTTGTGTCAAATTTCAGTATTTGAATTAACTGTAACGTGTATAAGTTATATGAAAAAAAAAAAAAAATAAATAAATTAAAAAATAAATAAAAAATAAATAAATAAAAATAAATAAATAAATAAAAATAAAAGCTTTATAATATGCATAATTGTCTCGATCAATTCTTTCAAGCATTTTAATCTTAATTTAGTATGTCCTATGCTTATGACGGGATATTTCACCACTATACAGATTATGGCCACAATCTTGCTCTAAAGTAATGTTTGATTATCTGTGATGGACGCAAGCATTCATCACTAAAGCATCAGTTAATAACATTTAATAAATCCAATCATTAAATAGTTTACAGTGAAGGAAAAAAAGTATGACTTTTAAATCGTGTTAACAGGATTTCTCAGTTTGCAAAGATTTCCAGTGTTCGACTTTCATAGTGCGCTTGTATCTGATAGTTTAATGGCCGTGTTCACCATTAACTTCGACTCCCGGTTCAACGAAAAAACTTGAAAAGCGTCTAAAGGCAGGGTACAGCTTTCCAGCAAAATTTAGTACGCTTTTTCTGCCATCTAGCGTCAAGGATTTCATATAATCTTTGATTGGTTACATTCGTGTAAACTGAAAATATTTATACCGCTAGATGGCAGAAACAACACGTCAAAATTTGCTGAAAATTGTCACCCCGCCTTCATGCGGTTTTCAAATTTTTGTGTTCAACTGGGAGTTGAAGTTATTGGTGAATAACAGCCTAACGCTGCTATTCACCAGTTACCTTGACCGCCGGTTATCTACCAACTGGCTGTTAAAAGCACCAAAAGCTATTCACCAGTAACCGGAATGTAGTTAACCGACTGTTGAAATCGAATTAGGGTTCAATTGTTGAACCTTGCTGTTAGTGGTTTAGGAAGAAACTGGAGTCATTTTTAGAGAAAATCGTCAGGGAAGGATGAATAGATGAGTGCGTTTAATGTTGCACTAAACTTACATAATGGGCAATTGGCGACGGTCTGGTATTCACGCCTAGTGGGCTGCAATGAAAGTGTTGATTAATAAGTCAATTGGTGTTAATTATTAGAATACATTAATATTTTTTACATATTTAATTTGAAATCTATGTTTACGAACAACAATTTTTAAACTAGAAAATTGAAACGGGCAATGACTAATATGACTATCGTCATTTAATAGATGTAAAGGATCAATTAATTAATAGCTTCATCGTATTTTAAAAGTATTATTGTAAATAACATAAATTGAAGAAAAGGGAACAAAGAAATAATTATCAATTATTAATCCTTGAATAGTACTTTAAAAAAAAAAAATCCAAAAATGTTGTCAATGATTCTATTAGAAAATAAGTCAAAATTTTAAGACATTTCCATTAAGTGATCAATTATTGGTCTGTTCACCCTACATATAAAAATCATTTCTCCAGTAAAGTAAATTGTTATTTTCACATATAAAGATTTTCTTATCATAAAATTGATGTATTTTTAATTTTTACTGTGTAGATTTTTAACAAGTTTCAGCTTCCATTAAAACCTTAAATTTTTTGCATAAGCTATACAGTTGAAAATACATAGCATGTCTTCTAGGTATCTCAGTGCACTTGTTTTGTTTCGTTTTCCTTTTTTAATTA
The DNA here is from genome assembly GCA_963930645.1 of Salticus scenicus. Classification (NCBI taxonomy): domain Eukaryota; kingdom Metazoa; phylum Arthropoda; class Arachnida; order Araneae; family Salticidae; genus Salticus; species Salticus scenicus. The sequence continues at coordinate 21,814,744 of OZ005657.1, read as the reverse complement.
TTTCAGCATTGTTTAATCTTGAGAAATTTGTAGCATTTAGGGTTGCATTAATGCAAGTATTTTTATGGACGTCAAATACTTATTCTTCAAATCACGAAACTCCAATCGATTCGGCAAACATTTACGAATTAAATCAAACATCTTTATAACAATAAAGTGAAAGATTTTTTAGAAGTGTTATTTTGCTTTCCTATAAGTATATTGATTAAATTATGGAGCATTTTCTTTCTAAAAAAATAATACGTTTTACGTGAATATTTTAATTATATGGGTCTGCGTTTTTTGATTCAAAGTATACGTGGGTTGAAAGTGAATCTACTTTTCGATGCAATGCCCTAATACTCCATACTCTTGATTCTCGATTTTGATCGTGACGAGAACGGAAAGGCATTAAACCTTCGCCAAAAGAAGAAAGGTGAGGCAAAATCGTGATGCAACTTACTCATCTAGTCTTGTCTAAATAAGCTTTAGTAACCCGTTTCTTTAGTTCTTTAAATTATAGTTATATCCTGTTAGAAAAACTTGCATTAAATTATTGTTCGATTACTTTCTATATCATGAGAAAGATGATGAGGTATATGACTATTTCTACTGAATGATAATGCTGAGAATATTCGACTTGTTTAGGGCTGATATCTGTCCAATGTTTTTTTTAACTTTGGTTTTATGGACTTTAGTTTCAAAGGTTAGATTATTATAATTTAGGAACGCATATGAAAACGAACACATCTTGCTGTCTATGTAAAAAAAAAAAAAAAGGATTTGGCGAATTTTTTATTTTTGTTAAATTTTACATACGTGTACATTTATTTTTAATTATTTACTTCGAGGAGCATTTTCGGGTTAAAGGTCTCATTTTCACACTTTGGTTCAAATGTTCCTAGCAAAATTGTAATTGATTTTAAAATTAACTTCATTGCGTTTCCAGACTTTAATTTTTATAAAGTGAATTTTTTGCAACTAACCGTAAAAATTTGAAAAAACTTCTTCATCTACTGCTTTAAAACTTTGCTCGCACATTTATGTAAAAGGTATAAACAAAATAAATAAAGACTTTGGAGATATGTCAAAATTTACTATTCTTGAAAAGAAAATATGTAGAATATTAAAAATTTTAAAATATTTAAACTTTTTTGTAAAATATTTTAACTAAATAAAGTTAGTTTCAGTAAATATTAATTCGCTTTGTCGATTTCCTTTCTATAAGTATCTGCACAAAGCTTTAAAGCAATATATATATATATATATATATATATGTGTGTGTGTGTGTGTGTGTGTGTGTATTAATCATACGGATAGCGACAAAAAGTAGGGGAAACTAGGGAGCCTTGGCCATGTTTTCACAAAAACATTTTCATAGATTTTATTTTAACACTAAGAAGTTAATATGGTAGTACAAACTAAAAGAAATTTTATTCGCAACAAAGATATAATTGTGATAATATAAATAATGCATTTTTCTTTTCTAAATTTATTAAATTTTAAAACATAGTCAAGTGGGCCAAGCCTCCCTTTATAACGGAGACTTGGCCCATGTGTAAATTTAAGGTGCACAATAATAATTTTTTTTTTAGTAATTTTGAAAACATTATGTGTAAAATGTCTAATATTATAATTGTACACATTGAAATCATTTAAAGATTATGTATATCATTATTATATTTGAGTAATAAATTTATATAGTATTTTAGCTGTACTAAAATTAGAAAATAAATAATTTACTTATAAAAGTTTCAATACAAATGAAGTAAATAGGCCTCTTTATTAATGTTAAATACATTTTATTAGTTTGTACATACATTAAATGCACTAAATGTATCAGTCTTAATTTGAACTGATAAATTTATCCTAATGGTATGAACTGGGAAAAATCAGAATTAAATTGCACTTTCATAGCTATGGCAATTTAATCATATCTGTTAAATGCACAAGTCTTCCTTTCCAGGATATATAAAATTACATGTTTAATCGCATCATCATAAGAAAGCGCCTTCATACTCATCATTTACAATTTCATGTGTCATCCAGCCAACAAAATGACACAAATGTTTCTTTGTTGTAAATTTTATTACAAAGTCACCATTATAAACTTGTACTTTCATGTTTTCTCAGTGATAACTCCTGATGTATAATTATGTCCACGCCGACACACTGTAAAAAAAAAAAAAAAAAGAAAAAGAAAAAGAAAAAGAAAGAAAAAAGAAAAAAAAATTAAATCACGGTATTTGACCGTATCATTTTAAGGGAAATGACCGTTTTTCTACCTAAACGGTCATAATCCGTAAATTAATGTTTTGAAAGCATAATTTAGGAATTGACCGTATAATTTTACGGGAAATGACCGTTTTGAGCTAAACGGTCGTAGCCCGTAAATCGATGTTTTGAAAGTATAATTTTTAAAAACTTTTACGAGAAAAAGCCGTTAATCTGCGCAAATTGCTCTTATCTTCCACCAAACCATTTTTCTTACGGGAAAATCCCTTCAAATGCTATCATTTCAGAGACGTCATGAGACAACGCTTCCATTTCAAACTGAAACTATGATTGTTATTTATACTGATTGAATGTGTTTAATTATGCCCGCAAGATGTTTAGAAACATCAATTGATTTTAATAAGCTATATTTTTCTTAATTTAATTCAAAAAATTTCCATCTGACTGAAACTGAATAATTGATATTGATTAAATTGATTTTATTTGTGTATTGACACGAACGAAAACATTAAAAAAGAAAGCTAAAATGGTTTCTTGATTTGAAACCAGATTTGTAAAACACAAACTACAACCTAATAGTTCTTTTATCCACTAAACGATTTTTTTTTTTTTTTTTTTTTTTAATATGCAGCATTCTAATTGCTGTTAAGCCTTAGAAAACGGAAAATTTTAATGTTGTTTCCACAATGCAATTTTTACAATATGCTAAAGTAAAGTTTATTTCAATATGTGATGAATATATAATTAGCTATTTGAAGATACGTCTTTTGATTATTACACTGCTGTTTGTAAAAAATGCAACACCAAGAAGGAATGAGAATATCATAATGATATTTATTGGGCACATACACTATAGTAAGAAAAACAATTGATTAAAATTTCAGAAAATTTGGAGTAACATGTACTGAGAAAACAGTACATAAAGCAACGACCTCTGTGTGCAATAACAGCACTTATCTGTCTAGGCATTGAATCAAACAACGATTGGATGACATGTACGGGCAAAGCACTTCATGAAGCTTCAACACGATGCCACAATTCATCGACAGTAGTTACTGGTGAGTGGTGGGGGCCTGCAGCTTTTCAACGATTAAACAGTCATTTTCATTGGTGCGAGATCAAGAGAATGCGCTGACCAGAGCAACGGTTGAACACATTATGCACTAAGGAAGGTCCGGACTATACTGACAACTTGCGGTCGTGCAGTATGCTGCTTAAATGTGGCGCTGCGGAGACCTTGAATATAGAGAGGAGGTGCGGGCGTTAACTCATCAGAAATTTAATGACCGCATTTCAGAATTCCGGGAATGCGAACAAGAAGTAACCGAAACGTGTATCCAATGGGACCCCATACCATTACTGCATGTGGTGGACAGTGTGACGATGTCGAATCCCAGCTGGCATTGTGCATTATTGACAATGCCGTTAAATACGGATAAGGCAATCTTGATGCTGTAAACAGGGTTGTGATTTGTCTGAAAGGCGACTTCACGCCATCTCTGCGTCCAGGTTCGTCATTAATCACACATTAAAGGCGCCCGTATCAGTGATGCAATTTTGAGGGTAATAAAAATTTTGGTAGCTGCATACTGGGTCACCACCTGGAGTGATGGTATGTGGTACCATTGGATACACGTCTCGATCACCTCTTGTTTTGATTCCCGCCACTCTGAATACCAGCCATTACATTTCTGACGAGTTAAGGCCCTTCGCTGTGCCCTAAATTCAAGGCCTACGAAACGCAATACTTAAGCAGGGCAATGTACTACCGCAAGTTGTAAATATTGTCCGGATCATCCTTGATGCAGGATATGTTCGACTGTTGCTCTGGCCAGTGCGTTTTCCTGATCTTGCACCAATGAAAATGACTGTTTAATCGTTGAAAAGCGACTGGCCCCCACCATTCACCAGTAACTACGATCGATGAATTATGGCATCGTGTTGAAACTTCATGAAGTGCTTTACCCGTACATGTCATCCAATCGCTGTTTGATTCAATGCCGAGACAGGTAAGTGGAGTTATTGCTCACAGAGGTCGCTGCTTTATGTACTGTTTTCTCAGTACATATAACTCCAAATTTCCCGAAATTTTAATCAATTTTCTTCTTACTATAATGTATGAGCCCAATAAATATCGTTATGATATTCGCATTCCTTCATGGTGTTGCATTTTTTACAAACAGCAGTTTATGTATGATCTTTACTGTTAAAAAAAACAAAGCTGTTTTATCTGAATATGACCATCAGTTATGTACAGGTACATCATATATAACGGGTTCTTGAAATACTTCAGTCCTTCCTCCATTCAATGGAATACAGCTTAAAAAAAATCTTCCATTCTAAAAAGTGCAAATACGCGTAACATTTTATAAACACAGTTTGAAATCGGTCCTATAATGAAAACCTGTTTGGATGAGTAAGAATTAGGCTCTAGTTATTTCTGCTTTGCGCTGACTACAGAAACCGTAAAAATCGAAAACTATGAAAAAGAAAAACGTATTAATTGGAGATAGAAATTCTCTGTGTCCATGTAAAAGATTCATTATTATTATTCAATGTTTATTTGGGGTCTCGATGAATTTTCAGAGATTTCACATAGTTTTCAAAAGTTTCATTATGTTTTTGAAGAAGGGTGAGAAATTCTGACCTATTATTTTCTTCTAATGAGAACCTTGAAATAAGACTACCTCTTTAGAGCTAGTGTTTACGAATAAATATGATTTCGAAAAATATAATAGATTTTCTTTCTCAAAAATCAGTATCACAGTCTTTACAGGAAAAAAAAGAAGACTTTTGTTTTTCTAATATGAGAATTGACTGACTTCTTAATTTTGTCAAAAGTAGCAAATATAGAATTTAAAATAGTCTTAAAAGAAAATAATTTTTATGCATAATTTGAACGTTAGCCCCTTCCACTCCAGGGACGTACGTGCGTACGTCCTAGTGTTAATGGCCATTAATACCATGGACGTAAGTGCATACGTCCAAAGAAAGTATACGATACAATAAGCCCAACGTTGTAGTGGTATCAGAGAGTTATTTTATTTGCCATATGGTATTTTGAAATTGTATTTTCATTACTGACAACTAGATTGCGTTAGTAGTCTCGGTGACCTATTAGTTTTGGCTGCGCCAGTTGTTTTGTGATTTCTCGCGGCTGCGGTTGTGTGTAATTTTCGCTCCTCGATTTTGTCTGTTTTGCCGGTGTGTGAAACTGTGAATAATGTCTGATTCTAGTGATTCGGATAATGATTATCTGATTATATCCCCGATTATGACGAACTTGAAGATTCCAATGATGACTTTACAACAAGTGAAGACGGCGAAAGCGATGACAGTGATGATGAACCACTTACAGCAGGTGAGTGGAAATTTATGTCGGATCCTTTTGCCGATGCACGTCCTGAGCAACTGCCTGAACTGAAAAGGGACTTCACAACAAAATGCACATTGTTACTTCGTTATGTATTGCATTATTTCAAAATTATTATCTAGTATTTCACATATTTACACTACAGCTAGCCTGGAGCGGAAGGGGTTAACAATATTCAATCACTGTAAAAAAAATCTGTAAAAATAGAGCACTTTTTTAACATAAGTACAGCATAGGTTGCTGTATATTTTTACAGCTAGTTCTGTAAAAATAATTGAAGACTGTTTACTTCCCACTGCGCTGTAAATCGGTATCGAAATTTTTCCAGAGGTTTTTTGGTGCGTAATGACATGAATTATCAACCAATCAGTGCTGATGCTGACCTTATCTGTTTCTGTAAAGGAAAGTCATTGTGAGCACAACGGCGCGATTGGCAAAGTGCTGGCCTCTAGAACAGGAGATTGTGAGTTCTAATCCTGGGCTACCCAAGACCGTTCACTCCGCATGAAAAAGTAAATAAAGTATATTATATGTATAAAAAAATAAATAAGTTGCTTAGTATTGTAGATTTCTCCTTGCACGCATGTGTAATGATAGCAAGAAATATTTTTAAAGCATACTGTGAAAATTACAGCACACGTGAGTAAAAATCGCAACAAATTTATTTTACTGCACAATGTAAAAATACAGCACAATGAGTAGGCATTACTTTTGCCAGCACACTGTGCTGTAATCTACTACCGAAAATTTTTACAGTGATATTAAAAGTATTCGAGAAACTCAAAGTTTAACTTTTAATTTTACGGTCAATACTGCTTTTTTTACAGGTTTGTTGTATGTTTCACCACAACGTAAAATTACTGGCGATACATCATTTATCGTCTAAATGTTCTTTTGCGGGCTTTGTCTGGAATCTCTGCTGCCGGGCTTTTCCCGTAATTTTACTGCAGCTTTTTTTTACAGTGTATGATTAGTTGATTCTAAACACTTATTTACATTAGAAAAAAGTTAGACTTTGAGTTAGGAAGGTTAATATTAATAAAGGAAATATTTACCTGAGATATTTGTAACCGTCATAAAATATCTATTATCATTCAGTAGACTCATTTTGTGAAATATTTTATACGTTACATAATTTCCTATTTTTATTAATTTTTTATTCATTAAGAGAAAGAATAAAGCAAAAAAAAAAAAATTATAAAGGGAATATATTATTTTATAAAACATTAAAATAAAGCTCAAATTAAAACTAAAGTAGCCCCCATCATGCCTGGCGGCCCTTTTTGATATATCGAAAACAGGAGTAGGCTCAGTATCAGTTGCTATAGGTAGTAGCTTTCAAAAGCAGATCTGTCCAGTATAAAAGTTTGGAAATATATTTTATTTCAGACGGCGCCATCATGTGTTTATATATCTTTTAAGCTGCAAATTTTTAAACGAAGTATGTTAATATTCTATGTAATTTTAAATCATAAATTAACAATAGAACAATCAAAGATACCAATATATTTATACTCGTAATTATAAATTAAGATTAATAATTTAATTGAATAATGCTTAATATTCAATATAATCAGTGATTTATTTCGTTTGCTTTTCTTCCATTTAGTATTTTCTTTTGACAGCTACCTTAATCGCTCACAGTTCGAAGAAACAAAGAGAATTTTTTTTCCCACGTTAATTTTGCTCTGATGCATTTTTTGTAACAAAAGGTATAAAATTAGAAATATCCTGAAATCCGTTATGGGCAGTAAAATTTTGCATGGCTGGCCGCAAGTTCGCCAATCCTTGTTCAAAGTGGCGATAGAGAACTTTCTAAAGTGAATATAACGCATTTTATTGGGCTTCTGGAAACATGTGTGCACGTCTGTAATTCTCTAATCAATCAAAAAAAAAAAAAAAAAAAAAAAAAAAAAGAAAGAAAGAAAGAAAAAGAAATCTGACATTTATAAGTGTGTAGTGATCGTAGCGACATCTATATTTTATGTACAACAACTGCTACTTTCACTCTCAGAATATGTACTTCAACTTTCACTTTCAGAATTTGTACTGCAACTTTCACTGACAGAATTTGTACTGTAACTTTCACTTACAGAATATGTACTTCAACTTCAACTCTCAGAACACTGTTGCTATCTCTGCCGGGAAAGGTTCCGTCGTATGTCAGTATACAGTACGCCGCGCGCAAATGCGTGCTTGTTCCATTTATTGATTGTTAGTTATTAAAGAGTTTATTTTCGTAATGAACGACTCATCATTGTGTTAATATGCATAAACACCTATAAATTGTGACTTTGGACTAAGAAAACTTTCATCCTTCTGTGTAATGTTTACGTGCAGCTAGAGTTTCGGTTTCAAATCGAAACCAATCTTAACATTCTATTGCTTCTGTTTTGAATCTCTTCTGCTACGGATTCACTATGAGTGATATTTCTGCAGTCAAAATTCTTAATTTTATTCCAGCAGACCCCTCGTTGTGGTTTACTATGATCGAATCTACATTTGAATTAGCTACTCCAAAGGCCATAACGGAATCCAAAACAAAATATAATTACTCTGTAGAAAATCTTCCGCCAGATGTTGCAATGACTGTCCGGGACATCATTATTTCTCCTGACAGCAATAACCCCTATGGAAAGTTAAAAGATGAAGTGATATCTCGGTGTGGAGAAAGTAAATCGCAAGGAATTCGACGGTTGCTTACAGGAGAACAACTGGGAGATCGGAAGCCCTCTGACCTGCTTCGTCTTATGCAACGTCGTGCAGAGAACCATAACGTTACAGATGCCCTGCTGCTTGAGATTTTTCTACAACAACTTCCTTCAAACGTGCAATCAATTCTCGCGTCTATAATTCCTCTCAATCCTCAAAAAGCTGCTGAAATAGCCGACAAAATTCTAGACATCACACCTGCACAGGTGAGTGCAGTAGAAACTAGTTTCGATTGGAACGCTTCCTGCAACAATGACTCAGAATTGCTGAAAGAGATTAAACTTCTGCGTTTTCTCATTTATTTTTCTTCTCTTGAAGATGACAAACTTTTAGTTTCTTTGGGAGGTTGAGACTGTAGAAGGTCACTACAGTTTGTTTGAAATAAAGCTGGATCCAGCAAAGTATTAAGTTGGAATGGTTAAATCGCTTCGACGCCAGTGATTTGGCGAATGTTTAGGTCTGATTAGTTTTGTGTCGACATGGTGCTACAACGAAGGAATTGGGTTGTGAGAGGTAGATGAATTGGAAACGATTTTGAAAGTTTGATTGAAATGAAGAGAAGGGAAGTTGGTAGAAAGTAATATAAGATGGAGATGGTTTTCGTAAAAGGTGTGGAGTAGTGGAGTATTGTCCGACGTTTGTCTAAGATAACGGCTAAGTAGTAGAGTGTGGAGAAAGTTATATTTCAGTAGTTGAGATTAAGTGGTGCTTAAGTTAAGCAGTTTGAAGAGTGTTGTTATGCTTCAGTGCGAGAATTTGTGAACGAAAACTGATTCGTCTGGGAATCCACGAACCGGTTGCAAGGTCACAATATCTACGTAAAGGAGTGCATCCGTCCATAGCTTCTACTATTCTGTGTGAGATATTTCAATTTATTTCAATTAGTAATTATACATTTATTTGATAAAGAATTTAAATACGCTGACTGAGCTACCGCAATTCCAGATCGTCCTCCCATTAATCTGGTTGAATAAACTCTTGGTTTTATTTTTATATATGAGTCTCTGTGCTAATTTCACACCAAATACTTAAGTAGTTAAATTAACTAAGTTAATCATTGAGTTAAGATGGGGTCTGCGTCAACGCAAACCTCACATCATTTTTTAGGTTGACTTTTTTTAGAAATCGATTTGTTAGAATCACATCGTTTATCTATCTATCTATCTATCTATCTAGTATATATATAATGAAAATTTTGTCATCACGATAACCCCCGAAATAATAATCCACATCGAACCAAATTTGGACAGCGAAATTATCTTATAAATATCTTGGATGAGTTCGTTAACCAAGTTGCTCTGACTTTTTGTTTTCAAGTGGCGGTCACTTGAAAATTTCAAAGTCACAATGTAAAAAGCCTATTTAAGGCCAGATTTGTTCAAAATTTGATGCAAATATAGAACACCACATACGTGTCTCAATGAAGTTTATTAATAAACTTTATCCGCCAATTTTAATGGTAAGTAAACGACGGACCATATATATTAATAAAATTATTTATTTTTATTTCTTGAGTTGGAGAAAGTTGACGCTTACCGGCCAACGTATTTTTCTCTACTGATGAATTTGTACATTGCTTCACTAGAGGGCGTATCAAAAAAGGCTTACATGATGCCACAGAATATTTAGTAATTGTTGGAGGGAGAAATACTTAACATACTCCCCCCCTTGAAATTTTTGAATTTCAAGAATAATATATCATATGAATAACATGAATTTGATATGAAAATTACATTATACAATAGTAATATAAAATTAATATAGGTTGCAACCAAAATAATATATAAATCACAATTAAAGATATGTTCCGGAACATTTTATGTACATTATATACACAACACATAATATTAAAGAAGATTAACTTACCAAGACATAAACTATAATGCAAACAAATCTATTTTACCAACACATTATATACACATGTACAGTTAAACCTTATTTTTCAAAATATATATCATTTTAAGAATAATAATATAAACCATGAGAATACATTTTTTTTTTTTTTAATAGAATTCTTTTTTAAGATTACATGCAATTAGAATTGCACGTATTAAATAATTGAGTAAATAAATAAATAAGCAAAAATAAATCACGCAAAAGAATGAGTGAGTAAATAAACAAAAAATGAGAAAACACAAATAATCAAAGTTACCCTTATGGTTGCATCATCAATTAATATTTTCCTTACCAAGCGCTTGGCGCCTGTCTGCATTTCGCAATCTGGAAGTAAAACTAAGATTAAAAAAAGATCAGTGATATTATTACTGTTCAAAATCCTTTCAATTTGAGTTTCCGAGTTGCAAAAAATGTATTTTAACACCGAAATGTCAGATGCGAAAAGGAAAGTATTTGTCCAGAATGGAAATTTAATTATGAGTTTATTTGAAAGAGTTTTTATCGATGATAAGATCATCAGTAATCTAAATACGTTGAATAAAAACATATATATATAGTTCGATTGTCTGCACGAACGTAAAAACATAGGTTTAGAAAAGGGACAGTTTGAATTTGAATTGTTATTTTGAGACACTTCACTGGAGGGGTGCCTTATGCTCTCGTCTTTCTGATCATTTAATGAAATATTCTCATTCACAATAGAGATTTGATTATGAGGTGGCAGATTCTTGTATCGTTTCTTTTTGATTGACACACTTTTTTGGATTTTATCTCCTATTGATGATATAAACTTGACATCGAGTTTCGTATTGGTTTCCGCTACGTTTTTCGGAATGAAGTTATTTTGCAAATCTTTAAAATTATCGCCGTAATTTTTGCTCGAAACGAAGTTCTCTTGCTTTAAAACTAGTCCGGCGAATTGCTCCGAATTTGATGCATTAAAATCTTGAAATTTATCAGTTGCAGTGACTAAATAACCAAAGACACTGTTTTGAAAAAAGAAACACTCATCATGTGATTTAAATTTACCTTCTTTTAATAATTCAAAAAATAGAGTGTTTCCTATAAGAATTTGAATGGAGCTAGGAATGTTAAAATTATCATCTGCAAGAGTAATTTCTGATGGTATGTTTAAGGATGAAATGTTAATTTTATTAGCTGGAGTTTTGTCCACTATTTTATGTAAAATAGCAAAGTTAATAGTCCTTGAAAAATCATTTTTTTCATTTGTTATTTTAGCTGACAGTTTATTCTTAACAATAGTTTCTCCTCCATTTATGCCGATAATCGATGTATTTGTTTGTTCTAATTTCAATCCTAATTTGTTAGCAACTTCCAGATGTTATAAAATTCAAATTACTGCCGGAATCAGCGATTCCTTTTACCTTTATTTTTTTTCCAAAGGCATTTTCAATATACGCATAAAAAGTACATAAAAGACTACTAGAATCTCTTTCATTGGTCGTTAATGAAGAAGACATTATTCGATTTCTTTCCTCACTTTCGGTTTGTGATGAAAGATCGCAGGCGCCAATCATTTCCTGTTCACTCAAATGAAGCAAAGTATTATGTTTTTCAGAACATATTTTACATGTGTATGTAGAATTACAGGGATGATAATGGAATTTTAAACAATTTTTACATAATTTGTGTGATTCGACTATATTAATCCTTTCTTCGACATTTAAGCTCTTAAATTTATCACATTTATATAGAGCGTGAAAATCGTTACATAATATGCACTGTTTTGGAAAGGATTTTTTATTTGCATCCTTATCGGAATTTATAAAAAATGTATTTTGTTTATTTCCTGAATGTTGGTTTCGAATTACAGAATGTTGATATCTATTTTGATTTTTCTCTTTTTCTAATTTACCTAATTGATCCAAAACAACAGATCTTGACTGTAAAAACTCTATTAAATCATTTAATGATGGAATTTCTTTAGAAGATAGTGATAACTCATATGACTTTCGCGTATCTTTGTCCAATTTATCCAGTATTATATTCACAATCATCGCATTTGACAAATTATTAGATTCTAAATTAAGCAGTTTTAATGCTCTTAACGATTTATTGACAATGTCAGTAATTGTTTTAATCCTCTCGCGGATTCGTATTGTAGTTTTTCTAGCTTTAATATTGATTGAATATAAGTGTCTACCACAACTCTTTTATTCTCATAACGTTTTTCTAACGCTAACAACAATGACTGAAATGTGTCATTGGTTGATTCAATAGATTTCGCTTCTCCGCTTAACGAAGCCTTAAAATAAAATAACTTTTCTTCATCATTTAAGTTATCATTTTTTTCAATCATATTTTTAAATTGTACTATGAAAGTTGAATATTCTTCTATTTTTCCGCTAAATGTCGGCAATGGAATTTGTGGTAGTTTACAGTGTGAATCACATGATTTAGAATTGGATGATTTAGAATTCTTATTTTCATGAATTAAAGAGTCATTCATATTTATTACATTTATTTTAGAAAGTAAGCATTTTAAACTTACCCCTAAAGCCGATCTTTGATCCTCTAAGTCATAAATCGCTGTATCAATAGTCGATGAAGTTTCTTCTTCTTCAGGATTTATTAGAATGTATTCCTTAAATAGAGCATCGATTTCATCTTTTAGTTCAATGATGACCTTTAATCTTTCTTCAATATTAATGCTGTCTATTTTAGAATCATGAGATTCCTTGAAATCCGTTACAAAACTATTAATCTTCGTTAGTTTTGCTTTGATTCGACCTCGCGTTCTATTTAACTGTTTAAATTTATTTTTTTCGGTAGCATCCATTATCGCGTGTTCGACTCCGGCTCGACGGACCACTTATGGTAAGTAAACGACGGACCATATATATTAATAAAATTATTTATTTTTATTTCTTGAGTTGGAGAAAGTTGACGCTTACCGGCCAACGTATTTTTCTCTACTGATGAATTTGTACATTGCTTCACTAGAGGGCGTATCAAAAAAGGCTTACATGATGCCACAGAATATTTAGTAATTGTTGGAGGGAGAAATACTTAACATTTAACAAAGGGGCGGATATCTTAAATTAAGCGGGGCCACTTGAAATCAGACTACCACTTGGCATTTTAAAATCACGATAACTTCCAAAATGATTCTCCAAATCGAACAAAATTTGGATAGTGAACTTATCTTATAAATATTTTGAATGAGTTTGTTAATCAAGTTGCTCCGCCATTTTGTTTTCAAGTGGAGACCACTTGAAAATTTCAAATTCAAATTGTAAAAAGCGTATTCCGAATTTGTTTGAATTTTGATGTATACATAGATCATAAAAGTGTCTCACTCAAGTTTATTAATGAACTTTGTCTGCCATTTTTAACAAAGGGGCGGATATCATAAGTTAAACAGGGCCACTTGAAATCAGGCTACCACTTGAAAATTAAAATAACGAAAACTTCCGAAATAATACTCAAATCGAATCAAATTTGGATAGTGAACTTATAAATATCTTGGATGAGTTTGTTAACCAAATTGCTCCGCCATTTTGTTTTCAAGTGGAGGCCACTCGAAAATTTCAAATTCACACTGTAAAAATCTTATTTAAGACCGGATTTGCTTGAATTTTGATGTATACATAGACTATATAAGGGTCACAAGCAAGTTTATTAATGAGTTTATCCGTCATTTTTAATAAAGTGCGGATGTTATAAACTAAGCGAGACAAATTGAAGTTAGGCTACTACTTGAAAATTTATATAGATGATAACTTTTTAAATTCTGATTCGATTCGAACTAAAGTTGGACAGTTATCGTATCATATAATTATGTTGAATGAGTTCACTGGGCATCTTGTTCCGACATCTTGTTTCCAAGTTGTTGCCACTGGAATTCACGCTGTCTCTTGAAAATATGCAATCATGATAACTTTTAAAATACTAAACTGATTCAAACAAAAGTTGGATGGTGAACTTATGGTTCAAATATCTTAGATGAGTTCACTTGGTAACTTGATCTGTAATTTTATTTCCAAGTGGCGGCCACCTAAAAATTTGTCATTATGATAACCTTTGTAAAACTGATTCAAATCATATCAAATTTGGGTAGTGGATTTATCATTCAAATATTTCAGATAAGTTCGCTGGACATCTCACTCCGCTTTTTCTTCCCCAAGTGGTGGCCACTTGAAATTACGGTGCCACTTGAAAATTTCTTATCGGGATAATATTTGAAATACTAATTTAATTTGAACTAAAGTTATCATACAAATATCTTGGATGATTTCGCTGGGCAAGTTGCTTCTCCATTTAGCTTCCAAGTTGCAGACACTTAGACTGCCACTTGGAAATTTGTCATAACAATAATTTTTGAAACACTGCACTGATTCGAACCAAAGTTGGACAGTGAACATATGCTTCAAATATCTTGGATGAGTTTGCTGGTCAACTTGTCCATGTCAACTTGTTTCCAAGTGGCGGTCACTTGAAAATTTCTTATCGGGTAATTTTGAAATACTTAATTAATTCAAACCAAAGTTGAAGATGGATTTAGCATTCAAATATCTATGATTTCGGTGGGCAAGTTTCTCTGCAATTTTGTTTCCATGTTGCGTCCACTTGAATGCTGCCACTCTAGACTTTGTTATCGCAATAACTTTTGAAATACTGAATTTATTCGAACCAAAGTTGGACAGTGGACATATCTTACAAATATCTTGGATTAGCTCACTGAGCAATTTGCTCTGTCATTTTGATCCAAGTGGCAGCCACTTTTTCAACACTATTACTCTTGAGATACTGAATTAATTCGAACTTAATTTTTCCAATAGACTTATCTCACAAATGCATTTGACATATTTGTTTGCCAGCTTGAATCGCCATTTTGTTTCCAAGTGCTGGCCATCTGAAAATTTTATATTCACTTAAAAAGGTATTTATGAACCGATTTGCTTAAAACTCCATATGTAAATAGCCTACATCAATATTTTTACCAAGTCCATTAATAATTTGTAATCGCCATTTTGAAACAAAATAGCGGCTACTTGATAAGGAAACAGAAATCAACCTACCCTTCCGAATGAGCCGGAAGGACTTGTTTTTTTTTTTTATTACTTTTTACATATTTTTTTTTTTTTTCTAATTTTCCACTATTGATGAAATTTTAATTTACCTGGTGACTAGAATATCAGAGACTGAAAAATCAGAGTAATAGGAGAAATTTTACTTTGGTTTCCCAAGTTGGCAGATACACCCGATTTATTAACGCGGAATTTTTATTTGATAACTTCGTTAATTAAAGTGATAGAAATTTCAGACCAAGATAAATATGTTCCTTGGGTTATTTTGCAAAGACCAATAACTTAAAAGAAAGAAAGGAAGAAACAAACAAACAAAAGAAAAAAAAAAAAAAAAAAAAAACAGATGGACGATTTATTTCAGATCTGCATCGAAGCCAAACTCTTTGGTAATGAAAGAGGCATTTTCAAAATATTTTATTTCCAATGAGGTCGCATATTTCGTTGCATATCTAAAACAAATCGTGTTGTATATTAAAACTTTTCGTTTCCTAAACCAATTGATCTGTTTCAGAATTTTCTTTACAGCATACGGTACTTCTTTTTCTATCGCATACGTGCAACGCTTCTCTTCCGCGTCCCACACTCTTACTCGAATATTCGTACTTTGATGTTAGGCAACCCTGTGTTTGGCCAATTTTTACATAGGCAACCTAGCGTCATCGTGCTTGTAATTAAATTATCTTCATTTTGATACATATTTTATTTAAAAAACAGATGAGGGTAAATTACTCATCCAAACCCACCTGTTTACAACAGGCATGGCCAAAAAAAAGATAGGCAACCTATGTTTTTCTTTTTACATAGGTCATATACTTTCGATTGATACCAGTCTTTAAAGAAAAAAAAAAGAGGGAAGAAACCGCTAAAAAATTAATTAAATTGTGTTTAATTAAAGGTAGCATGGCCAGGATATGGTTAGGCAACCTCTGCGCAATTTGTTAGTTTATGTATTACATTTTATTCAAAATACCTCTCATTAAAAAAAGCAGATGAGTGTAGTTCAAAGTAGGCCGGAGAGAGAGAGAGAGAGAAAGTGAGAGCGCGAGATCTTGTACTTACAGATAAGTTCTTAAAGGCAATAATGACAGTTGTAGGTGTAATATGAAAAAAACACATACTCTATTCTAGTAAATTTAATTAGAAAAATTAAACTATTCTTTTTATCAATGTATAAAAACCAATTTCTAGGAAAGCACTTAATTATAGATTTAATCTATAGCTTAAAAAAAAAAGGGGGGGGGAAATAATATCATAATAAGAAAGCACCACAGAGCTGGTGTTTTAAAGTGATAATGTTTTGCATTCAAAGTTTTGCAATTATCAAAATAATATTATGTCATTAGAAAACTGCTAACGTTTTTTTCTTTCTGGCTGAAAGCGGAGGTGTTTGTTTTTAATATATTAATGAACGTAAAAAAAAGTGCGGGTTCTGAAGTACAATTGTGTAATTCCAAAACATGGCTCCTGGTCATTCAACTGTTTTTTTTTTTTTTTTTTTTTTTTTTTTTTTTTTCCGAGATTAATTAAGCTGTATGAATATGCAGATTGTCTCTCTCCCATGATTACAGACAGAAATTGATCTAATAATATAATATCCAAAATATAATAATAATAAACCAATAATATAATAATATCTATAATATAATATCCAAGAAGATAGCAATAACTTTTGGATATAGTAAGTACTTTTTTTTTTAATATATTAATTCGTTAGAAGGTCTTTACAGCAGTTTTCTATGATTAAATATGGGGAAAATTTTACTCAGAAAAAACAGTATTAAAAATCCGTAACACTTGGCAACTATGTCCGAGAACATTGAGCGGACTTCGGAAAATGAAACAAGAGAATTGGGATAAAATAAACATGATGCTGTTTTAGTGAAAAATTCATCTAAGAGCTATAGTCGTAACTAAGGATGTGTCGGATTGTGAAGAAAATGTGATTCGCAGATACTGATAAAAATACACATGTAACTTTTCCAGTATCCCTGTATTAAGATATGGATTTTCCGAAAAACGTATATATATATATATATATATATATTTCTTTGTATATGGCAATTTTTTATAGTTTTGTGCGTGTCTCATCGTAATAGGACATGCTGTGAAGCAACGAAGAAGTTGTTTTAGATCGAATATACATCAAATCGAGTGGGGTTTAAAGTAAATTTTGTTTGTTATGATGATCTTTTAATTTATTCTAATATGCCGCGAAGAGAAATATATATATTGTTGAAATTACGAAGTTTAATCCATAAAACCATGAAAAATCAAGGGCACTTTTGAAGTCACATTGTCGCTTTATTGCATGTTATATTCATTAGAAATGAATTACAGTAGAATAATAAATATAATAAAATCTTTTTGTAAAAATATAGAACCGACTCCAAAAAGCAACTACTAAAAAAAAAAAAAAAAAATGTGTGAAATGAAATTGTAAATTGCGCCTAATAGTATAAAATAATTTCCTTCGCCAAACAACCTATAACACTACAATTAATCATAACTTTTGAAGTCGGCGCAAAATTAAATAAAATTTAATTAGTTTTTAAAGGTTTGTTTTTAGATCGGTAGCAACAAATGCTGTCGTCTCGAATGATCCATTTCCATGTTTCCTTTATTATTTTATCACTGCATACAATTGGTCCATTGGTAGCATCTACACAGAATAGTGAACATTCTTCACAATGCGGTATTTATGTTTCTACGAAGTTAGAATTTCCTTCGCAAATTTGGTATAACTTTGATAACTATCATCCTTGGTGGCTTTTGGATTTGTCGTTGAAAACGTATTGCAAAAATATACACGCAAGATGTATATTTTCATAATATATTTTGTACGAAGTATTGTTTCATATTCTTGATTACACTCTTAATATACCTTATCAAATTAATCAAGATATCCCAAAGAAATTAAATATGTTTGTCAGATAATTTTGCGATTTTTCTTTCACCAAGATTAAAATTAATTTTGAAGGTTTTGAAGGTATTTTTAAAGGTTTGTTTTTAG
The DNA here is from genome assembly GCA_963930645.1 of Salticus scenicus. Classification (NCBI taxonomy): domain Eukaryota; kingdom Metazoa; phylum Arthropoda; class Arachnida; order Araneae; family Salticidae; genus Salticus; species Salticus scenicus. The sequence goes on along the minus strand of OZ005657.1, from coordinate 21,796,488 downwards.
ATCGGTAGCAACAAATGATGTCGTCTCGAATGATCCATTTTCATGTTTCCTTTATTTTATCACTGTATACAATTGGTCCATTGGTAGCATCTACACAGAATAGTGAACATTCTTTACAATGCGGTATTTATCCCAGACAGCACATCGCTTCCCCAGGATATCTTCAAGATGTCTTCTGGATGAAAAGACATCCCAGAAACGTCCTTAAGATGTACTGTGGATAAGTTAAGCCTAACTGTGCTGTTAGGGTATGTTTCTACGAAGTTAGAGTTTCCTTCGCAAATTTGGTATAACTTTGATAACTATCATCCTTGGTGGCTTTTGGATTTGTCGTTCTAAACGTATTGCAAAAATATACACGCAAGATGTATATTTTCATAATATATTTTGTACAAAGTATTGTTTCATATTCTTGATTACATTCTTAATATACCTTATCAAATTAATCATGATATCCCAAAGAAATTAAATATGTTTGCCAGATAATTTTGCGATTTTTCTTTCACCAAGAACGTCAGATACCAGTATCTTCGCCAACTTTTGCTGCTTACGAAATCTTATTTGTTTTCGTGAATCAAAATAGTTTTCGGCTGCGTTTTGCAGGTGACAATGTGAGACGTGTATTTTGAATTGGATTTGATTTTTGTATTGAATAAAGGTATCAATTTTTTTTTATTTAATTTTGCGCCGACTTCAAAAGTTATGATTAATTGTCGTGTTATAGGTTGTTTGGCGAAGGAAATTATTTTATACTTTTAGGCGCAATTTACAATTTCATTTCATACATTTTTTTTTTTTTTTTTTTTTTTTTTTTTATAGTAGTTGCTTTTTGGAGTCGGTTCTATTTTTTTACAAAAAGATTTTATTTTTCTCTTTTCAGTGAAAACGTATTCATATAGCAGAACATCAAGAGACGTTCGACGGCAGTTTCACAAATCACAACTTCCAAGAAAAGTGACATAACTCAAAAAATGGTTTATGTCACAGAAAAATACATGAAATGCACCCAATGTGAACAAAAAAGTTACATCTCGATGTAGAAAGTTATCCACTCGAGAGACAGTTGTGCCAATTTTATTCTAGTCAAGTTATTTTTAAGTTTATTTTTCTCAAATGCTGCATTTTTAAGTTGTGCCACTTTTCTTGCCTTTATCGGATATGAGCAAAAAACTATCTATTGAATGAACATACGTTAAGTTAAAAAGTCTTTAGAAATGTAAAGAACGGATACGCTGTATTCGTAACCAAAAATTTTGCCAGGCATATATATTGAACTTTACAGTGAATACGTGTCACTCGCTGCGCTAAAAATTGCGCAGCGTAAAGTTCAAACAAAGAGCAAAATATGCACTGCAGCTGACGGACAGAAGTTTCAACAACTGTTTTTACCATTGTAGCTGCATGCGTTCAGCAGTTAAAGTGAGAACAGACTTTTGTGAGTATCCTGTAATTTGCTTGTATCTCAATGAAATCATAATGAAGCCTATTTCAGGCCAAGATCATTATGACAACAAAGAAGTATTAGAATTAAATCATCTCTTACGAAGTTATAAGCTAACAAATTTCAACAACAATAACAACAATGAGAAACATGGTTTGTATTGAGAACCTCTTCCTTTATAAAGTCGGTTTAAAACGTCTATGCGTTAATCGATGTGACCGCTTACAATAACCATACTTTGAATTTTACATAGCATAAATGTCACCCGCTACGCAACAACATATGCAATGTCGTTCAAGTGTGCAAAAAAAGGAGATTGTGAACAAACAAATGCACGTTTAAAGCGTTCTGTTTTTAGCATTAATGTCTAAACTATCTTTTCGTACTAAATCGATGATGCTCTGCAATTTTATAATTCACTTTTTTTCCCTGTCTTGAACTGTTTCCGAGATATGAACGCTAAATCCACTGTTTCCCACCAGTTGGCGCTGTAGGTGGTTGAATCGCGCAGCACATATCCACTTTACTATACCTACATACCACTTTTATGACTATAGCTGCAGCTGTTCAGCAGTTAAAAGAGTAGAGACTGACTTTTTTGGGCACCCTGTATTTTCTTTTGATCGCAAAGATATTGCAATGGGACCTATTTCAGACCAAGACCTTTACAATAAAACAAAAAGTACCAAAATCGGATTTTCTGTTCAGAAGTTATGAGCTAACAAACAAAAATCATACGGTTTGAATTGAGAACTTCCTCCTTTTAGAAGTCGGTTAATTAGAGCATCTCTTACGAAGTTATAAACTTACAAACACCAACAACCACACATAGCTCGAACTATGAAATGGTTCCTTTCTGAAGTTGGTTGTAAACGACTTTGCGCTAATCGATGTGACCGCTTATAGTAACAGTACTTTAAACCCCAGAGTATACGTGTCATCCGCTACGCTCCAAAGTGTGCAACGTAGTTCAATTCGGCACAGTGCAACTGCACAACAACTGCACGTTTTAAGCGTTCTATGTTTAGCAATAATGTCTAAAAACTGTCTTTTCGTAGTAAATCGATGATGCTCTACAACTTCGTAATTAACTTTTCTCCCATCTTGAACCGTTTTTGAGATAGGAGCGCTGATTCCGTTGTTTTTCACCAGATGGCGTTTTATTTTCTTTAGGCTGTAAAGATTTTGCAATGGGACCTACTTCAGACCAACACCTTTACAACAAAACAAAAAGTATCAAGTAACCGTATTTTGAACTATATAACGTATGTCTCACCAGTTACGCTACAACGTGTGCAATGTAGCTCAAGTGTGCATAGTGTAAGAAATTTCGAACAAACAAATGCACGTTTTTAGCATTGTATTTTTAGCGTCTAAACTATCTTTTCGTACTAAATCGATGATGCCCTGCAATTTTATAATTCACTTTCCCCTCCTGTCTTAAACCGTTTCCGAGATAGGAACGCTAGCATGAATGTCTAAACTACCTTTTGGTACTAAATCGATGATACCTTTCAACTTTGTAATTCACTTTTTTCACTAGAACCGTTTTCGAGATAGTAACACTGACTCCGCTATTTTCCACCAGGTGGCGCTTCAAGCGGTTTAACCTTGTACTGCATGACCACTTTGCTATACTTACATACCATTTTTAACACTACAGCTGCAGCCGTTTAGCAGTTAAAAGAGTTGGAACTGATTTTTTTGGGCAACCTGTATTTTCTTTAGATTGTAAAGATATTACAATGGGACCTATTTCAGACTAAGTCCTTTTCAACAAAACAAAAAGTGTCAAAATCGGAGCATCCGTTCAGAAGTTATGAGCTAACAAACATAAAAAAAAAAAAAAAACATACGGTTTGAATTGAGAACCTTCCTTCTTTTTTGAAGTCGGTTAAAAAGTATGAGAATACTTTTGGTAGAACATGAGCACGAGGAGAGTACAAAATTTACATGAAAAGAATTACGTCTGCAGGGGACAAGAGAAAAAGATCAAAAGTGAAGTCATTCGTGGCGATATTATTTTCATTAGATATCGCCACAACTTATCTACCAACGCTAATTAAGACACGTGGCAACTTTGGGAAGGGGGGGGTCTCCGTGGGAGACTTTTTAAGGCGTCCTAACCCGTATTTAAGTGGGTTTCGGAGAAAAATATGGAAAACTCTGTACAGTTAGGTCGACGAGCGCAACTTGGAATCGAACCCAGGACTTCCTTTCTACTAGCTTCGAGCTCAGAAACTGTCAGTCACTAGTGCGGCGCATATTATCAAAAATGCATAAAAAATTAGTACCTATTTCTTCAATTCTTTAGATTTAAAAATAACATTAGTAATAGAAACACTAATGCCAAATAAACGCATCTGTAGCACAATCAATGTGCAATGAACCAAAACATTAAGAGAATTAAATATTAATATTTTTTAATATATATTTTTATGTGATCATTTTTTTTTTTTAATCAACCTTATCGTCTTTGAAATATTGATTAACAAACCAGCTATACAGTATGAATAATATGGTAAAGATTACTTGGTAAAAAATCATTGCTTCAGGTCTTATCTTAATTTAAGCACAAGGAGAATGAGATAAGCTTAGTTAGGTCTAGTATAACGAAAGACGGGTTTTGATAATTGAACTCTTTAAACCTATATAAGGTTCTTTTGGATTTCTACCATACTCTTACCTTATCTTTTTCTGCGATTTTTAATAAGGTTATTTTTCCTTTACGTTAGATATTAATCATTCGTTTCATTCTGGTAATTAACTTCTGAAGAAGATTTTCTTCTATCGAAAGAATGTTCCTTATTTTTGTTTCCATCTTAAGAAATATTTCCATGTCTACTGGAATAATAAATGCATTTGTATTTTTATAGATTTTTTTTAAAGTCTTATTTATGCAGCTAAGCTTTATTTAGGACCAATTGGGGTAAGTATGAAAAGAAAAACTGAGTTTTTAATAAGCTATAACAATGAATTTCCTTTCTGAATTATCTTTAACTGGAATTTTTTATGCGAAAAATAAACTATGTTCAATTGTGCAAACATTAATTAAAAATTAGAAATTTTAGAGCCTGCTTACATTCAATATTCCACTAGAAAACCATTTTAAAAAGTTATAGACTCTTGCCGCACTTACTGTAGTTGACCCTATGCATTTTAATGTAAGGCTCTGGAAAAAATTATAAGATCGGAAAAATAGCCAGTTGAACGAGGATTTATGCAGTTTTGTACATTCAAGCATTTAAGATACAAAATAAGAAAATGCTTTGTTAAATATAATACACTCTAATTTAAATTAATCGAACTAATTACTATATTAAATGCTAGCAGGCTTTGCCCGCTTCGCTGGTCACTATATTTAAAGAAATTAAAAACAGAATCATTCTTTTTTGTATCGCTTTATAAATAAAAATTGAAAAGGAAATCCACTGAAATTTCCCAAAAGCTCATTTTATGTCCCCGCTGCCCTCGGCTGTGTTTTCATTACCTTTGATTTGAATGCTGATTGGATGACAGTTTCAAAATGGACAGTATATATATATAAAATAAAATAAAATAAGAAGAAGAATAAAAAATAAAGAACTAGCTCTTTTTATATTTAAATTCCAATTACATATGAATAACACTGTACGTGTTATACATAATATTTACTTTCACGTCATTTTCTGTATTTTATTTGATTTATCAGGTCAGCCATAAAGTGACAGCAGTTTTACGCCAAATATAATATTACAATATGCTATGTCTATGCTACGTCTACAGTATGAGACAACTAATTTTTTTATGGTTTTATATATTTTCAGTTTTAAATATTTTATGATTAATAGTGGTTGTTATATAGAAAAATAAATAAGTAAATAAGTAAACCTGATCATGGTACAACTTTATAATAACTCCCCTTGGCAACTTTTGAATTTTTGTCGCCATTTTGGCTTTTTCTATAAAATGATATAGTGAGACAAAAATGGACAATTTATGCTCACATTGTTTCTCTTTCTTTCTTTCTTCCTTTCTTTACTTTTTCAATATTTTATAATTTATTTATCTTTTTGAAGCGCTACTTGTCTTATAATGGCTGTCTCGAAAGTAGATTCCTTGGCAAAATATGTCCGGTGTACTTCAGCGTGAAAATTTTTAAAAAAAGGGAAGTGTGCCCAGGATTATCTCTAAGTATATTATTATTATTTAATTTTAAAGTTATAATGACGTCATTTTATCATATGGATAAGCAAATTTGATTTTTGTGAAACAGTGTAGTTTCATAAATGTTGAAAATCTGAGTGATGCATTCCTCCGTGAAGTTTGTGATATACAATATTTTTCCTTTTTTCCATCTTATCAAACAGTTATCCGTAGGAGCAGAGTTTACAGAATTCATCATTCATGTGGAGTTTTCAGTTTTTTTCAACAAAATTGTACAAATGAGTAGAATTTTCTTCAACCTGGCATTTTAGAACCAATCTACTGACTCAACTTCTGCCTTTCCTACGTGATTCTAGCTGTGCTACAAATTTGGGCATTAGTATTATTTTCATGATCAAGAAAACTGTATAAAGAAAAGTCATGAATCCCAAGTTCTGTTACGCCTTGTTTTTGCTTCATTTGAGAAAAATCATTGCTTTGCCAAAATTTCACGCTTTTCTGTTAAATTAAAAAAAAATTCTGTTTAAATTTTTTGCTTCTTAGTTATTTCAAATTAAAAACTAGAAACTATCTTCTGATAATCAGAAATGAAAAATAAATCGTTGACGAATCAAAGCAAATTTCTAACTTACTACCGCGCTAAGAATAAATTCCTTGAATTTTTTACTAAGAGAAGTGATGGGCGTGTTTATTTTGTTACCATGCTACAGATGTAAAATTTTCGACACAGAATGATAGCAGGAGAATTGCTGTGTTTAATTTTCTTTTTCATTTAAAAAATAAAAAATTCACAGTGTAAATAAAAATAGTTTTAGCGAGCATAGGGTAAATGCTCCAGTGATTGACACTTTTAGAGCAATTTCTGATGTTTTTAATGTTCTAGTCTTCAGAAACTATTAAGAAATCTTAAGTTAATACATATGGCGTGAAAGACTTTCAGAGCTATATATATGTTAAAATATATACATTTGATAATAATAATTTTTTTTTTATGAATTTTTATTTTACACCTACTCACAAGGGAAGTATGAGTCAGTAAAATTGCTAGTGAAACCAAACCAAGCTTAAATTAAAGAGCATGGTCGAAAACATTGGGTACCGTACAAATTTGCTGCAACAACTCCCATGGGAGTGAGATATGCCCTCTATTAGTTTTAGTTATTTCTATAAAAGCCAACAAAACACACATCGTTGCGTGAACGGATTGTGCAGTGCTAGCGTGCTTGACTTCGGATACGGTGGTCCTGGGATCGAGTCCCGCAAGGGCGTTTCGTAATTTTTTCATTTTTTTTCCTATACGTTTTTAATTAAATTAAATTATTAATTTAAGAGAAAATATTTATTACATTAAGAAGATTTTTTTTTTTTTTTTTTTTTTTTTTTGAGAATTTCAATTAATCCTTTCGCTACCAGAGCCTCAGGAGAAAAACTGCCACCACAGCCCAGACGTCTTATTATTTAAGTGTGATACCAATTGTCATTTATTTTTGTGGGATGTATCTATAACGTTCTAACTAAGTGAAATTAGCAATTTTGCAAACTGACACACATAAGTGACATTGGACTATAGATAGATAATTCCTTTGGTAGCCCCGTCGTCATATATATATATGATACATTATCACAAACTGATAATGAACACCCGTCACATATTTGTGACGCCGGGCTCAGGTAAGAAAATCGGATCGTCACATATTTGTGACGCTGGTAGCGAAAGGGTTAATAAAGAATTGAGAATGAATTTAAGAAATGCATTTTTTATTTATAAAAAAGAAAACCATGTTTAAAGCTACGAATATAGTTTCTAATTTATAACAATTATGATTAAAAGTTGAAAAATCATGAAACCATAAGTATTTTTCCCAATTAGAACAAGAAATAAAAAAAGATTGATCACAATTATTTGAATTTCAATTTTGTTCACCGTCAATTATTGTTCATCACGAATATTTTGTCAAATATTTCGCTTTTCGTCGATATTACTTGATTTGTAAAATTCATATTTACCTAGATTTTGAATTTTTTTAGATGTAAATTAATTATAAATTAGTAAAATCATTTTGAGAAAATTTGTCATTGTCTTCAATATTATTGTCAGTTCTTCCGACACCACGAAATTTGACAGTTGTTTAATGAAATATTTGAAATAAAAGTTAAATGCGACGTCGAATAGTTAAGCAACAGCTGTTCATCATTCAGGATTTTTCAGGATAGTATAATTGAAAGCAGACGATTAACTCTTGCTATTAATGTCGTCGTTAAAAAATAGTAATTAATAATTTATATAAAACAATCATTAACAAAATTTTATGTGAATGTAATCATTAACAAAATCTTATCTAAATATAATATAAAAGTATTTCCCGTTAAATTATTAATTTCTTTAAATTTTATAAATAAATAAATAAATTGGTTAAAAATAAAAATATATTAAATTGTCCGCGCTGAAAAAAAAAAAAAAAAAAAAAAAAAAAAAATTGTTTAATATAATTAATACTTTCTCTTACAATAATGATTTAATTTAAAAATGTAAAAAATAAATATTTCAGTTGAAATAAAATACAAAACGCCCTTCCGGGGACTCGATCCCGCTACCTACGTATCCGAAGTCAAGCACGCTAGCACTGCACCATCCACTCACACTACGCTGTGTGTTTCGTTGCCTTTTATAGAAATAACTAAAACTAATAGAGGGCATATCACATCCCCATGGGAGTTGTTGCAGCAAATTTGTACGGTACCCAATGTTTTCGACCATGCTCTTTAATTTAAGCGTGGTTTGGTTTCAATAGCAATTTTACTGATTCATACTTCCGTCAGTGTTCCAGTAATTGGAGCATGTCAATCACTGGAACACCTACCCATGCACATTTTTACTGCTGAAGAAATTTTTTTGAGTTTATTAACCGGCGATTCTAATTTTTTTTAAGCGGCGGTTTTAAAGGTAGTTTGTATGGATTTGATTCTGTTCCTGGTAATTTGATCAGATTAAGCGGCTGATTTTATTAACCAATGAATTTATTAAGCGGCGGCTACTGTAATTGGAAAGATTAATTTATTATTAATTTACATTTTTATCAAAACGAAGCATGTGACATATCAATATCATATGTATATCCCACATGCCAATTTGGCGAGATATTATTTAAATCTTGTAAATAAAATTCTTGAGATTTCAACATAAGTCCTTTAAAATCATCAATTTGTTAGGTTCTCCATAACACAACCACTATGTATTGTTCATCACTTGAAATAAATTCTGTATGCAAAGACTCTCTTCTGTTCTTTTTTGTACTGGATTTTATTTAATAGATTTTATTTTAGCAAAATGTGGATCATATTGGACCTCTACTGTAACTTATCAAATTTCCTTTATTTTTAAGCGATCGCAATCTCATTAAAGATATCTGTTTTACAAACTTGGTGTGCCACTTCTTGAGCTGCGTATCTTGAACGTATAATCGTAGGGGAGACCGGTGTTAACTGACATGAGGAGTTAGTTGGCTCAGACACTTTCTATTTCCTTCCACCATAGGGCTAGACTAGAGCAATTCATCTGGCAAGTGGGGAGTTGTATGAAAATGCATCACCCACCCTAATTCCAGTATGTTTGGAATCGGCACAAAAGAAAGATCGCTCTTTCATCGGGTTTTTTTTTCTCCTACTGGTGAGTATCTTTTTTTTTTTTTTTTCATCGTAATGTTTTTTGCTCTGATAAACCGATCAAATTGGTCGTTTTATCAGAACAAAAGATGGGCTTCTGATCAAATTGATAAGCTGCTGATAACGATTTTTCGAAAGAGTGTTTAACTATGGTTGCATGCATATATTAAAATCTTTTGTTTTCGATGTTTGGGGTTGTAAAAGTATCCCCCTTGAATTGGATATCCATGTGGTGTTAGTTGACATAGTTAGGTATGGTGTCAGTTGACATAGCTGTAGCATAACTTGGCCTTCCTTAATAACAATTTAAATGCTGAAGAGCCTATCCTTGGTGAAGAGCTTTCCTCCTCAACCTCTTGCCAAGATGATGGTGTGTATTGTCATTTGACAGTTCGGACGAATCTTCGAGAATCTCAAAATACTGCCGACAAGTTCCATCGGAAAAGACTGACAAGGAGTACCCCAGAAAATCATGGGCCTGTTATCTGTATAATTCAAAAAACTGATATTAGCAGGAAATCCAAATTCGGTATTCTAAATTTGTATCATGTGGGGAAGTAACTTGAAATTTTTAGTACAATCGGTTAAATGTTTCGAGTGCAGAGACATACAAAATATTTCAAGTACATTATGTCTATGTGCATATTTAACATCTTTAGACTGCATAAATGTAATTAAATTAACATAAATCTGTTAAATGCATAAAAGCATGTGTCTTATAGAACATGATATGAGAAATCCTAATCATTTACTTTCAGGTCCGCACTAAAGAATTCGAAGATATTAGGGCTGTAGTTGAAAATTTCTTGAAATTCATTTTAAATTTTGTTATGCGTTCTTCATACTGTGTAAAATTTATTTAAATAAAGGTGTTATTTCACATAACAGGATAAATAATAGTATTACTGCATTAGAACCTATTAGAACAGTAACATATTAATGACGAGATTCTGACATAAATAACGTTACCAGTTTCATATTTCAATACGAGGAAATGTTCTACTTCTAGTATTATGCTAATGCAATGCAGATAGATAGCTAGATTATTGGTGAAATTAAAAGATATTTATTTTACTAATAAAGTGATTTTAAGACCGTATGCATGTTTATTCAACACCTCCGTATTCATATTAGTCAAATGATCCTTCAAATAATAGTTTCAGCTGAATCACTGCTCTTTCTAATATTTTCTTGGATAGATATATTCAAAATCAATAATTTTTCGGAAGTAGTAGTTAGGCGAATGAATTTCAAAGCGAAGATAATAATTCTATCGCGGTTTAACGTCATAATTTCATTGCGACATAAATTTCAACAACATGATGTAGCTTAGATTTGATTATTTGTGGTGATATTTGTCGCTCGCTCTGGGGAGAACAACTGAGAGAGGATGTTTTTTATTGAAACTAATTAATACCCGTCAATTTTGACAGATGATATTCAAGTGAAATTTTTTCCCGGTATAAAGTTTACACACTTGCTTTAATATTTCGCATTACTCTTAACTAGTTTAAAACGCCCTGTTTTAATCAATTATCTTTTGGTTGGAGAGAGGAAGGATAAATTTTAGGAAATTTCAATATACAAAATCTAAGCACACTCCACATTAAAAAAAAAAAAAAAAAAAAAAAAAAAATCCCAATGTTTTCCTAAAAGACCAAAAGAATGTTAGGACTAATTAAAAGAAAGACAGAATTTATATAAATTATCGAAAGAATCAATATTTCTTAATGAGAGGGTAGCAATATTTGCGATAATACTTACCAAATCACCATGCGTGTAAATTAATTCCACAATACAATTCCTCTCTGTACCAAACCGACTAATAATCTATAGAACTACACTCGTTTTATGTTTATTGCGCAATTTATTCGTTACTTTTCACGTAAAATGAAAGAATACAAAAATTTTTTACTGTCTTATTATCAATGATAACAGGTCACAGATTTTTAATAAAAGACATACATGATAGACAAAGATATTATTCACTTGTAAAATACTTGTAAACTATATCATTAATTCTAATTTGCCAAGAAAATAATAAGCGCATTTTAAGTGTAAAATAATAGTTTTGATTCTGATTTTTCATTCCCATATTTGTAAAATCACTTGGGTTTAATCCAAAATATTAATTCATTGTATTCTAAAAATAAACTGCAAATCAGAATAAAGTTAAAATTTGTTTTTACTGGAAAAAAAAAAAAAAAAAGTTCATAACAGTTTTTTATAGAACCAGTTTTTAAAAATAAGTTAAATTGTTATATTCAATGACTACTAAAATTAAATAAAAAATCAAAATAACTTAAAATGTTTCTATCGTACATTAGGAAATTTTGAAAGAAATCATGAAATCAGAATGTTTTAAAAGTAAAGATAAGATAAAAATCAATTTCAAGGCTCATCTTTGAAATCCAACTGTCATAGTTTTAAAATAAAGTTCAGACAGAAATACATTAAAATATATTGAATAATAATAATAATAAATCATGTATGAAATTACGACTTCCTTTTATGAATTGTTTGTTTTTTAATTTATGAGAGTATTAAGCATGTAAATTTAGGAATGAAGCTACAGAAAAACCATGAAATGATCACTAAAATAATAGAAATCAAACTTTATCCCGCTTTAAACCCAAGAAGATGGGTTTAAAATTTATTGGTCAAGATAAGAAAGATACAGGGAACGGTGCATGAGCAAAATATCTCAACGTATAGTGTTATACAGTGGTAAATTATTATTTAAATACATCGTTTGACATTGAGATATGGTTTAAGCAAAAGTGTAAATTTGTTTAAAATAACTTTACTACTGTGCAATGTTTAAAAAATATAGTTAAATGATTATTGCCATACGAATGTAAATAAAGCTGAAAATAAGCATGAAAATAAAATCTGTGGAACATCGATGAAACGCCATACAATAAGATAGTTTTGGCGCCATCTAAAGATTAAAAAAAAAAAAAAAATACACTTTTAAAATCACATAAATTTATAAGGCAAAATAATTTAACCTAAAATAAATTTTAACAGAGTTTTCTTTATATACCACAATTATAATTTCATTTGCACTTGGAAACTGACTATGCTACTTAAAAATAAATTGATTTTGATTGAATTATTTATTTATATTTTGTTTTGTTTTGTTTTATTTATTTATTTATTTTAGTATTATAACACTTTATTCTATCAAAATAGTATATTTCAACAAAAGTAATCTGTTAAAAATAAATAAATAAATGATTGAATAAGAATGGATTTAATACATTAGCAAGTTAATTTGCTCATTAAATTTTTAATAATAAATTATACCATGTAAATTTTTACTCGTATAAAATATCAATATTTTAAAGGTTATTCTTTTTAAATTATTTTTTTCTGTAATATAGTACTGAAATGAAATATCAGATATTATAATAATTATATTAAAAAATTAATTAATTAATTAATTAAATTAAATAAAACTTCCTTTGATTTTAAATATCTATCTTCATCTTTTCTAAACAAAGTTTTCAATTGATAAAAGTTAACTTTTAAAGAACAATAAACTCCGACAATTTGTTAATTTTAAAAGATTTTTTTTCTTTTAAGAAATGGGAAAAAGTAATTTTAGGAATATGGTATGGCATATTTGTATGGTAACAGATGGCGCCACAAAAACTCTTGATATACTATCCTGTGTAAGGAAATTTTCGGCGAAAATATATGCGATGGAAACCGATAAGTATTCGCGAATTGCTTTTTTTTTTTTTTTTTTTTTTTTTTTTTTTTAATATACTTCCTTGGGAAGTATGAATCAATGAATTAATCGTGTGAATTATTTTTATTATTGAGCTTTAATTAGGCATCTGCCTTAGACATATGAAATATCAATGTCGTCTGCTCGATCTCTATCATCGATGTTCATATTGCACTGCATAAAGAGAAAGGAATATTACCGTTCTGAATTTTTTCAAAATTTTGTCGCGCATGCCCAGATCGTACGATTTTGGTCTTAAAGAAATACCTTTGTGTTTTAATATATAAATTTGCTGATAGGAGGCGACAGCCGTATTTGAAAATATGCGATAGGTGGGAAAATGTTAGAGTTTCTTTTTTTAATTATTTATTTATTTTTGATTTTAGGTGACGAGACGATCAAGCATAGTTTAAAAAGAGGATTGCGCATTTAAATGTTCAGTTTTTAGTTATTTTTTTAATCAGATTTTTTTTTTTTTTTTTTTTTTAAATTATTGGAGTTAATTTTGACGATTTAATAACAGTAAAAGATCTAAAACTAGTTATTAATGGTCGTACGACACCACTTAAAATCCAATGAAAAATCTCATCAGTGTAGGCTAAATTTAAATTTTGAAACAGCTGTTACTAATTTAAGAAAACAATATTCAAAACTGCCATCCTATCGTGTATTTCTCAAATATGATTGTGAAAAATATTGCTTCTTTTGTCAATTTGAAGTGTCAAGTTCCTCGGAAAATCAGGAGAGACAACATTTCGGCATATTGGGATTTAGCAAGTTATACCCCTTTTTAAAAGTTATTTTTGAAAAAAAATTATATGTCTTATATATTACACGTTCTTTTTTACAGAAACAGCACCTGTGTTACTGTATATTATTTGAAATATTCTGTTTTCGCGTTTAAACAAAAGCATTTTTGGTTTAACACAGAATCTTGTTTTTTACTTATTCGGACAAGCATCCGAGTACAATATTTTAAACTTTGACTCTAACCCTTTTTTGTAATAGTATTTTTAATCATTTTAAACCACAAAAATACTACTATTAGATAAAATGAAGATCTCTGTTCGAAAATATTGGGGCTTAAAAGCATGAACTGTGTCCATTGTGCACAACATGTATATATATATTGTATATCCTGAAATTATTAAAAGAAGCATTAGCCATATATCAATTAAACAATAATAGGTTAAAAAAATAATAGATTATTAGAATTTATTACCAATTGTAGTGTAGAACGAATTAACCTATATTACTGAAATGTATCGGCTTATCCCATCTCAAACGTACAGTATGCTATATGAATAAAATTCCTAATCAATATACACGGATAAGTTTCAAAGAGTAATTTAGTGGGAAAATACCTGAATGATTTAAAATAAATTTTATTTATTTATTTATTTATTTTATGATGGAATATCGGTTGTAAGAAGACTTTCTAAAATTCTTTTTTCATAAATACAAAAATTTTACATTTTCAAAGTATTTAATTGTTTTCGATAAGTTAAAGTAAAATAAAAAAATAAATACTCAGTTTTAAATATTACTTCTATGTCACAGTAGCTCGGTAGTAGATAATGTTTAATTCATGGCGTGTCCCACCTCTCAACACTGAAACGACAAAAAATCGTTATTTTAGTTGTCGATTTGGATATCGAGATTAATCATGAGGCGTTGAAATTCGAGGAAATTTATATTTCTTCCAGTTCTAGATTTCCGCCTAAAATTTTCGATATGATAAATCTAGAAAGTGTGGGTTTTTCCGTGAAAGCGTGAGTGAGCTGTCTAAGAGATGAGAATGTTTGTTTCATTATTATGCAGTAATCTAGACTGTTCGGGATGACTAGTCTCGAATAATCGAATTTATGGAAAATTTTCTGAAATTTTTTTTAAAAAAAAGTTGTAAAAAATATTAAATGATTTTTCAATAGGAGATTTAAAATTCAACGAATAAGAAAAGAAGACGATGAATATAAAATTGAATGCTGTTTACATTTATTACAATACAAAAATTAGCGTTAGAAAAAAAATCCCTCTTTCTTTTGTGCAGAAGAAAATGATAACAGTTTATGTTAATCGCTTGACAAATTGTGCTGTATAAATTGATCAACATTTTTTTTCAGCAGGTGTATTTTTCAATTGTTTTAAGTATTTTGGAATTCCTGTTTCTACCTAGTAGTTGAGGTTTCAAACTGTCTTCATCAGTTGCAAGCCATTTTTGAATTTTCGAATCACCAGCGACACAGCACATGATAATGTTGTCATTTAAAACTCCTTTGTATTCTAATTTTTATTTCGTTTATTCAGAATTGTAATGATTTTTGGTTAATATTTTCAGAATATTCTATTAAATCTTTTGAGATTTTTCTCTCCAAATCTACCGCTATCGCCATCTTCTGTAGCAGTATCATTTTCTTCAACATGTAAAACTGCCCTTCATGATTTTGTAACAGCAGATGTTTTTTTACTAATTTCAATTTAAATAACATAGGTAATCCACAATATGAATAATATGAAACAGGTTAATCGAGAGGATTTATTGAAATATCAAGATCAATATCGAAAATACCGAGAGATATTATTATATAAAGTAAAGTGAATAATGTAAATTTTGAAAGTAAACATGATAAATTGTAAAGTCGTGCAATAAATTTTTGGTTCGAAATCAAACAGCATGATTTTTCACCTGGTACGAGTTCATCAACATTTTAGGGGGGAAAAAAATCGAGGACCAATTCAGAACTACGTCTCATTTTTTAAAATATCAATTGGTTGGGAGTAATTTAACATTTTACCTTTCACATTTATCAGTCTTTATCACTTTGGTCAGGCCGCTTTTTTACAAACCCTACTGGATTTCAAGTATGGAGAAAAATTCAGCCAATTATATCGATTCTTTCTGCTGAGAGGGAGGGATTTTTAGCATTTAGCAAACAAGAACTTTCGTTTTTGTTTCTTCGAATTCCTTTCACGACAAACATAGTTTTTCCTGATTATATTCGCATGAATATGATAACTGAGAATTTGCCTTTAAATTTTAAAAATGAAATTATTCAGATCAGTGATTTTATATTCGATGCATTTATTTTTTATGTAGTATATTACACAATTTAAAAAGTGTAAGATTATAAATCAATCTTACAGCATCTAACAAGGAGAGGTCACGACATGGAAAATTCAAATCGGGACGAAATTGCGCAGGATTGTAGTATACTATGAGGGTAACAACATATTAAAGCAGTAGGACCCACTATCCAAAAAATTTCGAGAAAAAAGCATTTAAAGTTTCAGTAATCTTTAAATACAAGTTATTTCGTAAAACAACAAGCGCCCCAGTGGTGTGATCTTAAAGCGCGAGTCTGCTAGCCTGACGACTTGGGTTCAAGGCTACCTCGAGACAACTTTTTTTTTTTTTTTTTTTTTTTTTTTTTTCTTTAACTTTTTATGTAATCTAAACTTTTTATTTATTTTTCCTTATTTTACAATTCAATTCAAAATTTGAAAATTTTAATAAATTATTTAATTTTCTTGAGTATAAAATAACTTTTTCTTTTTTTAAAATTTATAACTTAAAAATACAATAAATTTTTATAACTTAAAAAAAGAGTTTAGTTTTACAAAACCCTAAATAAGAAACATAAAGAAAAACAGACAAATATTTAAATAATTAAAAAATAAGCAAGCTGTAAACAAAGTGTAAAATAGTTAGCAGGTGTTACTTAAATCTTGGTTTGAGCTTCTTGATTTTGTTTGAATGTGTATAAATTACGTAAACGCTTCTAGCTTGTTAATAATAAAGGGCAGGTGGAATTTTATTTTGTGCAAAGAAGGATAAAAAAAGGAAATCGTTATTTAAAAAAAAAAAAAAAACTATGTTCATTAATATTTAAAATCTACATTTAAAGATAAAATCTCTTTACCTATAATAATTTAATAGCATCGTAATCCTATACTATAATTTTTAAAGAAACTGTATTGATTGGAGAAGAAATTATTTAATTTGGATAGTAATTATATATGCAATTAAAATGATCATTTCTCTGTATTATTATTATTTTTTTTAATTTAAAAAACAAAATGTACTATTGTTTCAAGCATACCTAAGATAAAATAAAATATATTTCGATAAATCAAAAACCGGTTTCTTTAGTTTTACCTTATTTTACAGTTAAAATAAAACTAAAATTTATTTTTTAAGTTATAGAAATTTATTGTATTTTTAAGTTATAAATATTAAAAATAGAAAAATTTATTTATTTTATATTAAAAAAAATTAAATAATATTTTATTAAAATTCTCAAATTTTGAATTGAATTATAAAATAAAGTAAAAATAAATAAAAAGTGTAGATTACGTAAAAAGTTAAAGAAAAAAAAAAAAAAAAAAAAAAGTAGTGTCGAGGTAGCCTCGAACCCAAGTCGTCTGGCTAGCAGACTCGCACTTTAGGATCACACCACTGGGGTGCTTGCTTGCTTGCGAAATAACTTGTATTTAAAGATTACTGAAACTTTAAATGCTTTTTTCTCGAAATTTTGTGGATAGTGGGTCCTACTGCTTTAATATGTTGTTGCGCTTATAGTATACTACAATCCTGCAGAGTTTCGTCCCGATCTGAATTTTCCATGTCGTGACCTCTCCTTGTAAATCTTCGAGAGTTTTTAAGGGTAATTTTACTTTTGCTAGATGAGAAAACATTACAAGACAAACCTTTTTAACTATTTCCATAATAATAAATGGAAATACTAAGAATATTTTAGATTTGAAATCGAAACAAGGGAATCGAATAAAAAGAAGAAATCATCTCATTTAGATGAAAAAAAGGGGAAAAACATTTGCTGTGCTAAATGAATATAAGGTTCTGACATTAAATTCAATTTTTTTTCTCTATTATATTTTATTTATTTACTTTTAAATTAAACAGTTCTTTAACGAGATGGTAGGATTCAAAAGTTTTTTTTTTTTCTTAATTACTCTCTTAAAGTTATGAAAATTTGTATAGAAAAATATTGAAATGTACCATAAAAAATTATGTTGAAATTTCTTTAATCTTTGAAATTAAATGATTAAAATTCAAAATTTTATTTATTTATTGAAAAAATTTAAAACGCTCCGTGCTAACTAGTTTTTAACTTTCCCCCTAAATTTTACAATGTTATAGTTTAACAATACATTAGAAACATATTCGGGATATTAGTTTGCGTATTTATTTTTTAATATTTTTATGTTTGAATATCAAACATTTGCAAGAAATTTCAGCATTCAAATATAAATATATTTTTTAAATTGAACAAATATGTTTGGAATAAATTGATAAAACTATAAATAATGTAAAATCAGCAGAAAATGTAAAAATAATAATAATAAAAATTTGATTTTGAATTTTCCAAGTTTTATAGTAATTTTTCTGTATTTAATACGGACACATTTCACCATTTCAATCCTACTATGTAAAAATAATTATTTTTACACGGAAAACATTCGTTCATGTTAATTTATGATAAATAGATCGCAAAATACAATTCTATTCATGCTGTAAAAATATTTATTTTTGTAGGAATAGCATTGTATTTTGCGGCTTAAAAATTTATTTACCAGATTGTAAAATAAATTAATGTTTTGCTATTACCCCTCTACAGAGTTCAGAAGTATCTACATTCCATCGAAAGGTTTATATTCCATCCATCGTTTTATTTTTTCAAGTGAAAATGTAAATCGACTCGCAAGAATTCTTAAAATCCATAACAACCTTTCAGTTTCAATAAATAATCAAAATAAACTCTCTTAAATTGATATCGCTGTTGATATCTGCAATCGACACAACTTGACAAGGAAATATGAGTTTTCTCTTTGATACATACTCTTTAACTACATTTCTTGCGATCATGGAAGCCTCTGCGCAAGTGCGGATTCAACGAGTCCACTAGTAAAATAGGGGAGACAAGCTTTTCGTTGAGAGAAAATAAGCGATAAGGGAATACCGAATGACTGGATGCTTACTAAATCCAAACCTGTTGGTCAACTTGGAAACCCTCCAAGATTTTCGACTCCTCCTCCCTGCTAGGCGTAGGAAACGTGGTTACACTATATTTCCTTGTTCGAGAGACATTTTTCGTGATACTTTTTTTCCCCCTTCCTAACAGTTTTGAATTCAAGCTGAATGTAGGAAACTTAACGTAAAAGAAATATTTTTATTGTTTTATAATACAAATCAAATTATACATGCAAAGTCGAATTGAGTACGAATCGATTAGGAATAATAAATATTATTAAAACGTATACATGAATTCATCTTTTCGACCTTTTGCATATTAAAATTTCAATTAAATTTTAAATACAAATTTCCTTTTGTGTTAAAATATTAACTAAATTTAACATGGTACAAATTTCTCTTTCAGGGTTCTTTTTATTTACATATTAAAATTCCAACCAAATTTAACATATTACAACATTCTTATTATAAACCTTCTACGTATTAAAATTTGAACTAAATTTAACCTAGTACATATCTCTCTTTCTGAGCCTTCTACATTGTAAAATTTCAATTAAATTTTAGATAGTATGAATCACATACCATAATTAATAACACAATAGAAATTACGTGTTATATGAAAAGCGGTATTTCCAATAGATAAAGAATAAAATCTATTACTGAATAGTATGCATGAGTGGTAGTGCAAGACGGAACTCTTCCACCACTATAAATGATGAAGAAATTTTATCCTATTTATACAGTAATTTTTAAGATTGAATTGATAGAAAATACACTAGTCGACAAAAAAAAAAAAAAAAAAAAAAAAAAAAAAAAATATATATATATATATATATATATATATATATATATATATATATATATTGGAGGGTAACAAAATGAAATTAGCCATTTTCAACTAATTTTGTAGTGCAGAATTCAAAAATAATAGCGAAAAATCTGTAACACGTACAGATTTTTTGTTACGATTATTTAATCTGTACTGGAAGCAATAATCCCTGTCTAAAAAAGTACACTTAATACTGCTTTGTTAAATAAATCCTTGTCGAGTCATGTTCTTAGTTAGTCTAAGAAAATGATTCGATAAGGATTTATTTAACAAAATAGTATTAAAGGTACTTTTTTAATATCAGAATTATTTGCTAGTGCTCGGATACTTTTGCTGTCGACTGTATTGTAAAAATAATTAAAAAAAAAAAAATAATGAAATTTGTCATTTCCTGATATTAAAAAAAAAAAAAAAAAAAAAGTGGAACAAACATGGTTGCCGGGACTCTGATTTGCCAGGACTCTGGGTTGCCAGCAGGAAGGGTTACAACCTGTGAGTAGAAGGAAAAGGGGGCTCCTACTCCATAAGGTGGGGTTGTGGGGGATGTGGGGTTAAGGGGCTCCTTCTACTATTATCTGGTCAGCGTGTTATCTTATCGGTGACGCATGACGACATGAAAGATAAGGAGGGTTAGAATTAGGATGTTATCTTGAATGAATATTATTTTAAGAGAATTTTAATTAGGATTTTAAAATTAATTTTAAACTTAGAAAAATTTTTTAAAAAGAGAATTTCTTATGTTTGATGAGATTTTTCTTATACTTAAAAAAGAAAGAAATGTACTCACCTTGGAATCGAACCCGGTACTTCATCTCTTCGAACCTCTGGCGTTTGACCTCGCGACCATGGCCCCGTCATTTAGAGATAAATAAAGAGATATACTTACCTTGGAATCGAACCAGGCACCTTTCCTCTTCAAGCTGAATCAGAGGTCTTTCAGCAAACTGCTTCAGGTGGATATCTGAAAAGAAATAAAACTAGTGTGTGCCTATCCCACTTCTTTCATGGGGAGGCTTTAGACTCCCCCATAGGCGGGTTAACACACACCTTTCACACACACACACACACACATACATATTTTTTTTTTTTTTTTTTTCCTAGCTAAAACAGCTTATTCTTTCTTCTAGCTTTTTCTTTCTTCAAGTTCAATCAATTTTTGTATGCAAGTTTTCTAGATGCAGGAACAATATATAAGTTTTCTAGATGCAGGAACAATATATAAGTTTTCTAGATGCAGGAACAATATAAAAGTTTTCTAGATGCAGGAACAATATAAAAGTTTTCTAGATGCAGGAACAATATAAAAGTTTTCTAGATGCAGGAACAATATACAAGTTTTCTAGATGCAGGAACAATATAAAAGTTTTCTAGATGCAGGAACAATATAAAAGTTTTCTAGATGCAGGAACAATATAAAAGTTTTCTAGATGCAGGAACAATATACAAGTTTTCTAGATGCAGGAACAATATACAAATTTTCTAGATGCAGGAACAATATACAAGTTTTATATACAAGTTTTATATACAAGTTTATCACTATAGATCTGTGTGGAGGGGTATTTTGTAATGGCCATAGGCCAGACTTGTAATCCCATCCTCTAAGAGGTAACGTTTATCGTCAAAAGGTGATAAACATTTCTTGTTTTGTTCTACCGTGTATAGGTGATGTAATTGCTGTGCTATACGAGTTTGTATCTCGTAGGATGTTTTCTGCTGATGTAAGCAATTATAATAGTCTTGATGGGTTAATTTTTTTCTTACAATCCGGGTGGACACTCCCTTGGCTCTTTTTTTCTCTTCACGGTTAGATTTTATTGAATACATTTTTGATTTCAATCCGATAAACTGGTGTGCAGCTTCACCGCAAAGTTCGTCTTTGAATTTTCCTAATCTTTTTTTGTTAGCATTGGAAAACAGTGGGTGATGAACTGGGTAATCGGAAAAATCAAACTTATAGGAATAGGTCTTCATTTCCTCTTCGAAACGTTCACTTTGTATATGATAAGTTAATGAATCGGTGTCTGTGAAGAGTAGACGAGCACGATTTCCATATAACTTCTTGATGAAATTATAATGGAAATCATACATGAGGATTTTGGATAGCTCTAATATTGCAAATCCAACGTAAATGGGTCGGTTCATGAAAATGCTAGCCTTTTTTCTCTCCACAGCTACCAGATTCTCATCAAATTCTTTAAAATTTATGTAATTAGGGGAGGTAGTTACTCGAAGAGCTCTTCCAGTTGTGGTACACAATTCGATGTTTCTTCGTTTTCTGAGATTTTCTATACATTTACCATAAACCGAATTGTTTAAAAGTTTAAAAAAAGATTTTTCAAAACTTGTTTTGGCATTTTTTCTCTGTTCAGTGTTGTGTGCAATATATTTTTTAAGCCAAGGAGATTGGTGGAATTCTAGGACTTTACTAATTTTTACGAGTTGGAGACCTTGCTGGAGATAAAATTTTAAATTTCTGTAATGGCAGATATACATTTTTTTCGACTGTAAATTCGGGATGAGTTTAGCACTTCCTCGATATTTTACTTTTAAAAGATGTTTCGCATAGTTGGATAACATATGCTCTTGAACTGTCATCTTTTCCGGGGCAAGCGGGTAGTCATTATGAGAGTCATGAAGTTCCTTGGGATAGTCCAAATCAATTTCAAATATGTACCCTCTCTCGGCATTGTCGTGCAACTGAAGAATATTTCTTTATTGAATTCTTCCGGATTTCTCCACTGAAAGCAACCGTCAGGCATGTACTGGGACATAGCCCAACCGTAAAGGTTGTTGGCATCCCAGTACATTATATGACTTGTGGGTTCATTTTCCTTGTAGTCTGGAAGTTGGGAGTTGTTAGCTGTCGCAAACCTGTGAGAAATTTGCGACACACCACCTCGAACGCCTTGTTCGATAAACATTAACATCTCCACATCGGTTAGAAGTTCCAGCTCTACCTTACTCATCTTTAGACAAGCTTGCCATGAAAATCCGGGAGAAGTTACAAGATGTGCTGGGTCAATTTCATAGTTGTGTAAACATAAATTTCTAAAATTTTGAAATATGTCGGCTAAGAGGAGCACATCTGTTTTCACGTATAAGTCGTGATAGTCTCCTAAGTTTTTCAGTTGGAAAGTTTGCCATACACGTTTGGCGTGGTTATAATCAGCTTCACTAATTTCTTCGTTATTTAACGAACTGTAGAAGGCTGATGGCGGTGGTAGTTGCCTCTCTTCAAATTTTGTAAAAGTGTCGAAATACTCATAAGGGTAGACACCTTTACGTCGCAGCAATGTCAAATCTGTGTTAGGTGGGAAATTTTCTTTTAAGATTTGGAACTGATCACTTTCTAGACTTTGTGAAAGTTTATCTAAGGAGTCTGATAGAAATTGGAAGGAGTCTATAAAACGCAGCTGGATGGAGTCTTGTTGTTTTTGCAATTTAAATGTTAGATATTTTTCCATTGTTGTAGCAATAACATCAATTTTATGATCATTATATTTACCGAGTTTTGTCATAATATGATGACCATCATAGTTTTTTAAATTATGGAAAACCACGGGTATAACTTTTGGCATTTTATAGTTTAAATTGCAATAAGGATGTGCTGCACCTCTAAACTTAGATGTTAGGTGATCGTGGTCTCGAACTCTCTTCTTGCCTAATGTTTTATGGCATATGCTGCACTCTGTTGCTTGCTGAAAGGCCTCCTCCTCTTCAGCTGATAAATGCATTGGAGCAACTTGTTTTAGTTTCGCTCCTAACTCCTCCTTTTCTAAAATTATTTTATCGAGGAAGTGCTCGACAGCGTCTGGACCCCTGTAAACGGTAATAGGTTTAATGCTACGTCCGTCGGAACCCACAATGACATATGCATAACCACAGGGGATATGTTTAGCAGTATTGAATTGATATGGTGATAAGTTAGATGGCTTGGTCGAGGCAATAGGTAGTAAAAGGCTTTCAAAATCAGCATAAATAATAAACGGTACTGGGTGTTGCAAGTGCGTACCTGAAAATTTTAAAATATTGTCATCTTCAGTTGGCATGGTGATAGCCTGAGCAGTTTGTTTTTTACAATAAGGTAAGTGATTATTCAATAAGTCCTGTCTGCTGAATCCGTGCAAACATCGAAAACAATAATATTGGGCTACTTTATGCTTTGTACGATGACACATGAACCGTGAAAAATTTCTTATAAGACAATAATGAGTATTGTTTTCATCTTATATTAATAACAGATTGATGACATCATCATCTTCACGTTCGGATACATATAAGATGTAAATTTCCCCATCGACATAACTATAGACATTAATTCTTATGTTATTTAAAGTTTCCAACATGGGCATTTTATGATAAGGTACAGGAAAGGTGACATTTCCCATCTTAATTGTATGTTCGTAGGGTGCATACTTGCTAACACGTTCAGGGTGGTCTTGTATATTCATCTTATGTGCTAGGACGCACCAAAGCCAACACTTTTCATCATCAAAGTTTTGTATGTTCAAAAGAGCTTTCTTCCCTTTCAATTCTTTGGGTAGCTTCATATAAGTACTACCTTTAAGTGGATTATAGGTAGCTATCTTTAATTCGAAAAAGAAGATTTTTTTGAGTGTCCACCCGGATCCGCGGTCTAAAAATTTGTCGAAGGAGTTTAAAATTTTTCGATGAGCCTCTTCTAAATGTTGATCTAATAAATCTATTGTAAATTCAGGATAGGTGTTACTTCGAAAATAGGTGGAGAGTACTTCTAGATCCCCTTCAACGGAAGTCTTTTCTAATAAAACTTTAATGATTAAGTGCCATTTGATACTCTTTTTTTCTTCGATAGCTCCCTCAAGATAAAATTTCAACTCATCTAAAGAGGATTCATAAAAAACAGTAATGTCGAACTGGGATTCTTCATCGGGTTCAATATACACCGTTCTGAAAACGTCCAATGCATTGGTCCGTTTCCGTGGCCTAGGAGGCAAATTAGTTGAAGTTTTTTGTTTTTTTACGGATATCAAATCAGATGTGGGTTTGCAATGGGATGTTCGCATATGTAACATCAAATTCTGTTTGGTTGCAAACTTTTGCGGACATTCTCTACATGAATAAGCTGGATGGTCATGTCTTTTTAAATGGGCTTGAAAATTATCCTTTCTAGTAAAGGTTGTATTACATTGTTCACAGATAAACCTCTTATCACAGATAGGGTACACCTATAATAATAATAATAAAAAAAAAAAAAAAAAATCCTAAGTCTTGATGGGTAAATAAACCATTAAAAAATATTTTGTAAGTTTAAATGTAATTTTTTTAACTCATCTTTCATTAAAAAATTTTAACAAGTTATAAAAAATTCTAAGTCTTGATGGGTAAATAAACCGTTAAAAAAATATTTCCAAGTTTAAATGTAATATATTAAAAATTTTAACAAGTTATAAAAAATCCTAAGTCTTGATGGGTAAATAAACCGTTAAAAAATATTTCCAAGTTTAAATGTAATATATTAAAAATTTTAACAAGTTATAAAAATCCTAAGTCTTGATGGGTAAATAAACCGTTAAAAAATATTTACAAGTTTAATTGAAAAAAAAAATAATAATAACAAGTTAATTAAAATAATACATACCTTAGAAGGCTCGGGTACTAACTGTTTGGAAGGCTCGGCTTCTAACGGTCTGGAAGGTTCTGACTGAACTATATCCCTATGTGTCCTTTTATGTCGATTAAAACTGTCCTTTCTGGAAAATTCTTTCTTGCAAATGTGGCAAAAAAACATTTTTTCGGTCTTGTGCGTGTTTAAGTGACGTAGCAAATGATCTCTTCTAGCAAAACTTTTTCCGCACGTTGAGCAGGTCTGAAAATTAAGAAAAATGTGTTTTAGAAACCTAACTTTAAAATAAAAATTTTATTTGAATGTGTAAACCTAACTTTAAATCAAAAATTTTATTTATATGTGTAAACCTAACTTAAATATTTTAAAATAAAGTATTTTTTAACCTAAATATTTAAAAATTTAATAAATATTTTAAAATTAAGTGTTTTTAACCTTAATATTTAAAAATTAAATATTTAATTGTTTGAATGTATAAACCTAACATTATTTTATTTTAAAGTATAAACCTAACTTTATTTTATTTAATTATTTTTTCATATATTTAATTATTTTAAAGTATTAACCTAACTTTAAATTGAACTAAGAAGTATATATATATATATATATATATATATATATATATATTTTTTTTTAAATGCAAACCAATGAAAGTTAAAATTTTCCCTAACAAAAATTTAATTCTACCAAAGTTAAAATTTTACCTAACCCAATGAAATTTTATTTAACCTCATTATGAAAACATTTTATCTAATCCAATGAAATTTTACTTAACCCAAATATAAAAATCTAACAATAAAAAATATCGCATACCTTGTTTTTAGATGAAGAAGCTTGAGAAGAGGCATCACTAGACACGAGTGTGGTAGAGTTAGCAACAGGTACGGAGGCAGCAGTAGGCACGGTTGCGGTAGTAGGAACGTAGGCACCAGTTGTCTAAAAAAGAAATAAAACAATTTTTTAATTAAACATGATTTTTAAATATATATGATTTTCATTAATATATTTACAAAAATAAGTTTAAATTACTATGTATGTATGAAATGACACTTACATGCATCTTTAAGTGTCGGACCAGTTCAGTACTTTCACCGAACTCTTTTTCACAAATAGCGCAAGTCAATTCAGGCAACTTAATGGGTGCAGCATTAACAACGGGTGGACCTGTTGATGTGCCTTCACCAGGATCCTGGCAACGGGACACCTGAAAATATATATATATATAAATAAAAATAAGAAACAAAAAAATAGTTAATAAATAATTGTATAAAAAAAAGTTTATATAAAATAATTATTACCATGTTCAAAGCTTGATTATAATTTTGGATAGGTTCTACTGCTGCGGTTTCATTATCAAAACCGCCAACCGATGGCGATGCATCGATCTACAAATATACATATTATTTTTAATTAAAACAATATTTAATTGAAATAAATTTAAGATGTAAAAATATTATTGAAAGACCCCTACCAAATCCTCAAAGGGAATATCCCAGTCGATCTCATTACATCCTGCAATATCGTATAGTTCGATATCACCAAACAATGAGAACTATTTAAAAAGCAAAAAATAAAAAAGGAATACAGTTTTTTATTTTATCTTATCATGTAAAAGTATACTTTTAAAAAAATTTTAAAGGGTTAATATAAACTAACTTAAAAATATAATGTTTGCTTAGAAATTGTAATGGATAATATAGACTAAGTTGAATATTTAAAAATATAAGTGTAGGAATCTATTTTCTAAATTCTTAAAAATTTTACACATAAATACACATAAATCGGAAAAAATTCATATATATATATAGATTACTATGTAATAAGTCACTTATTTATTAATAAAGGAACGAATTAAAAAAATTTCTAATACTACTATATTATAAAATCAAGTCTAATATAAATTTAAAATAGTATATTTTTAAATGGAAAATAACAAAGTATATTTTAAAACTTATTAAAGGGTTAATATAAACTAACTTTAAAATATTTATGACTGCTTAAAAATTAAACTGAATAAATAAAGTATTGTTTATTTAATATTTAAGCGAAAAATTATTTAACGAGTGAGAAAATTAAATACTAATTCTATTTATCCGAAAAAACTTTAAATAACTAAGGCGAAAAACAATTCTTTTATAAAGACAGAATTCAAAAGATATTTTAATTCACTTACTTCATTATCAGACAGAGTAAAATCCATTGTGTCTTCGAAGAGCAACTACAAGTTAACACGACTGAAAGTAGAATACAACTGATAAGAAATGAGTTCGACTAACGGTATATAAACACTTTTTCCTATCTACGAATGTCGTAATATTTTAGATATCTCTGCACGAGTCAAATCTTCATTATCGTGATGTAATATTCTAGAACTTTTATAATCGGTATGAGAAAATTTCGATAACTTAGTTTGTGAACGGGGTCGATAAATAAATTTAGATACTATATTGTGTTATCAAATGACACTTAATTTTAGAAATACTTTGTTTAATTACAAATCAGTTTATCAAAGTGAAGTATTTGTTTTAAAGCGAATGGCTTATCGAATGAGACTTAATTTTTAAGAATCCAAGTGAAATCTAAACACAGGAAATGTTTCATTATTTATCCAAAGCTAGCAGATAGTAAACAATACTTTCTAACTTTCACACGGAAATGACTATTTTAGTGCACTGTTGATATCGTAAAACAATCTCTTGTAAATAGATAATTTAAGTTTGGAGAAACAATTACTAATTTTCTAGAAAAGATAGTAGTTTCTCAACATTAATGATTCAAGCTGATTTTGTATAGATTAACTAAAATGATTTTATATCCGATTACATTTATTCTAAAGAAGATGAAAAAACGTGTAAAAATATTGTTTTAAAAAGGTTTATTAATTCAAGCTAACTTAGAAAGATATTTTCTAATTTTTATAGATTAATTATACTGAGTGACAATTGAAGTTTAGTCTTCTCAAAATATGTTAATCATAGATTAAAAAAACATGTTTTCAACAGACCTCAAAACGTGTAAATATTAAAACAACACTTTTACTAACATATAGTATGATGTTTATAATTGTTTTCCAAAAACCTATTAATGTATGTTATTTAACTAAAATGATTTTATATCCAATTACATTTATTCTAAAGAAGATGAAAAAACGTGTAAAAATAGTATTTTAAAAAGGTTTATTAATTCAAGCTAACTTAGAAAGATATTTTCTAATTTTTATAGATTAATTATACTGAGTGACAATTGAAAAAAAATCAAAGTTTAGTCTTCTCAAAGTATGCTAATCATAGATTAGAACATGTTTTCAGCACACCCCAAAACGTGTAAATATTAAGAAATTAGATGCATAATAACTTACGTTCAATCCGTTTTCATAGAAAGAAGTAGACATCTTAAAAGCATAGAGCAACACATCTAACACGGGCAGAAACAACAAGCGAAATGAGATCTTTTACACTGATTTTATCTTAGTGTGACATAGTAAGTCACGTGACTGATAACACAAACCTTCCAGTGGGCAATGTCAAGTGACGTAGTAGTAGATAAGACCACGTGGTCTTGATAAGATCACGTGATTTTGATAAGAAATAGCGTTATCGTTCATTTCACCTCGTGCAACTGGAAGAAGAAGACGCTCATTTCACCTCGTGCAACTGGAAGAAGAAGACGCTAAGTGTAGAGGTAAGCTCAATTTTTATCTACTATATATTTAAACATAAATAAAGAGACCAGTGTTTTATATTAAAAAAATATTTTTTATTAATAATTTAACCAATAGGGGGTTACATTTGAACGTTTTCGTTCCTTGGGTACAGAAGATAATAAAAATTTGTTTTTTATAAAACTTTTAGGCATATGCATATCATTAAGGGCTTGCAACAATTCACCTTGTGCATTGATAGGTACTTTCTTATTCGTAGAAAATATTAAATTTAATAAATCGGCAATATTAGAGTTCTTTATTTTACGGTTTTTATAAGTCACTTCGCCTGTTTCGTCCCATTGCAATTTGTGAGGGCTTGTTTTAAAAAATCCAAGTAAATTCGTAGCTTGATTCTTCATTCTTTTAGGCACTCTAGTTAAAGCAAGTTGTTCATAGTCTTGCACGGGTTCGGGTTTCACAGAAGCAGGTTCGGGTTCGGGTTTCACAGGTTCGGGTTTCGCAGATTCGGTTTCGGGTTTCACCGAAGACACTTCATTCGCACGATGAACCCATGGGAGATTGTTTTCTTGCAAATTCATTTTTCTTTGTAATAACTCATAATAACGTCGTACTTTTTCATAATCTGGTAACGAACTGTTTAATATTTTTAGTAATGCTTTATCCAGTTCACTCAATTGTCTTTGCGAAGGAGTATGTTTGTTCAACACCTCTTCGGGTACTAAAGCGTATTTTTTAGCGAATTCCATGAATGAGCGTACTGAGTGCGGTTATAGCTGCGGGAATTAAAACGTTTAAAAATCCACCTCGTTGCACAATCAGTTTCTTTTTAGTGAATAAAGAACCTTTTTTTGTCCCAATTTTTCTAAGAGTCGTCTTATATTTCGCTAACGATCGTTTCTGACAAGTAGTGAGAGGTACGTTACCTTTCAAAACGTTCAGAGTACACTCGCAAATAGCTTTAACAGTACGATTAGGTAATTTTTTTTTTAAATGTTTTCGTAATCTCTGGGGACACGATCGAATCAATTCTAAATCTCTTACTTGTTGCTTTGACAAAGTCATGTTACCAACTGATGTTTCACAATTGTAAATCGATTATTTATATTTATACAAAAATTGAATTTGATTGGGTAGGATTTGAGTTCGTAATCTCATCTCTTCATCCGTTTCATTCTTCAAATCAATAAACAGGTAGGAAAAGGGTTTCTTTGTGGCATCCTCATAGACTTCTTGAAAAAATTTTGATTTTTTAGGATACAACTGTCTGCCTAAATGCATGATTTGACTTAAGTCCCGTCGATTTTTAAACAGGAAAATGTATTGCGCATTTAAGGAAACTGTTCTAATTTCACTTCCTTTTTGAAAAAAAATTTGTGTTAAAAATACAACACTTAGATTTAAATGATGACTACCTTTCGTAAATAACGAAGTCAATCGTTTATCGTTACTGCATTCCGCCATTAAATCGTCTATCACAAACAAAGTGTTGCCACTTAGATATTCCTTAAAATTAGAGGGAAACCCTTCTACAAAAGTTACATCAGGTATTTCGTCGTATAAAGTTTGATAAATACCATAAAACCATACCACTTTATCGATTGGAGGATGAAACATTTGTTTTTTATATTGTAACAAATCTCGCATAAAAAATGATTTACCGCATCCGGTAGGACCTGCCAGAATCATAGTAAAAGGGTGTTGTAACTGTGGGAACTCCATGATGAATGAACACAGACACAAAATACATACAGTTTAAATAAGTATTTATTGATAAAAATTAGCATACACACGAAATCTTTTAGCAACAAAATTATAGACTCTCTGGTCGTTACACACATTCTTGGTTACAAACATTGATAAAAAATCTTTAAGGGTTTTTCCCCTGCATCTACAGTACAAATAATAAACACAATATTGGCCACACACGGCAGTTATAGCACTCTGCAGCATAAGAGGGTTATAGTTCGTATAAGCAAAACGGGATACAAAGTTCTTTATAGGTCCTTTAAAAAAACTCGGGTCGTTTCCATATGAATCAAAGAATTCCACTTCATCATCAGATTGTATAAAGAATGCTAACCAATGCATTCCAGGCTCGGATGAATCATCCGTGTTGCATACGAAACAGGTAGGATAACGCACAATCTCCTCGGGTATTTGATCACTTGGGAACACATCCAAAAAATATTTTTTCGTTACTTTGTCACGTGATAAAATATTCTTGATTTGCAAAGAGTTCATTTTCATTAATTAGCAAAGTCACATAAAACGTGTCGAGACTTGGTAATTTCTATAATGTTTTCAAATTCACCATACACAAACACGGATATGGTAGATGTTAAAGCATTAGAAAATTTAATCTCAATTCTTAAATTTCCTTGTTGTTGTAAATTCAGGTGAGGTCCGTCACACAAATCGGGACTTAGATCAAAAGCAAACAAAGTGTGTCCATCTACGAAATCTTCACGGGATATATAATTCCCAGCATCGCGATTAAAACCAGAGAATAATCGATGATAAGCTCTTATATAGTTTTTGTCTCGAAAATTCAGTTCTAAAGGTTTACTAGGTACAGGTTGACCGTCTACATACACACTTAAAAAGTTTACATTATAATGATTAAAATAAAAGGGGTTTAACTCGTATCTACCACTCATGGCTGTATTATCTAACAATCCAATAATTATGCGTTTCGGCATGGCTCCCAGAAACACATTATCCTGCATAAAAGACATACTTCCTGAAGGAATAGTATAAGTCTTGCATAAAACTCGGTCGATCGGGTATTTCGCAGAATTTTTCTCCAATGCTTTTGCATGTCCCAATAAAACCCCAGGATTCACTTTTACTTTACGAATAAATAAAGAAGCATGTTCCAATACAACGTTAAACTTCTTAT
This sequence comes from Salticus scenicus, assembly GCA_963930645.1. Taxonomy (NCBI): domain Eukaryota; kingdom Metazoa; phylum Arthropoda; class Arachnida; order Araneae; family Salticidae; genus Salticus; species Salticus scenicus. The sequence continues at coordinate 21,764,516 of OZ005657.1, read as the reverse complement.
CCTGGCCAGCGACTTGTCTAGTCATTAAACAAAACTGAGGAGGGCTTCGAATCATTTTAATTTTCAAATCAACCATATTCAATAACAGGCGATTCTGTTGAAAGATATCACAGTGTAGAGGTCCAATCATATCTAAGATTTTACTATTTTTAGTCAGTTCATACCGAGTTTTCAATCCGGAGTTTTCAGGTGGGGCTTGTGGTATAGGATCTGATACAGTTAAATTATTGTCTTTGTAGAAACATTCACAGGTCAATAAACTTTTCTTAGCATCTTCGCCATAATTCAATAAAGTTTCGATATAGGCACGATAGGGATAAGTGTTACTCGAAGAGGATATTAATCTTTCATTCAAACTCACATCGATCTGGGAAAACAATGCGTGAAAAAATAAATTAACAGGTGCAACAGGTTCATTATCAGCCAGAGCAGTTCCGTCACCATTCACAATTTTCACTTTTAGGTACATGTGCGAGGAGGATAAATCAATATATTCTCCCCCATTACCCGTGATGTTAAATTCCACGGGTCCCCCATCGCGAATATTTGCTAGAGGGTGAAATTCAACAAAATGTCCTTTTTCAATAGCTGTCTGCGTGGGTGGAATCAAAAACAAGTCTAATTCGGATTTAACACAGGCAGGGGAATCTTTATGAATCAGTCCCGACATTATGAAGCAAAAATATCGTGTGTTTTCACTTTCTTCACTTTGCGACGAATGACGGTTTTATTAGAACGCTTTCTCTTTTTATAGCGTTTTCCTGAACCAATCATTGTTTTCATTTTAATTGCAGCTTTGTCGGTCAAATTTTGTCCTGCTTCTTTGAATCGTCGTTTGGCAACGTCTTTAATATCCGCACCACGTGACAAGTCATTCAATACATCTACCCCAGTATGAAATAATTGTTTACCAACCGCTTTCGCACCCGATTTAAAAAGGGGTACCGCTGCACGAAAAAGGGATCTAAACAATCCCCCTAACCCATATCCTTTTTGCAAAGCAGCACCTTGGTAATAGTTCAAACCGCTGCCCGACTGGTGACAGTAATAATCTTCAAAAGATTTTGCACAACACTTGTAGGGAACAAACATTATGAGAGATATTTTTGTCTAAAATGAAGTTTCACGATCAACTGTCCACGTTCAAATGACACTAAACGTCCTGTGTGTGTCCTTATAACGGTTTCAATAGTCTGAAAATTCTTTCGCGAGACCGGCAAGTAATGCGGTCTATCAAACATTTCATGAATCATTTCACCATCTTGTCCTTTCACGGTAATCACGCGTAACAGGGGAGCAACCGTATGACCCACAATTTGTGGTTCCACTATATCACTGTATATGTATAATAACTTAAAATCAACATTCGGGTCGGCAACATAAGGACTTACTATAACCCTAGTATCGGATGTAGGTATATCGTTTTCACCTACCTCTCCCGGTAGAAATCCTAAACATTCTGCAAGTCCTGAATATAAAATTATTCTTGCTTTCGAGTTTAAAGTAATATCTACTTTTCTAGTATACTTGCTATAGTTAAACACAATATTACCATTAAAATTTTGATAATTAATCCATTTAATAATCTCATTTGGTTTTTCGTAAAGTCCAGGCGGTATTCTAGCTTTTTTCATCACACCTGTACCTGTATCATATTCATATTCATTTCCGTTCTCCATTATATTTTTCCATATATGTGGATAAATCAATTCCACAATCCCTACTTCCCATTCCCCTTTTAAGTCAAGGGGAGCGGGTAATCTCGTAATAAAATGTGAAATTTTATTTTCCGGGTAATAATTTAAAGAACTGTCCGAGGGTAACGTCACGCAGAACGACATGATGACAAATGATTCTTAAAATCTAAGTCGTAGCAATTTATAAAACGAATAAATTAGAAGCCGGTATCCATTGGTCGAATTTGGAAGGATAACCTTTATATTTCACTTTATATTCAAATTGTCCTTTTCTCATTCGCTTTTTCAATATTTTTTCGATAGCATAGACCTTTTTAGGTTGTACTTTTTGAAGCTCTTGGGCATAAAACGTTCCTTGAATTGGTTCGTTCATCAGGTCCTTGATCCGGTAGACAGGCGGGTGACGCGACACACATTCGGTCACTACAAATAACTCTTCCGTCCAGTTGGTTTCATAACCTTTTTCAAAGGTTAATTTTTGTTTAGACACGCGTACAGTATCCCCCGGTTGAAACGTACAAGGTTTTCTCTTTTCAGTTTCCATATCCTCATATAATGTAAACCATACGTCACTTTCGTTTTCCGACGTCACTTCGATCGGTGCCCTTTTAATACTGGAATGATAAGTATGATTATAACTATGCAAAAATTGATCTAACACGTCTACGTAACAGTAAGTGTGTCGACTAGTGAAATATTTCCACATTTTAGTTTTCAAAGTACGATTAAATCGTTCTACTACAGATGCTTTCGTATTGTTAAAAGTTTTGAAAAACCTCACACCTTCATCCTTTAAAAACTTTTGAAACACCCTGTTGACAAACTCGGTACCACTGTCACTTTGAAGTAATTTTGGCTTTCGTGTCATAAAAATTTTTTGAAAAGCCTTCTTAATCTCACCCCCTTTTTTAGTTTTTAATGGTATCGCCCACAATGGTATCGCCACCAAATTTAGATAGAACGTCGATACAGGTTAAAATGTAGCGGTACCCTTGATTGTACTTCTGCAAACTGCTTAAATCGACTAAATCTGTCTGCCACTGCTGATCGATTGTGTACACTATGACTCGATTCGTTGGAAATTTTCTCCGAATCGGTTTGTGAAGGCTGTACGCATCTACACCTTCTAACCATTCCTGAATCCTCTTCTTGGGTATTTTTCCTTTTGCAGCACGGTATAAAGCATTTACACCACCAAAACTTGCAACATGAGCTGGATTTTGATAAGTCTGTTCCATTGCAGCAATTAAATTGATTGTTGTTCACATAAATTCGAAAACGCATCATATCGAAAAGGATAAATTTCCCGTTTCGTTTAAATTTAATATAAAATCTACATTAAACTTTGAACCTTCACTAAAAATATAAAGAACTGTGAAAAAAATACACATTAAAAAATATAAACAGACAACAACGGTTGCTTCCTCACGCGAAGGCATCATGTTGAATACTAAATGAAATCTACTTAAAAACACCTATTTATATCTTAAATCAGCCCATTCAGTTATATTCCTGCGGGGCAGTGGTTAAGATGCTTGTAAACTACTCCCCCACGGGAATATTTTGTCTCGGGTTCAATTCCAGGTCTTGCTAAAAAAATATCTTTATTTAAAAATAAATTCTCTTGAATCGACTAACAGATGGCAGCACCACCGGGTTCGATTCCAAGGTGAGTACATTTCTTTCTTTTTTAAGTATAAGAAAAATCTCATCAAACATAAGAAATTCTCTTTTTAAAAAATTTTTCTAAGTTTAAAATTAATTTTAAAATCCTAATTAAAATTCTCTTAAAATAATATTCATTCAAGATAACATCCTAATTCTAACCCTCCTTATCTTTCATGTCGTCATGCGTCACCGATAAGATAACACGCTGACCAGATAGTAGTAGAAGGAGCCCCTTAACCCCACAACCCCACAACCCCACCTTATGGAGTAGGAGCCCCCTTTTCCTTCTACTCCTGTGATACTCTGAAAAGGATAAAAATTCGTGAAAATTGCCGTTTTCTGATGCTCTAAAAGAAAAATGTGACATGGTGGGACTTTTTTGCTTGCAGATATTTGAATAAAAATTGGAATTAATAATAAAAATAATAATTTGACCGTTGTTACCGAACCACTGTAGACCAATGTTATTAATAAAAAATACATTTTGAGGCGGAAACTCCTGGTCCCTACCGCCCACTATTGTGAAGTTACTTTCCTAATTAATCACCATTATTGGTGAACCGGTGGGGATTAGAAAATTTTCCTACTAACAGAGACACAAAAGTGGGTCGTAGGTATAGAAAAGGTTGACTATGCCTGGTGTACGTGATGTAATTTTTGTGGTCTTCTAAATATTAAAATTTAAACTACATTTTAATAACCTCCCAAATTTCTTTATTCTACATTTATGATGATCAGATACCAAACTCCATGGCATTTATACTAAATATTTCGGAATTAAAAAACTATTGAAATGTTGAGTCTCTATTAAATTAATTTAAAAATAATCTGGTGTGTCATTCACACGACTTTCTCTTACCCTGAAATTTAATACTATAAATACAGGTTGCAGATTAAGAGGTAAGATAACGAGAACTGTCATGTAAACCTATGCTAAACAATTCAAATTAGGCTTCAGAAGAGTTTTATACGATAATTAGTTCTGTGTGAGGGGGCCCCCTCAACCCCCCGTTTCATTAATGCACCTACATTTATATAGAATTTAATTCGGTTATTAAAAAATAATTCTGTTTTTAAAAAATAATTTATTAAAATTATTATTTAAAAAAATTATTTTTTATGATAATGCAGACGATTTCCATATTAGAGAGGAAGTGTAACACTAAATATTCAAAAAATGTCCATTTTACTCTCAATATTTAAAAAAAAAAAAAAAAAAAAAAAAAAAAAAAAGTTTTTTTTTCGTTAAAATTAAAAAAAATCTATAACTTTGTTTTAAATTATCACAGATTTATAGTTCAACCATTCGTTTTAAAGGTATTCGCAAGCTCTTTTGAATGATACCCATCATGAAAATTTACTCCCCTCGAGGGGGGACTTCCCCCCCCAGGGGGGGCAGCGAGGCTCCTACATACACAAAATTTTTTTCCCAGTTAACTATCTCTATTACAAAAAATATATGTTCGTTTCATTTGGTTTAGTGCAGTCTACAGACGTTAAACTCTACTTACCTGCAATTTCCCCCATAGACGTAATGTATTAGAATTCTCTTGATTGTCCCTGTACACGAACCATTTGCTTGATCTTAACGAAAAGCTTACTGTAGCATCCCTATGGTATTCTAAATGTGTATCATATACACATTTAGAATACCAAGTTTGAACTTTCTGCCATAATTTGTTTTTGAGATATGCTGATAACAGACAGACACACACACAGACACACAGACCATTTGCTAAAAACATGATTTTCGTATTCAGGGGACCTCAAAACGTGTAAATATAACAAAATCTCGCGTTCGAAAATTTGACCCAAAAACAATACTTTCTCTACCTTATGGGTAAGAGAAAGTAATAATATTTATTTAAATCAGTTATTTTATTCCACTGAATTTTTCCATGGACACATTACTTAAAGGCCCAAACAGAAATATGTCTGTCTTCTAATTGCCACCGTTTAACCCATTAACACCGAACTTAATTTAAAGCTTAAAAATAAGTAAAATTATTTTAACTTATGTTTAAGGTATCAATATTAAGCTAACCTATACAGGAATAATTCCAATCTCATCGTTACAGCTCGAAATAATTAGTGTCCTATATATAGGCAGGGGTGATTGTGTTCAGGTAATTTACCTAATTTTACAGGTATTTTTTTTCATTTTTAATATCAGAATTCCAGTTTTTCTGGTTGTTAAATTCATTTAAAAAAAGACTAAAATGTCAAATTCACATGACTGCTAAACCTAATTAAAACTAATATTTTTCATTATGAGAGGACTGGATTTCCATGCAATAAATTATATATATTCTCTACCCATACAAAAACTCTCTTTCGTTATATTTTCAAGTTTTTTTTTTTTTTTTTTTTTTTCATGAATTGACAATCATTTCTGGTATGGGACACTGGGCGTTTATAGAAGTTTGGGATAAATATGATTTTCCTGTGTGATTTTCATAAAATAAAACTGTCTTATAAATAGGACACTGGGCACTAACGGGTTAATATTATTTAAAAAAAAAAAAAAGTTATTTCATTAATTGGAAACATAATCACTTGCTATAAGTGTATATTATACAATTGTAAACCTTTTCAATGACAAATTTTTCAGTCATCTTTAAAAGAAAAAGAAAAAAATGTTAAGACGACTTAGAAGCTGATATAAAGAAAATATCAATGTTATAAATTACAGATGTAAAATAAGGATTTAAGTTTAAAAATTCAACTTAAATAGATTTCTTCTCAAAAATTATCGATACAACTATCTATAGAAAAGTTAATTAAAATTTATTTGCAGTTTATGGTGGTTGTAAGTAAACATTACATATTGCAAAAACTCCCAAAAATCTTATCGAAAAAGTGAGTCCAATCCTTTACCAAACAAAAAATATAAATACACAGTAAAAAGGCACAAGTGCCACTTTTATGAGCATTCATGCAGAGGAATGATACATTTCATAGGATAAAGGACCGTGCTCAACTGTTTCGACTCGAAATATTTATTGCGAGTTTTTCAATATACCATACTAGCCTCCAATTACACTGGTCTACAGTGGTTCGGTAACAACGGTCAAATTATTATCTTTATTATTAATTCCAATTTTTATTTAAATATCTGCAAGCAAAAAAGTCCCACCACGTCACATTTTTCTGTTAGAGTATCAGAAAATGGCAATTTTCACGAATTTTTATCCTTTTCAGAGTATCACAGGTTGTAACCCTTCCTGCTGGCAACCCAGAGTCCTGGCAAATCAGAGTCCTGGCAACTATGTTTGTTCCATTTTTTTGTTTAAATATCAGAAAATGGCAAATTTCATTATTTTTTTTATTATTTTTACAATACAGTCGACCGCAAAAGTATCCGAGCACTAGCAAATAATTCTGATATTAAAAAAGTACATTTAATACTATTTTGTTAAATAAATCCTTATCGAATCCTTTTCTTAGACTAACTAAGAACATGACTCGGCAAGGATTTATTTAACAAAGCGGTATTAAGTGTACTTTTTTTAGACAGGGATTATTGCTTCCAGTACAGATTAAATAATCGTAACAAAATATCTGTACGTGCTAGAGATCTTTTGCTATTATTTTTGAATTCTGCACTACAAAATTAGTTGAAAATAGCTAATTTCATTTTTGTTACCCTCCAAAATTTTTTTTTGCCGACCAGTGTTATTTATTTCATCATCATTTAACACCAGTGTTTTACTACATTTTACTAGAATCCTAAGAAAATCACGAAATTTTGTACTTAATTGAAAGGTATGGAAATGTTTGGTGCTATCCAGTTTAATGGTTTAGATTGCGAAAAGATTGAAGGATCCTTTTAATCAAAAGTTTTTTCTGCCTTTTCTTACCAGCGCTGTATCATCGGAGTTCTCAAAAAGTCTTTGCTGTCTATTAAATTAAAATTTGAACTAAATTCTCAACTAATATCAAAAGACTCAAAAATTCTTTACTGTCTGCCTCTGTACGTATGTATTAGTGTATCGAAAAAAAAAAAAAATATATCAAATTTCCAATAGTGCGGAAAAGTTGTCTTATGCCATTGTTAGTATGTGTGCAAAATTTTGTTGATCTGAGTTAATATCTTCAGTTGCCTCATCTGGGGTCGTTTATATAAAAATTCGTTAATTTTATCGTTTTTTCAATATTTTTTTTAAATAAGAAATTGGAATCCTTAGTTCCAATAGGGCCGAAAAATTGATATCCTTAGAGAGTGTGCAATTTTTTATTGATGTGGATCAATGACTTCAGTTGCCCCTACGGGTCACTTATCTGGCCAAATTTCCTCATTTTAATGATTTTCCTTCAACTCTACTACGACTGTAATTCTTTTAATTATGGTTATTTCTATTCACTTTTTTTTGTATGAACAAATTATGCATTTGTGCAAATGTGCAATGCGTACACTGTTAAAAAAACACGTAAATTTACTTGCCTTCGCCCGTTTAATTTTTACGGTCACGACCGCTTTTTACCTACAAGACGGGTATACCCGTATTTTCTGATATGACTTTATATTTTCCGCTATACCACAAGGTTCTTAGCAGTCTATGTTTTGCCCGTAATTTACCATTTTGAATACCACTTTATACATAAATCAATTTTTGTATTATTTCTTTGAAGATATGTGCTACAAACGATTAATGAAGTCTATTATAAAAAAAAGTGGTAAAAGACTGCTAAGAACCTTCTGGTATAGCGGAAAGTATCCAGTCATATCAGAAAATACGGGTATGCCCGTCTTGTAGATAAAAAAGCGGTCGTGACCGTAAAAATTAAACGGGCGAAGGCACGTAAATTTACGTGTTTTTTCTTTTTATCAATGTACGCATTGCACACTTGCACAAATGCATAATTGTTAATACAAAAAAAAAGTGACTAGAAATAATCATAATTAAAAGAATTACAGTCGTAGAAGTGTTGAAGGGAAATCGTTAAAATGAGCGAATTTGGCCAGATAAGTGACCCGTAGAGGCAACTGAAGCCATTGACCCACATAAAAAAAAAAAAAAATGCACATTCTCTAAGGATACCATATGGCAATTTTTCGGCCCTATTGGAACTAAGGATTCCAATTTCCTATTTAAAAAAAAAATATTGAAAAAACGACAAAATTAATGAATTTTTAAATAAACGCCCCTAAAGGCAACTGAAGATATTAACTCAGATGAACAAAATTTTGCACACATACTAACAATAGCATAAGACAACTTTTCCACACTATTGGAAATTTGATATATATATATATTTTTTTTTTCGGTACTCCCTAGTATGTATGTCTCTCTGTATTACAATATTGCCGCCAAAAAACTTCGGGTTGGTTTCAAATACGATACAAATAGTGATTAATATCATATGCATGGCTATTTGGTACATTTAGTGTTTGTGGCTCGTGTCCCAAAAGGACCATTATGGCTTCTAAAGAATATTTCTAAGTGTATAATAACATCGTTACACTCCATTCAATCGAATGAATATAATTAATATGCTTAAAATAATCGTTTGTGCATAAACTGGTGTGCATAGAAATAATACTGCATTGACAGGATTACATAAAATAATTCAGATCTGTATGTATTAGAGTGGTTTGAATATAATGATATTAGCATACAGGGTGATTATAATTAAAGTGACCCTATTCAGACTTCTCTAGAACTCGTTCTGCCTATCGGATTTTGATGAAATTTGGCAAATACGTTATATGGACCATGGGAAAAAACAGTTAAAATTTTGACGCCCAGATGGCACTTTTTAAAGATTTCTTATGTAAATTAGTCAAACCTATAAAGAGAGTTGCAGACAGAGCGAGAAAGTCATTCTGCATGCTTTTGTCATGGTTAATCATGCCCTTACAGAAGAAAGGTCGAGCGTCATTAGTAAAACAATTTTATCAGAACGGCCCCCTCTAAAAATAATACAAAGATATTCTTGAGAAAATAGTATTTTCTTAAGACATTCTTCAAATATTTTAAAATATTTTAAAGATTTATCTTTATCTATAAAATATTTTCAGTAATTTTGAAGACATTATAAAGAAACTTTCTTAAGAATGGGCCAAATAACTTAAGATATTCTGTAGATATTTTTAGAGAAAATCTTGAGATTATTTTTAGGGGGGCAGCAATAGGTTAGCTGCACTGCATGAATATCATAGTTTAAAGGGATTGCGAAAAGGGCCCATGTTGAAGAAGATTTTGAAGAAGATTATTAGGAAATTTGAAGAGACTGGAGACTTTGGTGTGCTGCCGGGAAAAAGGTGGAAACCGGTTGCGAATGAAACTGTCAATGAAGTCACTATTGCTGTGGTTGAAAGAGCCTCCAGTTCCGCTATTCTTCAGCAAATGCTCGACCGGTGGCACGTGAGTTGGCGATTCCTTGGTCGACAGTACGAAAAATTCTGCGATCCATTTTAAAATGGTATCCGTACAAGATCCACATGTTGAAAATGCTGCAACCTCAAGACCACCAAACACGCTCAGAATTTGCTTGCGAATTTTTGGCGTGAATGGATGTTGATGACGCGTGGCCTTGGAAAATTCTATGATCAGATAAGGCACACTTTTCTTTAGATGGAGGTGTGAATAATCAAAATTGCCGCATATGGAGTGCTGCACCTCCTAATGCCCTGCACCAACAACACCTGCAACCTGCATTCTGATTACGTGACTTCATGGTGTAGATTTCCTGCGGATTTTATTCTCGGACCGTTTCTCTTTGAAACGCTCACTCCTCAAGGCCCTAAAATGTGCTCTGTCACGATTGCACGGTATAGTGAACTCCTTCGATAGTAAATTATTCCTGTTTTAGGAAAGGCAGTATATGCAGATCACTGTCTTCATGCAAGATTCAGCAACTTCCACATTGGGCGCCAAATCAAAGAACTTCTTCGTACTAACTTTGGCGAGAATCGTGTAATATCCAGAGATTTCTGGATGCCTGGCTTAGGCATACTGACATAAATCTCTGTGATTTCTGATTGTGGGGATTCTTAAAATACCGTGTTTATAGAGAAGGAATCAGGACATTGCCTGAGTTGAAAGTCAGCATTATACGTCATGTTGCTGAAATCCCTCAGGGTTTCTTCACGTTACCATTGAGCACGCTGTAATGCGATTTCAACGTATAATTGATGCCAGTGGAGGACACCTTGAGCACATTGTGTATTTTAACAATTTTTAATGATTCTGACAGATTTTTTGTCCTTCTTTAAGCCCCACAATTACCTTGGTGGTCAAAATTTGAACTTTTTTTTAATGCAGAAATCGTTTCCCCATGGTCCATATAACGTATATACCAAATTTCATTAAATCCGATAGGCAGATGGATCTGAATAGGTTCACTTTAATTATAACCACCTTGTACTTCATTTAGATGCTTAAAAGTATATTTTCTCTGCTGCATGCAAAGGAGGGCAACAAAATGGCATTGTCAGAATTATAAATTAATTTACAGAGCTACACAAATAACTTCCATACGTTTTATCTTCCATGCGGATGCGTTGCATTGTATTCAACATAATAGAATTGACATTGTTTTTATGATAGAGGTATTAAAAGCATAGTTTCTGTCCAAATTGATGAGTATAGAATTAAGAATTTGTTCACTGGGCTATACAAAAGAATTCCTAGACGTTATTATTATACGTGATAACTACTAGATGCGTAAATTAACCGCTTTAACTAACACACGTACAATTTAAAAAATGTATTTATATAAAAGCAAAATTTAAAACATTACATTTTGAGATAGAAAATTCGCAAAATATAAGGCCACGAAGCTTTTCTCTATTATAAAACAGCAGCATCTGCAGTTGTTATACATAGTTTAAGTGTCAATGAACATATACCTCAAGTTTTCTCTGGTAAAAGTCGTGTTGCAGCTCTAGAGAAAATCATTCAGGGTTAAAAAGAACGCTAGGAGTTCACAGTCGAAGAACTTTGTAATGAATACTTAATGCAAGTGGATAAAAACTTCTAGCTTGGGAAGAGCTGAGAGAGATCTCAATTAAACAGGAGCAAGGTTTGAATTTTCTGGAAAACACTAAAAATATAAATTATCTCTAAAAAAAGAGTTAAATTGAACACGTGTCATTTGTTAATTATATTAAAAACACTTTAAACACACGTAAAATTAAATTTTATTTAAAATATGTTAAAAAAATTAATCCGAAGCTTTTCGCTTTAATAGTAAAGCATCATCAGGGATTTTTATTATTCGTTTCCAATGAGTAGTTTTTAAATATTTTTTCTTTTCACGGTCAACAGTTAAGTCTTTTAATAACGTGAATATCAGCAAAGTCAATTTGAAGTCCGGTAAAGTTTGGATCGAGCTAAGAAAAAATAAGAGAAGCTGGAACTATTGAAATATCACACGAGGCTATTGTAGGAGAAAAACCATCATGAATTAGCAGAAATAAACTATTATCTATTTTATAATATTGTGCCAAATTATTGGCAAAATTGCAGCATTACAAATTATCAAGAGCTATATCTTGAAGAACAAAAGTTGTCATACCTCTTTTTCATAATAATGTAAATTTTCATAAATGATGCAAGGAATTATTTTCCTGGACGAAATTAAAATAATGGTTTCAATTAGAAAAGCTGATGTCTTTTTTTTTTTTTTCTGAAATTTATTAAAACCATTTAATTATAGCATTGCGTGCCTTATAACGGAACTGGCTGCAACTATTTAATGCAATAGTCTAGAGAAAAATGCAATTATTCTGTTTAAGTTTTATGTGTATTGTACTATAAAACGCTACAGATTAAAAAACGTATGCTAGTACAGGAATCTTGAATTAGTACAGGGTGTGCAAAAAGTACGGGAACACTTCTAAAAATTTATTGCAGACAACATATTACCAGTATTAATAAAGTAAGTACGCAATTTAAGTATAGTAAGTACGCAAGAGTAAAGATATTTTTACACATAAAATATTTTAAAAACATTCTATGTGGTAGTCGTGTGTGACTTATCAAAATATCAACGCAATAAACCCACAGGATTCTTCCCCAAAACTTTATAACTATTCACTTAACCCCACAGAAAATAGTCATAATAGGGGATAACAGAGGACCTAAGAGGCCATTTTAGCTCACATGGATCATTTGGTCCACCACGATCAATCAAACGACTAGAGAGCGTTTAAATATACCATAATAATAAAAAATGTATTTAACTGAAGGAAAGTTATCAGTTTTCTTCATCAGCAACAACATTAAAACTAAATTTATAATAATTTTGAAGATGTGTTCTCGTACTTTTTGTGCATATACATTAATTTTTTTACCAAAAAAAGATCATCGTTTATATGTTTTTGCATTAACTGACTAAATAGTAAACTTATCAATAAAATATGACTCAAGTTTGTACCGATTCATTAACATTAACTCATTCAATAAGACAAAATTGCACAAATGGTTTTGTTCTCATACATTTTTGATGCATAAATTTTCTCTTTGAACGGAAAATTTTCTGATGGTACCAGATATTAAATCTTTGGAATCATCTTTCGATAACTGAAGCATCCGATACAGCAGTCAGGAGCAAGCAGTTCCATCCGTTAAATATCAGTCATTGACTTTTAAAGAAAGGCGTGTTTCTCTTTCGTTATTAAAAAATTGGATTAATGCATAAAAATGACGTTAAATTGATACGCATCTAATTCCCTAATTATGGTTTTTGTTTTAGTTGTGGCATCCTCAGTGCTACCAATTTAGATAAACAACAGGATTTTGCATCGTGCTTGAAAGTGAGCTTTCCCAAGCGAAAGGAACGTCAAGAATGTTACTGATGAAGAGTTGCTTGGCGGGATAAAGCGATCGATAAAGCTTTCTTGCAGACTGATCTTAGTATCTAATGATAGTACGTGGACTTCATGCTAATGAACTGTTAGTGTGTCGTTTCTGAGCCGAACCTTTGCTGACCTCCTGAAGGTCAGCTGAAGGCCGTTTGTGTATTGGAGACAGCTGTTGCGTGCCTCTTTGTTTAGAGGAACTTTTACGTAACATGTTTATGATGTCATGTTGTTTTATTATAAAACTACTTCTTTACTTCAATTTTTTATAACCATTTTCAAAAATAGAAAAACGAGGGTTTAGGAATCAACTGTTTTACAACGGATTACTTAAACAATTTTATGAACTTGAGTGCTCCGAGGTCAAGGTTGGTGGCAATGACATGCTAGTAGAAGTTTCTTAAAAAATAAAGGAATTTTCGTTCCAAGTTGAATGAAATTTTGTATTAAAGTTGCTCCAAACATAAGATTGAGAATCATTTTGGTATCATCTGTTGCATCCAATAGATAATTTGAAGATATTGCGGAAAAATATTTTTTAATCTCAGGGTTACAGTTATTACAGCATCAAAATTTAATTTAATATTATTAGTATCAACTACAAAAACTTAATTAAAAAATGTGCTGTGATCGTTATTTTGTTCATAAAATTCCGTATATAAGCGTAATTGTATGAAATTGGAGCATTTCAACTCAGCTGTAATACGATTAAAATATTTTTTATGAAAATTTTAACAATGAACAAAACCAAAACTGAATCTACATAGTTTTCATAAGAAACATCTTGCACATAAAATTTGAGACAATTTTTGCCTTTAATTGACAAGATACAGATATCCAACACATTTTATATAAAGGACGGTATAGGATTACCAGTCGTTGAAAGATATGCAACAAAACGACAAAATAAGAATCTTACATGTAAATTTTGATACAATTTCATGTCATAGGGGTTAATATATCAATCGAGCAAAGAACTACTTATTTCACACTTTCAAGCCCCACCAGTAACCGAGAGGTTTTGCTTTCAAAGTTAGTAGACTTGAGATGCCGGGTTCGAATCTCGGTCGCGCTCGTCGTCCTAGCTGTTCGGAGTTTCTCCGAAACTTTCGTAAATGCGGGCTAGAACCCCTTACCCCCTCTTCTCCAGGTCTGGGAGTCTAGTGCAGTTAATTGGCCTTAACCGTAACACCAACATCATCAAACACTCTGAAATACTGCAAAATATTACAAGAAATCTTCATTGTTTTGTACAGTTATGATAGATATTTAAGCAAACATGTTCATTCCGAGAAAATAGTTAAGTGTAAAACTAGCTTTTTTAAAACCCCGATGCATGTAGTCAATAAGACCCAACATCGCCAAGAGTTATCTCGATTAAATCAACCAAATCTGGTGTGGAATTTAATTTAACATTATTTCGCTATAAAATCAACAATTTTAAACTGAATTTAGAGATTTTCGAATTGTGAACTCATTATCACCATTTAAAGTAAATTTTTAATTCTTCTTAAAATCCACCTTAGAGGCATTTGTATTAGTTTTATGTCAAAACGTTATCGTTAAGTTGATTTTTCTCAAATGCTGCTTTTATGAATTTTCTTTTTTCTTTCTAGCGTGTGATATGCCCTAATAATTCATATAACTATTTCTTCTAACAAATCTTTTTTCTAATTTTGTTGAAAGTTACCCTGCATTAAATTTTAGATTTTCATTGATTTTATGCATGATAAACTTTTGAAAAGTGGGAGTTAGCTTGTGATGAAATCTTGATTTATATGCTTTTTGAGCAGTTCCAGGTAGTTTCCATATTAAACGAGTTAATCCCGTGATCATGTATATATATATATATATATATATATATATATATATATATATATCACAGCAGGCAGGAAAGCAAGAAGGCAGAGGGTGCGAAGAATCACAGAGTCAAGGAATGAATATATGAACTTTAAATTGCAGGTCTTTGAGCTCCGAAAATAGACTCCTTGTGCTTGAAGAAGAACGGTGACATGGGCTATTGTAGGTCTCAGTGAAGTTAGAACAAAAGGTGAAGATTTTCTAAATTTGAAGAGTGAAAATATGCTTTATTACACAACGCTGAAAAAAAAAAAAAAAAAAAAAAAAAAAATTCGAGCCTTGATACATTCTTGCTGATTCTTATATAAAATTACCTCCTCAATCCAAATATGACCTCCATTTTGTCCAATCACCCACCGTTTTCGCGGGACGCCACCCCCTCCCGCAATGTTTATCACTGTTGGGAAGCTTTATAGCCATGAATTTTATTTAAAGGGATGGAAAGGATTATTTTAAATGTTAAGAACAAAAAAGTATGTTATAATAAATATAAACAAACTCAAGTTAAGAGTTAAATTAAAAACACGTGTCATTATTGTAATAAATTAAAAACACTTTAAAAAAACACGTTAAAAGTACATTTATTAAGAAATATAAAAACTTCCAAAGCTTTTCGCCTACATAAAAGAAGGCATCATCAGGGAATTAATAATAAATAATAATAATAGATTAAGAAAAATATAACGAATATAATTTCTAATTTTAGTGGCGAATCTCACCCTCTCCCTAAATTTCCCCCTTGCTACAAATGTTCATGTTTTAGATTTTTTCACCTCTGTAGATCCTTAGAAGATATTTAACAGTTTAATAATCCTTTACCCCTCTCCGAATCAAATTTATAGCCATGAAATTGCCGAACACTGATAAAAATAGGGTGGCGTCCCCAATAAACGGTGGATGATGGGACAAAATGGACGTCATATTCGAATCAGGAGGTAATTTTACATAAGAATTTGCATGAATGGTATTGGAGCCAATTTTCGTGCACAGCATTGTTTTCAAGGAACTGACAATGGAAGGCATAGCAGAGTAGAATTTTTGGTTAATAAGAACTTAAAAAACAAAGTAATAAAAGTCACTAGATATTCTGACAGAGTTGCAACACTCACAATCAAGCTCTCCAAACGTTTATAATGCTGAGATAATTAAAGTTCATGCTCCAACCAGCACATCTGAAGACCAAGTTATCGATAAATCCTATGAAGCCTTCAGCAAAACCAGAAGACACAGTCTTAGAATCATTATGGGAAATTTCAATGCACGAATTGGTACCAAACATTCAAATGAACGTGTAGTTGGTGTATTTGGAAAGGGAACCAGAGATGGAAGAGGTCATAGACTGATTGAATTTGCAGAATGTGAAAAATTCTACATCATGAATTCATTTTTAAAAAAGAACCCAAAGAAGAAATAGACATGGAGGAGTCCCAATGGAGGAACAAGAGAAATTGACTATATCGTAACTGACAAGAAATACACTTTTACTGATTGTGTCGTGATAAATAGATTTAACTTTGGTAGGGATCACAGACTGGTGCGTCGCAAGGTAAAGTTCCAGGTCGCATTGGAAAGACAGAAACTGGTGCAAATTCGAAACAAGAGAATTCAACCACAGCTTCTGATAGCTAAAAAATCAAGAATTCCAGCTTGAACTAAGAAACAAATTTCAACTGCTTGAGGCTACTGAAGATGTCAATGAGTTCACGGTGAATTCTGTCAATGTTGATCTGGAATCAGCAAAAAATGTTGCTGGTTTAGAAAAAGGTAAAACTATTAAGAAAATCTCGGAAGGTTCACGACAGCTTATGGGAAAGGGAAGAGAAAATGAAATACGACAAGGAAAATATTACTGCAAAAGTTGAATTTTCAGAAATTTAATTATAATATGATCCAGCAAGCTGTTGAAGAAAATAAAGGTTTGAAGGCTGCAAAGAGAATTCTGATGCTTGGTAGGAAAATAATTCTAACTTTGAAGACAAAATGGAGAAATATCACTCGAAATCAAGAACAAATTCTCATTCAGAATTGTACAGCTCACCAGAAGAACTAAGTGGTTCACCTACTTCATCAAATACAAGCGACGCTATTCCAGCAATATTGAAGGAAGAATTAACTGTAGAATACAAGTAATGAAAAATGGAAAAGCTTCAGGAGAAGTTAAAATCATTGTGGATATTTTAAAAGAAGCAGGGGAAGCCATTGAAGTTCTTACTAAACTATTCAGCAAATGTATAACATTATGTGATGTTCCAAAGGACTGGAAAAATGCCATTATAATCTTACTCTTTAAGAAAGGAGAAAAAACAATATTAGAAACTATAGTCCAATCAGCTTGCTCTCAATTTTTTATAAGATTCTGATGAAAATCCTGACGAAACGCTTATAGAAACAATCATATGCAGTGCAACCTAAGGAATAAGCATTATTTCGAAGTCGTTTTAGTACGATTGACTATATTCATACAATTAAAGAAATTATTGAAAGAAGTGATGAATACAAGCTCCCTCTCCGTGTGGCTTATGTGAACTATGAAAAAGCTTTTGACTTTGTATCATCACCAGCAGTTATGGATGCATTAAAGAATACTAATATTAATACAGGATATATTCACTGTTGGAAACATTTATAAAGAAGCAGCAGTCAAATTAAAACCCCACAAAACGAGTAATGCATTCAAAATCAAAAAGGTTGTGAGACAAGGGGATACAATTTCCATTGATGCTAAGTCTTTGTTATTTTCAACGGAGATTTCATGCCAGAAAGTTTTATAAAAAAATTTCAGTTTATTTGATTTTATGTATTTGTCGAAAATATATGTGACAGATTACTCATTAAAAATACTGGTAGATAAATCTGATTTAAAAGTTAATAATGTTGGTAGCTATGAATTTCACCTAAACTCTTCAATGCAGTACTTCAAGAAGATTTTATAAAAGTAAATTGGGAAAAGAAAGACATAAAATTGATGGAGAATTTATAAATCATTTGAGATTTGTTAATGATACTGTATTACTTACTTCCGCATTTGAGAATTTGCAAGAAATGCTTCAGGAATTAAATAAAGAAAGCAAGCTCGTTGCATTGAAAATGAACCTCAGAAAGACAAAAATTAAGTCAAATTCCTTTGTTTCTCCACTGAAAGTCATTGTTGATATGGATGAATTAGAAACGGTATGCATTTATACTTGGGACAATTCCTCACGATGAACGAAAACAAATGGAAAAAATTATTAAAAATTGAGTTAAACTTGCATGGAGAGCATTCGGAAGAAATATCGCTATATTCAAAAGCGACCTTCCAATTTGTTTCAAAAGTTTTTGATCAATACATTTTGTCAGTTTTAACTTATGCTACAGAAACTTGGGCATTAGCGTGTAAAACTATGTACAAAAATATCAAACAACTGACAGAAGCATGGATAGATATATGTTAGGATTCACCCGAAGAGACAGAAAGCTAAACACTTGGATTAGGGAGCAAACTAATGGTACTGATGTTATTTAAAGAGTTAAGAAGTTAAAATAGAGCTGTGATGAGCACCTTGTCAAAAGAAATGGTGATAAATGGACCATTAAAGTCCTATTTTTAAAAGCCGAGAGGTAAGAAAAGACCGAGTTAGAAACCGCTGGGTCGTTGGAAAGATGAAATTGTGAAGTTTGGAAGAGCAGAATGGAGAAGAATTACAGAAAACAGGCAGATTGGAATCACCTAGGAGAGGCCTTTATTCACAGTGGATTGGCTGAAATTGATGATTATACATACATACATACATACATATATATATATATATATATATGTATGTATGTGTGTGTGTGTGTGTGTGTGTGTCTTCAGTTTGTCGGAAATATCCCTAACGATTTTGATGAAAGTTTGTGGTTAAGGATTATTTGGAGGTAAAAAAAATCTATTGGACTCATCCTCATCTTAAAAAAAATTCATGTTTGCTATTAACTTTTCATTCGCCGTTTGCAAAGTATGGCAAAAATTGGGTTTGCTCGGAAACGAATATAACTATTTTGATGAATGTTTGGAGGTGTTTTTCAGAGAAAGGAGGAAATCGATTGTGTGTGTGTGTGTGTGGACCTATCCTCATCTTCAGAAAAATTCGTGTTCGCCTTCAACCTTTTATCCGCCGTTTCCAATACATGGCAAAAATTGGAATTAACTCGGGAATGGTTATAACGATTTTAATGAAAGTTTTCGGTTAAGCGATTTTTGAGGTAAAAAATTGATTGGACTAATCCTCATCTTCAACAAAATTCGCGCTCTCTGCTAATCCTTTATCCGCTGGTAAAAACTGAGTTTACTCAAAAATGGATATAACGATTTTACTAATACTTAGGTTTAGAAGTTCCTTGAATAGACAAATCCATCGCACTTAACCTGATCTTTTATAAAAATAGTTTTTAATATTAACTCTCGCTCTGTCTGCTGGAAAAAAACTTGGGTTTTTTTAGAAATGGATCAAGCAATTTTGTTAAAAACTTCATCTGACTTATTCTCATAGTCAAGAAAAAAAGCTTTCACTGTTCACCGTCGCATAACTCATTGAAAAATACGGCAAAAACTTCTCGTGAATGGCTCAACTATTTTGATAAAAAATTGGGGACAAGGGATTTTTGAGACGACAAATACATCTGACTTCATCTTCTGGAAAATGAGCGTTTTTTGTTAACCAACAATTTTGATAGAAACTTAAAGTTGAGATTTATGAGAGAACAAACACATCTGACATTATGTTATCTTTAGCGTTTATTGTTAACTCTCACTTCGCCCATTGCAAAATATGACAGAAACTTGATTTTCTCAGAAATGGATATAACGATTTTCATAAAAACTTAGGGTTAAAGATATTTGAGATGATTAACCCATTTGATTTAAATCATCGACTGGAAAATTAGTGTTCACTGTCAACCCTTATTTCTTCCGTTGTAAAATATGACGGAAAATTCGTTCTCTGGAAAATGGTTCTAACGACTTTGAGAAAAACTTAGGATTAATTTTTTTTTTAATGACAAATCCATCTGGCTGATCTCATCTTAACGAAAATTAATGTTAACTGTTAATCCTCATTCCGTTCGTGTGAAAATATCGCAGATACTTGGTTTTCATAGAAACTATTTGAATAATGTGAATAATGATTTAGGTTTAGAAACTTTTCGATTTTGCAATTCAGTCTGAAGTGCCTTTCTCTTCAGCATAATTAACGTGTACCGGTAACCTGTACTTCACCCTGGAAAAAAATGGTAAAAACTTCGTTTACCTCAAAAATATATGAATGGTTTTGATAAAAATTTAGAATTAGTGTCTTTTGAAGGTGAAATTTCGATTTGAAATACACTAATCTTCAAGATAATTAGCGTAACTCGTACCCGGTAAAGATACGGGAGAAACTTGGTTTTCTTAGAAATCGCTGGAATGATTTAAAAAAAAAGATAGAGGTTTTTTGACCTGAAAAACTGATCTGATTTATCTTTTTCTTCATGAAAATTAGCATTCACTGGTAACCATTGCTTTCCTTGAAATAAAATGTAGCAGAAAGTTGATTTTCTGGGAAAGTGCTTGAACGATGCTGAAAAAAAAAAAAAAAAAAAAAAAAAAAAAATACAGTTGGGTTTTCAAGATAATTCGATTTGAATTTTCTTTATCTCCAGGATAATTAGCAATTACTAGCATACCGCGTTTTGATGGGGGCAAACAAATAAGAAATCTATTTCTGAAAAGTCCAAATCAATGTATTCACACTACGAATAATTTTTACAATAACACCAAAGGAACTCAATCATCCAGGTAGTGTTGCCAGATTTTGCGACTTTTTTATTCTATAGTCGCCATTAATTTTGAGAAGTGATATTTGATATAAATAATAGACGAATCGAATCGAATCGAAGAATCGTCGATTATGTATGTCACATATCACTTCTCGAAATTATTGGTGACTATTGAATAAAAAAAGTCGCAAAGTCTGGCATCACTGTATCCAGGTACTAATAGAAAACTAAACAAGGTTGTGATAGTTCTGATGCGTTTACTATCGTTAAAATTTTCTATTATTAAATTTCTAATAAAATTTTTGCTGTAATTCTACAGCGCCCGGTCCAATTCACTTCAAACATAGAACTTTTAAACAAATTTACATGAAATAGTTGTAACTTCGAATTGCAAACGATAACATTTGACATATATTTTCCTTTATAATAAAAAATAAATAACAACAATTATTGTCTGTCAAAAATATTAGTAAAGTTTCAAATGTCTGACTACACGTGTCAGGTTATTTTTAATACTTTCCAGGTAAATTAATTTTTTCAAAAAATGTTTTTAAAATATTTTCATTATCATATGTAGATTTTATTGCAGGCAACAGAAAGTTTATATGAAAAATTTTGAAGCAAATCTTTTAATATTTAGATGAATTTTTTTTAAGTGAGTTACAAAAACACATTTGTGTCACTGTATCATTATGAAAGCAAAAGGTACAAGAAATAAGTTAAAAATAAGCAAAGGCAAAGCAAATAAAACTGAATTTAGTTATTCCAAACAAGGAAATAACGGCTAAATGGCAAAAAGTTCAATTTTTTTCAGTTGAACTAATTTTATTCTATAACGGATGGATTGAAACATTTACAGTTCAAGATGATAATAGTAGAGGAGTTTAATGCAGATACTGAATGCTGCTCAAAGCAGTGCCTCTTTACAGTTACCGACAAAAGTGAAGGCACACTTTCGAATCTAGAGGTTTCTGTCGAATATTTAAAAAAATATTTCATGAATTCTCTTGAAACTTTAAGGATAAAAAGAACATGTTATACCGCATATATTCCAGCGAAAGTTTTGTCCCGAAGATTAAAAGGTGTTCAGTCACAAATTAACTAATAAATTTAATCTTTGGGATCACCCTGTACGAAATAAAGCCTCAAATGAGGTGTAGCTATATTATATAATTATGAGCCTTCTTTTAATTCTAGATATAAATTTATATGAGAATTGCACTCATATTAATAGAGATATAAAAGTTTCTTTAATAATGTCGACAATTTTTGATAAGTATTTTGTTTATAATATACAGGGTTTTAAAAGTAAAGCAATGCCATTTTTAGAAAGTTTGAAATACTACATTAGACACAACATACTGCAATCAGAATATAAAAATATCATATATCTGATGAAATATGAGCATTTTTACTAAATAATTTTTAACTGTGTGAAATTTGTTTTGTGTAATTTATCAGCCAAATGCATGGATTAACTTTAAAAGAAAATTTTCAAGCAAATATCTTTAAAACTCAAAAAGATATCGTCGATAGAAAAATTCATTTTCAAGTACTTTGAAAAAGATTCAAAACACTAAGGGGTTTTATCCATATTTTCATTTTGAATTGATGAACAGTCTTGGACATAAGGAAAGGCACACTTTGAATTTTCTCAAAAAAGGGTGAAAATATTTGATAACCATTAATTTTACTAAAACATGTTTTTTATATAATCTTTAGTATTTGACGTATCGTCAATAATATTGACTACCATACCTTTTATTTTGCTGATATTACAATTAATGTATTTTCAACTTTGATTTTCAGTTTCGAGTTGAAAAATTCTGCTTATTTTTGTAAGTTTATTAGTTTGAATATTAGACTAATATTTTATAACTGTCATTATATTATTCTAAAGATTATATAAATAGTACCTTTTATTAAAAAAAAAAATGATTTTCAAATATTTTCTCCTTTTTATTTGAGAAAATTCAAAGTGTGCCTTCACTTATGTCCATAACTGTTCGTCGATTCAAATTGAAAAGAAAGGTAAGTGTTTCCCTTTAGTATTTTGCATCTCTTTCAAAGTACTTGAAAATCAACTTTTCTGTCGAAAAGATTATTAGTCTATAAAGATTATTTGGCTTATAAATTAGTCGATAAAAGATTATTTGGCTTATAAATTATACAAAAGAAATTTCGTTAAACCTTGCGTCTATAAAACCTTGCGTATTAGTCTATAAAAGATTATTTGGCTTATAAATTATACAAAAGAAATTTCGTTAAACCTTGCGTATGTGCAGTTAAAAATTATTTAGAAAAAAATGCTCATATTGCATAAGATATTTAATATTTTTATAGTCTGACTGCAGTATGTTGTGTCTAATGTAGTAAGCCAAGTTTTCTAAAAGTAATATTGCTTTGGTTTTAAAATCCTGCATGTTATAAATAAAAAAATGTTTGAAGAATTGTCGACGTAATTAAAGAATATTTTATATATCCGTTAATACGAATGCAATTCTCATGTAAACTTATATTTATAATTAAATAAAGACTCAAAATCGTATACAACTCTTTTCAAGCATTATTTTTGTTTCAGGTGATCCCAAAGATTATATTTTATGGTTAATTTGTGACTGATCCATTTTTAGCCTTCGGGACAAAATTTTTGCTAGAATATATGTAGTATAAATGTTCTTTTACCCTTAACGTTTCAAGAGGAATCATGAAATGTTTTGTTTAGGTATTTGACAAAAACATCTAGATTTGAAAGAATGCCTTCACTTATGTCAGGCACTGTAGAAAGTTTAAATTTAAAAGTTTGTACAATTGTTACAGTGTTCAGTACTAGTGCGCCTACCTTATGTCTTGCTTTGTTTTAAGTATAATACTCAAAGCTCAATTAAATCTTAAACTTAATTATGGGTTCCCCATTAAACTAGAGGGTATATAATATGATAATCAAAATATAATTCACACATATACAAGAAAATTGTAGCTACACCCCGCGACTAAAAGATAAGTACAAAGGGTTTTTTCTTTGATTTTTCATAAAATAACGTTATCTAAATTGTGTTTATAATTTATTATTATTATCATAAAATAACACTATTCCCGCACTAATTTTTGTTTTAAGACTAATTTAGAAAAAATTTAAGACTAAAATATTTCTAATTTAAGACTACACACCGCGACAAAAAGATAGGAACAAAGGTTTTTTTTTTTTTTTTTTTTTTTTTTTTTGAATATGATTATTTTGAATCTGAATATTTTGAATATGATTCAAATATTTAATATGTTTTTGATATGATAATATTTTGTTATGATAATAAATGATCAGCACAATTTAGATAATGTTATTTTATGAAAAATTAAAAAAAAAAAAAAAAAAAAAAAAAAAAAAACCTTTGTTCCTATTTTTTTGTCGCGGAGTGTAGTCTTAAATTAGAAAAACTTTAGTTTTAAAACTTTTCTAAATTAGTCTTAAAACAAAAATTAGTCCGGGAATGGTGTTATTTTATTATAATAATAAATGATAAGCACAATTTAGATAATGTTATTTTATGAAAAATCAAAGAAAAAATCCTTTGTACCTATCTTTTTGTCGCAGTGTGTATACTGTTATTTAAAGTAAACTTATTTAAGCTGGTTTAGTATGTAATGTATTATTTAGTATGTAAGTTTTTTTTTTTTTTTTTTTTTTTTTTAAATAAAAGGCATTTGCAAACATCTAACTAAAAATAATGCCACATAAATTTACAAAAAAAAAAAAAAAAAAAAAAAAAAAAAGAAAAAGAAAGAAAAGAAAAGAAACCGTTCCATAAGCAGAGCTTTAATAATTCGGTTCGTGTAGATCTTTTGTGCTAGATCACTCGAATAATTAAGATACATTACAAACTATATGAGTAAAAATTCTTCAAAATGCGTTTTCGGTTCGGTCATGCCATCTGTTTAATTAAAAAAATTTGTGTACACTATATGGTGTATATAGAATATGTAGACAATATACAGGGCTACTTAAAATTATTCGAATGCATTTTTGTTTGATATAATTGATAGAAATGTTTTTTTAAATTCTATCACACATATCACTATGAAAGTTTCAAGGTTACACTATATTGTCCTGCGGTTTTTAATACTTTTTCACAAAGCTTAAAGATATTTGTCTGCTATTATTTTGTCCCTCCGCACTGTTTACATACTTCGATGAATATGAAATTGATACACATTAGTGCGATTCAATCTAGCATATTTATTCGTTAATTGGTAGGTGTACCCATTATCTTTGGCAAACAAAGACGCACAAATGAAACTAAAACTATGGCGGATAAGAATAAAGTTATACCGTTTCAAAAAATACAAAAAAAAAAAAAAAAAAATGTTTTTGGATATTTAAATACAGAGCTACATGTTCCATGTTAAAAATGAATGTTTCTAATTTATCGTTCGTTTTATAGAGAGGCACAAAAATTGTTCATATATCCTTTTTAAATTAAATTTTTTTAAATCTACCAAACTGCATAAAATCAAAAATAATAATATATATATGTAAAAAAAAAAAAGGCAAACATGCATTGTAAAAAAATAAATGACTGCAGAAATAAAGCACTTCCGTAACATAAATTGAACACAGATTATTGTTGCAATTTATGTGAAAACAACTGAAAACTGTTCGCTTCTCATTGTGCTGCATATTGTATATGGAAATTTTCAAGAAGCCTTTTGAATAATAATTGAACATAAATTATTATACAATCAGCATCGATCTTGATCTTATATGTTTTTGCAAGGCAAAGAATGATCTATCTAATCTTGTGAGCCTACTGGTCCAGTTGGAAAAGTACTGACTTTTATAACAAGAGATTGGGAGATCTATGATATGGAAAATCACACATACTTATTAGAATTGTTAGTTTTTAGCTCAATAGGAAACTATTCTTCGACCACATTTTTTGAGATCATGGAGGACTGACTCAACAAGTCCAGTGTTAAAATAGGGAAGACAGTCATCTGATTCAGAGAAAATAAGCGATAAGAAAGCGTCGAATTACTGGATGTTTTCCAAATCCCAAGCTGTCGGTCAATTTGGCACGAAAAAAAGAAAAGAAAAGAAAAAAAAAACTCGTTTATGCAAAGCCTGTCTAAGACAGGGGAAGTAGGGCCTTCTTGATGGGTTGGACTTCTGAATCAATTTTAAAACTTACATGAGTGTCTTTCTCTAGTAATAAATTTAGGTTAAAAAGTGCAAGGGGGCCTCAGTCTAAGAGAGGTTTTAATTAGGGGGCCCCAGTGAGACTTTCGCCCCGGGCCTCGAGAGTTGTAGGTCCGCCATTGAACAAAACTCTTAACTTTATAAAACATTTTGTTTACTTGGTTGCCTTCATTTTTACACGCTTCATATACTTTGCTTCTGATTATGCACATCTTAAATGCAAACACGATGTACCCAAAGAACTTTTACCTTAGTGACCTATTATGAGAAAAATATTTCACTTTCCCTGGAAGGATTACTCAGGTAAAATGATGCGTAGGTTTAATTTCATATTATTACCAGTTTTCCATTGCGTTTAGTTACCTCTTTTAATCTATTATTAATTTTTCCCCCAAAGCAAAGGATTTACTCTTTTCTAGTATTCGTTCCACGCATCGAAAATCTGAAACGTTTGTTTCAGTGAAAGAATTTACGACCCCATTGAAAGTAATCTTTCACCTTTTTTGACCCTCACGGGCAAGGCATAAAAATACATGGAATGCCATCACAGACGCCAAGTGAAACCCAATGTAGACGAATATTTTCCATCATGTTGTTTTGTTGTTATTTTTCACTAAGGTATTGCAGGCGAAAGGTGCAATTTTTTTTTTTTTTTTTTTTTTTTTTTTTTTTTAATAATTAGAGGCCCGAAGATACTGTTCAATAATCCATTTCTTCTATAATTAAAGAAAAAAATCTTGTTTAGTCGATTAAGTTTCGTTTTCTAAGAAAAAATAACTATTATATTGCTTACGTAATAGGATCCTTATTGAATGACTCAGTAACATTTTATTAATGACACCGCATAGTGATGAAGCAATGGAAATGACTCCAGAAACGTTCTAATTACTTAATGCATCTTTTACCGCTACATGATCTGAGTATGTGTGTATGACCGTTGCATTATAGGCTAATGACTACAGAATTTTACGTGAAGGTCCATACTGACCTCTCCTCTGCACATCGAAGCCCAATTTCCGAAAATTTGATTAGTTTTTTTTTTTTTTTTAAATTAATTAAAATCTATAACTTTCTTAAGTTATCGTCTTTAAAGATAGAAATCTAAAAGTAAAATAACTAACTATGGCCCATTAGCTCAGTTGGTTAGAGCGCCAGGCTAATAACGCGAAGGTCTTGGGTTCGGTCCTCCAATGACCAATGTGTTACTTTTTGCAGATAATTAATATGGAAAAGATTCCAATTAATAAAAGGAAATCTTTCAGTGTCTTCACAGTATCCTCAACCGCAAGGGGCCCCACTAATGACCGAGCGCTGGTACACTCAATGCTGGTAGACGGGAAATGCTGGGTTCAATCCCAGGTCGCGCTCGTCGACCTTGCCATTCGGAGTTTTCCTTGGTTTTCTCCGAAACTCAGTTAAACATAGGCAAAAAATCCTTAAAAAGACCCCACGGAGGAAAATCCGCCTACAGGCTTAGGACCCTAGTGCTGTCAATTGGCCATAATTTCCATAACCCAACCCTTTAACCGCTAGGATGACGAGAAAGTGACTAAAACCATTAACAATTATTAATAAAACAGGTTTTATTCGACGTTATAGAGTTTGGATTTCTTGCTGTATTTGGGAGATATACTAATAACAAACATACAGACATAGAGACCAACCGCTAAAAACCTGGTTTTAGTGTTTAATGGATTTCAAAACGTGTAAATATAACAAAAACTCAATTTCGAATATTTGACCTAAAATTAGCACTTTCTCCACGGAAAGTAAAAATCAACATTATGTGTCGATAAGACTGTTAGTTATAGTAATTTGAAAATAATACAAGAAAAATTTCCAAGCAGTTTTTCTGATAGTAACAGCAATTCTAATCTTCTGGTTTTATTTAAAAAGTTTGTATAACTGCGAAACGCAAGAAGTACTTAGGTAAATTAAAAAAAAAAAAAAAGTTCTTAATGAGAATATATTATTTATGCTAATATATTAACTAATTTTATGCTAAATATATTAACTTATTTATGCTAAGAATACTTTTTTTTAGAATCAACACTTGAACAGTTTAACGTGTGAACTTCCATATTGTTACATGTACTGACATTTTTTACATCCTACAGCCTGGCGAAACTACTTATAAAATGAAAAAATATTCAGCTTATGAAAAAATGAACTAGAAAGTCCTTCTAAAATGGCGATTAAAGAGTTTCGTAGCTCTATCTTTTACTTTAGACTATTTAATTGTTGCGAAATATATTCCTAAAAAGAATAACAATACCAGTTTTATGAGTCAATATATCGTATTAATCAATTCGACGAGGAAAAAAAAAAAAAAAAAGCCTGAAATGCTATTGCTATACAGTGAGACTAAAAGAGCTGTGAATTGTCTTGATCTACAAGTAACATTTATGATATTATTGCTTAACTAGCAAATAAAAGGTATTTTTTTAATGCAATGTAATTCATTTTTGTTTTTCTTAAATTAACTCGCCCCACCAGTGGCTGAGCGGTTCTGTGGTCAAAGCTAGTAGATGGGAAGTGCCGGGTTCGATCCCAGGTCTCACTCGTCGACCTAGCCGTTCGGAGTCTTCCGTATTTTCCTCCGAAACTCGCATAAATACGGGCTAAGATTCATAAGAAAGACCCCCCATGGAGGGCACTCCACCTATAGGCCTAGGACCCTAGTGTAGTCAATCGGCCTTAAGCCACACAACCAACCAACCTAAATTAACTTGTATTTATATAGTTGAAAACTTTTATTCAAATACAAGAAATCTATTCAGTTGAAACATTTCTTATTTATCTCTAAAAGTAAATTATTCGACTAGTTTGGAGAATATAGGCTCAAAACAATTAATAATCAATGGGCGAGTCCTATTGACGCAAACATTACATGAGTATAGTAAATGCAAACGGATTCAAAATGAGGATTAGCCTATTTATGTCAAGGTGCAATTAAATAGAACTTTGAAGCCTTGGTTCTCGAGTCAGAGTTCACAGAAAATTTTTCTAGACACTTTCTAAAAATAGTCCAGTGGTTTTCAGCAGATCTCAAAACGGATCAATCAATTGAAAATTTTGTAATAAAATGTTTATGAATCCAACATTTTCATTTTTAAAATGGTAAGAAACATTATTTAGAAAACTGATTTCAAAATGACACTTATCTCGCACAATCTTTTTCGTGTCAATGTCATAATCTTAAATTAGTATATTGTGGCCATCCGAAAACTCTTTTCTATAGTTTGTTATACAAATTCCCATTATTTAGAAGAAAACAGTCACCACTGCATTTTATTTTGTAAAAACAAACGAGGCAAATGGCGCCTAACGTTAAATCTAAAAAAAAAAAAAAAAAAAAAAAACAATAACTTTGTTTCAAATTATTATTATATATACATGGTTCAACCATTCGTTTTAAAAATATTTATAAGTTCTTTTATTGAAAGTTTACGCTATCGAGGGGAAGGGGGTTACATATACAAAATTTTTATTCTGGTTGTCTATTACCATATATTTCTTCTTAATTTCACAATCCTAATTGTATAAATTTTTACAAAATTTTGTCCTATACTGGCATAATAAATGTTATGAAAAACAGAATGTCCACGCCACCTGTTTGGTGATTTTCACAGAAATTTGATTAGAACTAACGCATGTCAGGGTGCAACTACGTATAAATTTGCCACTTGTTGAACAATATTGACTAACACAGAATAGACAACAATGTATCTCAAACTGCAATTGACAATAAATTTTAATAACTAAATATACTTTTAAAATCTCTATCTTTATATATGTAAAATGCAAAGTTTGTGTGTGTGTCTGTGTGTGAACAGCGTAGCACAAAGACAGTAGCTCGGAGAGTCACGTGTTTCGACAAGAAGGTGCCCTCGAGTGGTCCTTGTGCACCTCGAAGCCCGATTTTTGAATTTTTATTTAGTTTTCTTTTATTTAATTAAAATATGAAAATATTAACCTCATATTAGCATAAATAATTAGCCATTTCAATTTTATCCACAATTTAATTGTTGCCAAAAACATTTTAGTAGTTTTTTTTTTCTTTTTTGACAGGAAATTAAATACATTTACTTAATCGTGGACAATAAAAAAATAAATTATAAAAAAATAAATTAGTCATCTTACAAAAATTGACTTCTAATATTATTATTATTATTACTACTTTTAAAATACTATTTTAAGCCTAAAACCATTAAAAATATAAACAGAATATAAAGAATTCTTATTAATTAACAGAAAGGTGTCCGATAAAAGTATTAACAATATAGGATTTTACACAAGAAATTAAACGAAAAAAAAAAAAAAAAAAATCTTCGCTAATATGGTGACAAAAATTTTAAAGCCCCCAAAGGAGAGATTTAATAAAATTTTGTAGCATTATAATGTTTACTCGTTTATTTATATTTTTTATATACCAGTCACTAAGCTAAATTATCACACAAATAAATGAGCTGCTGTGTGTGACCGCACTTGCACGCTGTCGGGCAGAAATATTTGATTAATTCAAATTAATATTTAAATGTATAAATAAAAATGAAAATATGCTTAATTGGAAATATATATAACTGTTTGAGAGAAATTGTTAATTTAAGACATTCTCCAAATTGTATCGTACATTGCGTTCTATACTTCGAAATTACACCCAAGTTCTTTAAATATTTTTAATGGGTCATAAAATTTATTTATTTATTAAGGAGATAATTTTAAATTAAAATAAATTATTCCTTAAATAATAGATAGACAAAGAATTTCGTTAATTATCTATTTTATTAAATTTTTTCATCTCTTATACAAAACTATTTTATTTAGCTCAAGTTTAATTTCATTCAAAACCACTTTAAGTAGCACTCAGACATAATTGAAGGATAGAGAAAAGGGGGGCAGTTACAAAATAAAATATTTTCTTTTTTTTTTAGACTATAAAATTTTGACTCACCCAGAGACGAATTAAAGATGTTATGCAATCGTAAACGGTAGTGTGAGATTTCTCCATTTTTCCTCTTTATAATAACTCTTAAGCAAACCATAGAGAACTTAGATTTCACAATTCTAGGGCACTTCGGGATCCAGGAAAAGGGAGAACACTTGGAGGCTCCATACAATAAATTCTTTCCAGAGACGAATCATAGGTGTTTTACCAGCTCTTCTGGTCGCTCATATATTTCATATTTTTAGATTAAAAATTCAAAGGCAGTTGATGCGGGATGAAGTAGGACCACCGGGGAATTTCATCACTGTCGCCGCAGCCGATACGTTGCTCCCAAAAACATTTCTTGCACTTCTAAGATACCCATAGAAAGTAGTATATCTGGAGAGAGAGTGTGTGGGTCGCTTTTAGTTCCCCTAGCATAGAGTGTTTCTTCGGATCCCCCATTCAAATTTTATGACTGCTATAAACCATTGTCTTGCTTTTTTGTTCTATAATGTCAACTGGGTAGTCAGTGAGCCTGAAATCCCTATCTCACCCCCCCCCCCTTCGCCTTCAATTTTACAAGCAGCACTTTTAAACCTATCTTATCCTTATTTAAACGAAAAAAAACTTTTTTAATCCAAATATTTACATACAGATTAATAATTACTTTCCATTATTCTACCACAAAAAATATTTATACATAAATAGCTATATACTTAAATGAAAAATCATTCATGTATCTATATACATAAATATATAAAAAAAATATATACATAATCTATGTACATAAAAAAATATATATATTTGATATCGCCAAGCAAGTACCATACTAATGCTGTGATAAAAAATAGTCGCCAATCGAAATATATTTATTTAAACATTTCAGTTATTCAATTAAAAAGAAATCATTTAAATATAGTGACCAGCGAGGCGGCCAAAGCCTGCTAGTATATAATAAAAGAAGACGTGTGTGCGTGTGTGTTTGGCGTTTTATAGGAAAACGTCTAAACGCAGATCTACATAAATTTGCATGGAAGTTTGTATTGACCTCTCCTGATGCACTTCAAAGCCTGATTTCCGAAACTTTCATTAGTTTTTTTATTTTTAAATTAATAAAATCTATGATAAATGAAAATATCTATTTTAGACATAGAAACGTAAAAGTCCGTTGCCCATTAGTTCAGTTGGTAAGGGCGTCGTGCTAATAACTTAGAAGTCGTGAGTTCTATTCTAAAAAATGCCAATGTGTTAATTTTTGCAGATAATCATTAGGAAAGGTGTCCATTGATAAAAGAAAATCTTTCAGTGTCTACACAGTATCCTCAGATTTTTGATTAATTTTTTATTATTATTACTAATTAAAATTTTTGCCGCTTATTACATGGTGCTGCCATCTGTTGAGCAAAGATGATAATCTTCCCGAAAAATGTCTGTTCAAAAAACGTTGTTATCGAATAATAACAGCGTGAATTATTGACCAATTAAAACTTAAATTGAAATTTTAAGGCACAAATACAAGCAATGGGGACCAGGAACAGGAATCGATATAGTGCAGGCGTGAAAGATGCTGTCGAAAACATCGGGGATCCGAAGTGAGATTTTAAGCGATTTCAATGCTATTCCTTTTAGTGTTTATATATAAAGTGATCTAAAATATAGTGATTAATGTTTTTTGAAAAATCCTTTAAATATAGTAACAAGCGAGTAAATAAATAAAAATAAAAAATAGCGAAAAGAGCATTTTTAACTTTTTGTTAAAAAGGAAAACATACCGATAACTTTTTTAAAATTATCACAATTGTGTGGTTCAAATAATCATTTTAAAGGATTGACGACTATTTTTCAAAAATATTCTTATTAAACCTCCGGGAGAGGGGTATTTCTGCCCCAGGGTGTTTGGTGTTTTGGAAATAAGGTCGATTTACTGTCGTAGGGTCCTGAGAGTGGAAGGAAGCGATGCTCCTATACACACACACGCAAAAAAAAAAAAAAAAAAAAAAAAAAAAATCTAGTTAACAATTATTATAAATAATTCTTTTTAATACCACAATGATTCATTAAAAGTTATTTTCACTGTGCATATTTACACAATTCTTTTTTTCTCATACTGCCATATTAAAATTTTAAAAATAACGAGATCGCAATATCACCTCTTGGACGATTTTCATCAAAAATTGATAGGCATTCCTTATGTCAAGGTGCGCATATATTTAAATTTGTATGAAATTATGTGCATTATTTCTTCAGCTAGGGCTGCCACAAAATTTTTGTTCTACACATAGACAGTCTGGCGCAGACATTTTCTAAAAATAGCCAAATCGTGTTTTGGTCCTTGGGATGACAATTATCACATAGTCTAGGAAAAAAAAAGTAATCGTAGAAAACCATTTTAATGTAACGAAATATTTTTACGAGCTCTAGATTACGACTTAAATTCGCATGCAATCCTATATGTGTTTCTAAATTTTTGTACACTGCTCGAAATTGAAAATGCAACACCAAGAAGGAATGATAATAACGGAATGAAATTTGTTGGACACATACATTATAGTAGGAAAAACAATTGATTAAAATTTCAGGAAATTTGGAGTAATATGTACTGAGAAAACTGTACATAAAGCAGCGACCTCTGTGAGAAATAACAGCACATATCTGCCTAGGCATTGAATCGAACAGCGATTGGATGACATGTACAGGTAGAGCATTTCATGAAGCTTCAACACGATGCCACAATTCATCAATCGAAGTTACTGGTGAGTGGTGGGGGGCCAGTCGCTTTTCAATGATTAAACAGTCATTTTCATTGGTGCGAGATCAGGAGAACGCGCTGGCCAGAGCAACAATCGAACACATTCTGTATCAAAGAAGGTCCGCACAATACAAACAACTTGCGGTCGTGCATTATCTTGCTTAAATTTTGCGCTACGGAGGCTTCGAATACAGGGCAGAGAGGCGGGCCTTAACTCATCAGAAATTTAATGGCCGCTGTTCAGAGTGCCAGGAATACGAACATGAAGTAATCGAGACGTGTATCCAATGGGAACCCATAACATCATTGCAAATGACGGACAGTATGATGATGTCGAATCCCAGCTGGCAATGTGCATTATTCATAATGCCGTTAAATACACATAAGGCAATCTTGATGCTGTAAACAGGATTGTGATTTGTCTCAAAAGTGACTTCACGCCATTCCTGCGTCCAGGTTCATCGTTGATCACACATTAATGGCGCCCATATCAGTGATGCAGTTTTGAGGGTAATCAGAATTTTGGTAGCCGCATACTGAGTCACTGCCTGGATTGATGGTATGTTGTACCATTGGATACACGTCCCGGTCACCTCTTGTTTTCATTCCCGAAACTCTGAATACCAGCCATTACATTTCTGACGAGTTAAGGCCCATAGCTCTGGCCTATGTTCAAGGCCTCCGAAGAGGAACATTTAAGCAGGACAATGCACGACCGCAAGTTGTCCATATTGTCTGGACCTTCATTGATGCCGAATGTGTTCGATTGTTGCTCTGGCCAGCGCTTTCTCCTGATCTCGCACCAATGAAAATGACTGTTTAATTGTTCAAAAGCGACTGGCCCTCCACCACTCACCAGTAACTTCGATCGATGAATTGTGGCATCGTGTTAAAACTTCATGAAGTGCTCTACCCGTATACGTTATCCAATCGCTGTTCGATTCAATGCCTAGGCAGATGTGTGCTGTTATTGCTCACAGAGGTTGCAGCTTTATCTACTGTTTTCTCAGTACATATTACTCCAAATTTCCTGAAATTTCAATCAATTGTTCTTCCTACTATAGTGTATGTGTCCAACAAATTTCATTCCGTTATTATCATTCCTTCTTGGTGTTGTATTTTCAATGTCGAGCAGTGTATATATATCCTCTCTCTTCCCACATAAGTATCAATTTCTAATTGCAACGTTTCCGAAATATTTGATCATTTCTGTAAACGTAATGGAGATCTACAATAGCATGTAAAGCATTTTTCCTAATTCGGTTTCCTTTCATCTTACAAATAAACGTATCATCGCATTCTTAAGTTGAAAATATAGTAAAATAATTTGCCCAACTTCCTCTTTCCACCAAATCAGTTGGCAAAAACTTGTCATTTAATAAAAAAAAAAAAAAAAAAAAAAAGTATGTGTTTCTACGTAACATAATAACAAAACCTTATTTTCTGTAATCCGGTAAATTTGGCTGCGATGGGAATTATCACGCCACCAAGGATGAATTCGAGCCACTAATTCATAACCATAATGTAAGCTGTATCATTTTTTAGACTTCCCCACTACTCTGTAATAACTTTAAAATTATTGATTTTTTAATCTCTATTTGGTCACCGCCAATGTTTCTCATTTTAAAATATTTAAATAAGTTAAAGTGAATCTAGAAAAATGCCTGTTTTTCTTTAAGAAACCGGCGAATAACTTTATATCTTTATTGAACTTTTTAATGCATTTAAAGTATTTTTAGACAGAAAATCTTCTATAGTCAAAACGTGTTAATCCATCGAAAAGCGGAAGTGAATTTTTCCCCGAAATCAATATTCTATGGAATAAAAAAAAAAAAAAAAGCAAAAATTTTAATGTTCTCCACAGAAATCTTCTTTTGAAATTTCTCCTTTCATTCTACGTAGCGTTCAATCTGTTGAAGTAGTGTTGGATGTGTCTCAGCGGGGTTTCAGTAGAAATGTGTCAGTTGGCTAACAGTCTGTGAAGGGCAAAAGTTGTCTGTCTGGCTTGGAAAATGAAATTCGTATAGTTGGTTCTTCGAGATCTTAGTATGTAGATTCATATGACTCGGGTAAGAGTGAATGACTCAATTAATGAATGATAAATATCCAAATAATTCAAGCGTATTTATCTTTTGGTTAAGCAGTTCATTCACTCCAACAGTATTTGCTTCATTTTACCAATCACTATATTTATTTCCTGTTGCTTTTTTCTTTCTTTCAATTTTTATGGGAGAAAAAAAAGACCAAATCTATTTAGCCTGAACTGTATAGTTACGATACTTTTGAAAAATTATTAAACTTAGCTATTTCTTATATTACATTTCGGTTATTGATCAATCAATGGGGTTTTCCATTTCACTTCACAGTTAACCCTTTAAATAGAGTACTTCAATATCGCTTTATCATAATACTGAATTAGAAAAATAACTATTTAACTGCAGATTTATAAGAATATTTTTGCACGATAGAGGCATTTCTAAAACTGTGAAATTTTCGGTTGGTTTCCTTTTGCGTAAGAAGCTTTCACAAATCAAAAACTGCTTTTATTAAATATTGCCCTTTTTATACAACTCTTCCTGAGGCGATTTTCATCATCATTTCTGAAATATACATTTTAGTCTTTTATTTCTGTATTTATATCATTTTAACTTAAATTAAACCAGAAGCTTTAGGTTAAAGGATTTGACTGAATTATCGTCAGCTGCTTTTTTTTTATAGGGGATTATTGGCAATGGTCTGGGTTAAAGGTAAATTGAATAAAAGATGTTTAGTATATCCTTCTAAAGGAGAATAATGTATTTAAAATATTTATTTTATAAACACAATCAAACGCGATAACTAATTATATTTGTCATTACAGTAGAATGACGCTGGTTTACAGACGTCAAAATACAGAGCTTTAGGTAATAGAAAATAAATTTTCCTATGAAAGAAGAAAAAAATCTGGAGTGACTCCACTCGATTTTCCGAACACTGAGTAACTAAAAGTTTTGTAGATAAAATAAAAAAAGAGGATTTGCTAAACAAACAAAAAAGAC
This sequence comes from Salticus scenicus, assembly GCA_963930645.1. Lineage (NCBI taxonomy): Eukaryota > Metazoa > Arthropoda > Arachnida > Araneae > Salticidae > Salticus > Salticus scenicus. Next base: position 21,727,800 of record OZ005657.1, on the reverse strand, counting down.
AAAAACATAACAGAGTGTTTGAGTATTTTTCTCCATATATCACACGAGGCTTTATTTAACGCTAACGCTACTGAACTTTGAGCCCTTAGATCATATGGATAAAGAATTTTTCGTTGTGTCCCTGTAAAAATCTATAAATGCTAGATTCACCAAAATGCTTATAGTTAGTGCAACAGTGATTTATAATATTCATACAAATTTTCAGCTCAATTGAATAAGGCGTTTAGATGCTATCGCTGGTCTCATAGGCCATAAAGATAAAGAATTTTTCTTTGTGTCCCTGTAAAAAAACTGTAAGTGCTAGATTCACCAAAATCTATACAGTTGGTTCAAATGTGACCTATAACATGTGTACAAATTCTTTGCTGAGATTAATAAGGCGTTTAGACGCTATCACACTTTTAAAAATTTGGCAAAGAATTTTTCTTTGTGTCCCTGTAAAAAAACTATAAGTGCTAGATTCTCCAAAATCTATACAGATTGAGTATCTGTGACCTACAATATGTGTATAAAGTTTTTGCTCAATTGAATAAGGCATTTAGATGCTATCGCACTTTTAAGATTTTGGTCCCTTGGCCATAATGATAAAGAATTTTTCTTTGTGTCCCTGTAAAAAAACTATAAGTGCTAGATTCACCAAAATCTATAGGGTTCGTACTATGGTGACTTACAATATACGTACCAACTTTCAGCTTATTCGAACAAAGCGTTTAGACGCTAGCGTGTTCACTCACAGACATACACACATACATACACACATACATACACACATACATACACACACACACATATATCATCGTAAAAATAGTGAAAACGGACTCGTTGGACCTCGAAACGTATAGAAACATCAAAATCTCGAATTCGGATTTTTGACATGATTACAATACTTTCCTCACTATAGTGTTCGGAAAGTAAAAATAAAAATAAAAATAAAAAATTGAACGTAGGAACTTTTTGTAATCTTTAATCAAAGATATACTTTAATTCAAATTATAAATATACTAGCATGCTTTGCTCGCTTCGCTGGCCACTATACTTAAAGCAATTTTCAAAGAGAGAGAGAGAGAGAGAAAGAAAAGAACCACTAGCATTTTATATTCCTTTATATGTATATATATATATATATATATATATATATATATTAAAAAAAAAAAAGATATCCTTTAAAGTCGCCCAAAAACTCATCGGGTACCCGCTGCCTTCGGCAGTATTTTCTGCTAACTCTGTATCGGATCAGTGTTCCAACTGCCTGCGGCAATGTTTTACTCGCTCACTTCAATTTGGGGTGTATATCGGACAATAGATGGCGCTGGTATTATTGAATAAAAACAATTTTACAGATAAATGTATCTCAACATCTACTGAAGATTTTAGTTTTGGCAACATGCATCAGCGAAACCTAGTAGCATGCTTTGAATTGTTCTCGCTATGTGAAAATAAAATATAAGTACAAAGAATTTGTAATTATATTTCTTATTTTTAAGATATGAAAAGATGTGTATGAAAAGATTTGTTTGACCCTTCCCTTCTTGGGAGGGGGAGCTCCCGTTTATGTTTATGCAGTAGTGTTGTATATAGTTAAAAGCAACACTCTTATTAAGATATGTTTTATTTTTGAGCTATGGACATGTCAAATCCCCTTTAGCCTCACCCCCCCCCCCCGTTACAGGGAGAATGCCTAAAGTTCTCAAATTGGTTTTAAATAAATATTTATTTTATTTTGTACTTTAAAGCAAAAGTCTTTCTTTTTATGTTTTCGAGATATGAGGGACTATGTGAAATCACGCTCTGCCTTCTCCCCCCTTTAGGGGGCGAATTTTGCAAAAATCGCTTTTTAGTGGGTGTCTAATTCATAGAAGGATATTTTTCACCAAAGTTCATGATTCTAGATGCAAGGGTTCGGTCCGGCTGAAGATGAATCAGTCACCCATTCACTCAGAACAAATAATTTTTTTACAGGGTGGCCATAAATAAACTGACGTGCTCATAGTGTTCTGTATCGCGATCAATTTGCAAGAATAGCGCCAAATTGTATAAGGAGAATAATACGGGGACGAAAAAAAAATCGAAAATTTACCGCTAGGAGAATATATGGCGCTGTTTTTCTAAGTAATGCTTTTGTCGCAATTTATAATTTTTAATTGATGACTGTGCACATTTTTAAGCACTGATTTTGTCCCCATTTATTATTTTGAAATTGGAGACATCGCGCTAATTTGTCCTCACTTTTCCATTTTTTAAAACTCTCTTTCTATTTCACAGCGCCACCACGTATTCATTAATAGTGACTTATAATATGACTATAAGTCACTAATAGTGATTTTTGGATGTTTTTTTTCGGAACCCTTCGTTTTTCGTCTTTATTAATCTTCCTACAAACTTTCATGCCGTTCTTGCAATTAGATCGCATTACAAAACACTGTAACATTGTCAGTTTAATTATGTTCACCCTGTTTATCGCACCCCAAAAAGAAAAGTGACGCAACTCAAAAATGCAATATTTGAGAAAATTCAATGTAAAAAAAAAAAAAAAAAAAAAAAAAAAGACTAGCCTCATTTATATAAAATTGACATGACTGCCTCTGAGGTGAATAATTTTCAAATAAGAGGTACGACGCTTTTTGTGTAGTTCATATACAATTTTCAATGGCATACACTTAAAATTTTTATTTTATGACTTGTGTCATTTTTCTTGCCAGGGTTATGCTATTTAGATGATTCCTAGGAAATATTTGATTCTTGAAAATTGAAAATTTTTAATACTCCCAACATAATTGCGTTGCTTTTAGCAAATACTTGCTACAGTACCCTGACAATAATCTAAATCTGTCAAATGCATAGCCTCCTATCAAATGATCTGAAAGAGTGAATACGTTTAAGTATCGTTTTTAACGGATAAAAATGCTCTTTTTTTTTTTTTTTTTTTTTTTTTTTTGTGTGTGTGTGTGTGTGTGTGTGTGTGTGTGTGTAAAACTGAATTCTAAGAAAATATGCATAAAACCTTTTAAAAGTTCTTTAAAGCTTAAAGCTGAAAAATCGGTTAAGGCATATCATATGTATGCAATATTCAACCAAATATATATATGTGTGTTTTTACAGGCGCTTGCTGCGTATGAACCTCTGCAGCAGACGCCTGGTTAAAGCACCTATGCAATTCTGTTCATTGGCGACCAAGGCTGAAATTTGCACTGAGTGGCAAAGGTGGTGTTTTCAGATGAATAACGTTTCATCCTCCATCTAACAGATGGGCGTTGGCGTACACGGCGTAGAACGTTTAAAAGCAAACACCCTCCAATAAGTTCTTGGTGGCTCCAAGCTGAAAGAGGGAGCATTATGGTCTGTGGAATGTTTTCGTGCCAATCCCTGGATCCACTCATTATTGTGAAGACATGATGAATCATCAGAAGTACGCATCTGTCTTTGCGGACCCCCCCCCCTACATGCAGATTGTTTTATGGCACGATGACGTCTACCAGCAACATAACGCAACGTGTAGTCATACAGCTCGCAGTTCTAAGCATCAGGATGAGTTTGCCGTACTACCCTGGCCACCAAACTCTCTCCTCAGACTTGAATTCTCAACCGCGCCACCATGCGCAGTTGTCCCCGACAGTGGAGTCGGCATGGATCCACATCCCTATTAGTATCTTTCAGAACCTCATCTACTCTTTTGCTGCACATAATCACTAAGTTTGTAGTTGTATCCGTGGTCAATAGCAATGGTTTTTATGCAATTAAGTTCAACATTAGTAACTCAGGGGTGGAGTAAACATACATTGCATGAAAAACAAAAGTTTCGAAAGAAGCTAATTTTTGACTAATAGGGTGAGCAGAACGCTTATGAGGGAGAGAGAGAAACTGCAAATGGTTTTCAGTGGTGAGAAAAATATCAGCATTACGAATAATCAATGCATTCAAGAAAAAAAGTTCTTGGATGCATTGCTTATTCGTCATGATCATATTTTTCTCATCACTAATTTATCAAAAACCATTTTATTTTCTCATAAATGTTCTGCTCATGCTATTAGTCAAAAATTAGCTGCTTTCAAAACTTTTGTTTTTCGTGCTATTAATGTTTGTTCCACCTTTGAGTTACTAAATGTTGAACTTATTTACTGTTGACCGCGGATACAACTTCAGACTTATTAATAATATACATTATAAATTAAATAAGCCCGTTTACTCTTCAAATATCTAAACGGCTGTCTTTTCTGGATTTGTTGTTTTACGGTTTCTTTCCTGACATGAGCTACAAAGTTAAGAGGATTCTGAAGGAATTTAACTTTAAAATAATATTTTCGCGGATTAACAAAATATGTTTTACTAATCTGAAATAACTTATTGAGAATAGGAATGATTTGCGCATTAATCAAATTTGGTGTAAATGCAGTTTATCTTACATTGGCAAGGCACACTTCGATTTTGAATCAAAGAACACAAAAATAAAGCGATAAATCAAAACCTAAAATGTTCCTCCGTAGCCCAGCATTCTTGGCCAACCACCGATTTAATTTTTTTTTTCCGCACATATTATTCAACATTTTCCCTTTCCTTTTGATTTGGTTTTTTTTTTTTTTTTTTGCAATTTATGCTGTTTTCATACAAAGCTATTTATTAGGTTTTATTTAATTTGCTTTTTTAAGAATTGAAGCTTTACATTCTATTATAATCAGAATTCATTTTTAAAAATCTAAAATTCCCGAACGTAAACCCGAATGTATCACTGCATAACAATACTACTGGTTGGATATATATGCATTGCAGCCCCAATTTCAATTTCATCACAATGTATGTTTTATTGTAAGCAATTTCCCTGAAATAAAATAAAGTATTTACAAAGTTGTTTAAATTTTAACGAAATGAATGAATTACACGAATTAATTAACACAAGTCAATTCAAGAATTTAATTTTTTTATTTAAACGTTATAGAAATCCCAAAAATCAATTATGCTAATAAAGACATCCATGGTTATCAATAGGTGTTCAAGACTTTTCATTTTATGGGTAAAGACGTCTATGAAACAAACCGGAAAAAAAAAAAAAAAAAAACCTCCAACGTTAGATACAGCTGTGATAATTTTCCCCATCATTATACATAATGAATATTTATTATAAAAATTTAAATACATTCATCATTTTTCCTTATCATATTATGTTCAAAATTAGTTTCTCATTTACTAGATATAAGACAAGAGAAAACGATAAATTTTAATCTTAGACTGTTATGAATCTAACTTTTGCAGTTTATTTGGTATTATGTTTGACTGTTTTTTAACATATTGTCATTTATCATATTTCGTAATAGAAAACTCTGTGCCCCCAAAGAAAGAAATTTACTGAAAATTCTTTCTTGCATCACAAGATAAATATTCCCAACTCTGAATAAATATTTAAAATATGATTTGTAAAATATTTAATTAGAGATGCAAAGTATACTACACTGTTAAAAAAATGCAACTTTGTTGCCAGAAATTCTCTGTAATTTGAGAAAATGTCGTAAATTATGGAAAAATTACGTTGGCAAAATGCATTTTTCTGTAATTACAGAGAATTTCCGGCAGCAAAGTTACATTTTTTTTTAACAGTGTACTACCTCATTTTAAAATCAATAAAGGTGAATTAGGGAAGTGTAGACTACAGCAAATGGAATAAATTAAATATTTATTTAAAAAGAAGATAAGCTAAAATTACATTTTATAATTTCTGCACTAAACTCCCTGGATCGAGAGAAAAAATTATTTTTGAATTATCATCTAGAAGTATTTTGTTGAACTTCAAAATAAAGAAAGATAATGGTATTTTTCTTACGAAAATGCTCACTACGGAATCACAGAAATATATATATATACGCTACATTTACGTAGTACGTCAGTTTTATTGAATCTAGATTGTTTATCTTACCCGTTCATCATTAAAATTCTACTCTAAGACTTCTACCAAAAGAGAGAAGAAAAACCGATCTCTAGAGGACTAAACCTGAACCTCGTTCAAAAAGAAAAAAGAAAGTCCAGAGAAATATGTGAACAATCAAGCTCAGAGATGAAGAAAAACAACTTGAAGCAATGGGCTAATAGACAGGTCATCAGATAAAGATCCACGATGATGTTTTAAATCAAATCGTGGTTTTGAAATCTGTTTAACATTGCTAGTTAAAATGTTAAAAGTTACTACCAAGCTAATCAAACTAAGAAGTTCAATTTGTCAAAAAAATTCAAAAGTTAAAAAAAATATTAGCTTTAAAAATTCTTTAGACTTTTCTGGTTAATTTTGTAAAAATAGAACTATTTTTCTGATGAATAGAAATAACTGACAACAATTTTCAAATACATGGAGCAGGAGTATTTTTTAATTCTTCTGTAAAACGCATTTTTTGGCACTCGAGAAAAGTTTTTGCTTAAGCTATATGACCAATACAGCTGATTATCTATTTTTTTTTTTTTTTTTTTTTTTTTTTCTGGTAGTAAAAGATACTTGTAGGAAGATATTTTGCTGACAGTTTTCTAAATTTTTAAATATTACTATAATTTAAGAAATTTCAAATTTAGAAGAAATTGATAAAAATTGGAATGGTGATCATATCGCAGGATTTATTTTTAAAAATTAAGCATTTCAAAGAGAATGATAATAATGATAATAATTACCCCAAAAATTAATAAAATTGGTCTATCGTTTACAAGACCATACGATTCAAATTTGTGTTCTCGGCATAAGGCTCTCTAAAGGCTAGTTTCCTTTCTATTTGGAGATTTGAGACTGGAACAGAAACAATTAGTTCAGTAACTTATTGTATAAAAAATCATCCAAATTCATCAAGTGGTTCATCCAGCCTTACTTATTTTTAATTTATTCCCCCAATTTCAAATTATTATTGTTGAAACATATATTCTGAACGCGTCTGCATATTACTTTGTGGATCCATTAAGATTAGAAGAAATACTTTTATGTTTGAATGGTGAAGTTGCATAAGAATTTCAGATTTTTCAAAATTTAAAATTGTGTCTTAATTATACGACGTAAACTAAAATGGATACATAGATATATAGAGAGTATGTTTATATAGAAGGTGTCTTCACTAAAATTTATATAAAATTGAATCTAAAATTAACCAGGCTGGAAAATTTATAATAATAATAAAAAAAAAAAAATCATATATTGATTTTTATTTTATTATTTTAATTTAATTTTGAAAAAATTTTAATTAAAACAATATCGTCAAGGTATTTCCCTATTCTTAAAAGAAAGCCCGGCTTTTTGGCGTTCCTCTAAATCGTTATATTATTTTTCATAACATTGATGAAATATTCGTGTTCTAATATTTACATATTGACGATTAAATTTACTTAAATTTTATTCTCAAATTATATCAACAATCGATACGCTCAATGCCACTGATTTATATATATGCTAGCAGCAAATAAAGTGTTAAATACCAGTGCGCAAAATCATTTTTTAAACTAAAGTATTCTTTTAGAAGAACATCTGAAAGCAGAGTTGTTCGTTTTTCTGAATATATATATATATCGTTATCAAATTTAACCTTAAAATTTAGCAATTAATAGATTCAAAACAATACCAACACAACAAAAATAGAACTGATTTTAACTTACAGGTAAGACTGACACAAAAATGTTGCGATATAGATTAAGAACCAGTCAGAGACAAAAACAATTTAAATTACTTACGCCGACAAGAATAATCATAATAAAAAAAGGACCATTAACCTTAATAACAGAGAAAATAACTAAATACCACGGAAATAATAATTGGATAAAAATGCTTAAAATTAGAAGTAAAAACTCATCAGGGGCATGTACTTCATAAAGCTGTGAAAGCTGCATCGATTTCTTAAAACAATATAGCTAATTCTAGTAATCTAATTCTAACAATTCTAACAATTTTTTATTAATACCTTCTAATATAACTGAATATCTTTGTTCCACCCTTTAAATCTAATGCTAATCTTGCTATATTCTATGCAAAGCATTTTTTTGTGCATATAAATAACATATTTCAATTTCCTAAAACTTCGTGGAAAGTAAAGTTATTAAAATTTGATTTATAGAAATATCTCTCATGAACGCAATACTTTTGAGTGTCCCTGTGTATAACCCGATGGTGGTATTTCCTCCATTTTATACAGGAAACATCCAATAGTGAACTTGAATAATATATTTTAATTTCATTAAGATGAGTCTACAGTAAAGGTATTAAAATATGATTTACACAAATACCTCTCATAGAACACAATGCTTAGAAATACATTCGGGTGTCCCTGTACACAAACCAGTAGAAGTATAAACTCCATTTTCATGAGGGATCGTCCGATAGTGAACTTGAATAACATATGTAAATTTCATTAAGATATGCCTACACTAAAGGTATGAAAACATGTTTTATAGAAATACCTCTCACAGAACATAATGCTTTGAAATACTTTCGGGTGACCCTGTACACAAACCAGTAGAGGTATAAACTCCATTTTCATGAGGGATCGTCCGATAGTGAACTTTAATAACATATGTCAATTTCATTAAGATATGTCTACAGTAAAGGTATGAAAATATGGTTTATAGAAATACCTCTCATAGAACACAATGCTTTGAAATAGTTTCGGGTGTTCCTGTACTCAAACCAGTAGAGGTATAAACTCCATTTTCAATAGGAAACGTCCGATAGTGAACTTGAATAGCATAATTAAATTTTATTAAGATATGTCTACACTAAAGGTATGAAAATATCGTTTATAGAAATACCTCTTATAGAACACAATGCTTTGAAATACTTTCGGGTGTCCCTGTACACAAACCAGTAGAGGTATAAACTCCATTTTTAATAGGGAACATCCGATAGTAAACTTGAATAACATATTTCATTTTCATTAAGATATGCCTACACTAAAGGTATGAAAATATGGTTTATAGAAATACCTCTCATAGAACACAATGCTTTGAAATACTTTCGGGTGTCCCTGAACACAAACCAGTAGAGGAATAAACTCCATTTTGAATACGGAACGTTCGATAGTGAACTTGAATAACAGATTTCAATTTCATTAAGATATGTCTACAGTAAAGGTATGAAAATATGGTTTATAGAAATACCTCTCATAGAACACAATGCTTTGGAATAGTTTCGGGTGTCTCTGTACTCAAACCAGTAGAGGTATAAACTCCATTTTCAATAGGGAAGTCCGATATTGAACTTGAATAACATATTTCAATTTCATTAAGATATGCTTACACTAAAGGTATGAAAATATGGTTTATAGAAATACCTCTCATAGAACACAATGCTTTGAAATACTTTCGGGTGTCCCTGTACACAAACCAGTAGAGGTATAAACTCTATTTTGAATAGGGAACGTCCGATAGTGAACTTGAATAACACATTTCAATTTCATTAAGATATATTTACAGTAAAGGTATGAAAATATGGTTTACAGAAATACCCCTCATAGAACACAATGCTTTGATATACTTTCGGGTGTGCCTGTACACAAACCAGTAGAGGTATAAACTCCATTTTGAATAGGGAACGTTCGATAGTGAACTTGAATAACATATTTCAATTTCATTAAGATATGTCCCCAGTAAAGGTATGCAAATATGGTTTATAGAAATACCTCTCATAGAACACAATGCTTTGAAATACTTTCGGGTTTCCCTGTACACAAACCGGTAGCGGTATAAACTCCATTTTCAATAGGGGCCGTCCGATAGTGAACTTGAATAACATATATCAGTTTCAAGAAATTCCATAAATATTTACGGGAGTTAGAGTGCGGACAGACAGACAGACAGACAGATAGGCAGACAGACGGACAGACAGACAGACAAACCGAAGTCATAAACACTTTTAAACTTTGTTGGAAAGTGTTAAAAATGTGAATTTTACAAATATCCTTAACACAAATTTCAGTAACGCTTTCTATTGGTCGTTTGTAAAAACATAAAAGGCAACCGTCGTATTTTTCTTTATTTAATGTCAGAAATTCGATTATTAATTAAAGTTTATTTTACTGTTAAAAAGCAGCGGAATTCAAAATATAAGCGGCTTCGACCTATGCAAATATGTTATTCAAATTTTATGTTCACATACTTATTATTATTATTTTTTTTAATATAATACAGGAAAAAAAAATGTTGTTTTTTAACTTTTGGAAAGCAGCGTATATTCTTGACTTTTTTCGTATGCACAATCTTATGGTTTGTCTATTAAAAAGTGCAATTATCTTCAGGATATATATATATATATATATATATATGAGCATTAATTTTGACTAATGGCAATTTTTTGCTGTACGATATTTTGAAATGGAAATTTTTTAGATATCTTTTATTTTAAAGCTTTTCTCCGTATAGACAATTTCACATGTCAGTTAGAGACCAGAAAAGAATGAATTCTATGACTAGTTTGCTGACAAATATTACCTCTTTTATCTGAAATAAAACTCATTCAAGAGATAAAATACTTCACATTCTTTCTTTTACGACCTGTTTATTGATATATTTGTTCAGAATCTGACACCGAATTTATCTTATGTGAGAATAATTGTAAAATGTGTGAGAAAATATTTTGATTCCTTGCACGTCCATATTACCGTGTCGAATCATTGAAAGACATACCGCTGAATTTGATAACTACTAGAGGTGTACCGGATAGCCAAAAAATGTGATCCGCAGATACGGATATAAAATTTTCTATATCCGTGGATACGGATACGAATAAGGATGTTTTTGTATCTAAATCCGCGGATATGGATCTATGAAAAATATATAATATTTAAGTTTATAACATGTAACAATTTTTTGTTTCCATTAGTCGAATACTGTAGGTTTATAGAAGTATTGTATTCCGCCAAAAATTTTGAGAGTCAGTTTTAACTGATTCACATATTTTAAGGTCTCCCGAATCCAAAAATGTAGTTTTTAGAAATTGGTTAAAGTGAGTGTTTGTGTGTGTGTGGGGGGGGGGGGGGGGGGCTGTTGAATTTTAAGCGAAAAAAGATTTCATGTTTGAGACAGGTCCAGTATATGGATGATTTCCTCAATTTTTTGGGAAATTTTGAAAACCCGAAAGAGACAAATCTGTATATCAAAAACGACTTTTTTTTTTTTTTCAAAGTTGCTATATAAACTCTCTTTTAGATACCTTGTTGTGCGTAGTAGTTGGTTACTTCAGGAATACTGAAACGGCTCTACGTATTTTCTTCGAACTCCCCGCATTAGCTCTTTATAAACGTCCTTACGTATGTAATTATCGGTTCCCTGTAAACAGATGCTCAAATTTACTACATAAATTCCCTTTTTGGCCCTTTTGCATATATTACTTGGTTACTATAGGAAAATTTATAGACGTTTTGATAAGATTGGTAAATTTTAGATCTTGGGAATTGATGTTTCAAGAAATCGGCTCTACTGATTTTCATTAAACTCGCTATATAAATTCTCTTTCTCTTTTATACACCATATGACTCTGTATTAGTTTGCTGTTACAGGAAAATTGTTAGCCATGTGATTGATTAGGTCAATTTAGTCTTCTGACAATATCTCTAAATAATTTATAATATGTGTAGTACTCGGAAGGTCGTGTAATTGTTACTTACCAGAATTTTATATATACACTGCTCAAAACAATTAAAAGATATTGTAATTCTTATATAAAATAACGGTATGAGCGACTATTTATTTATTTTTATTTTTATTTTATTTATTTATTTATTTATTTATTACAGAAAATGGAAGAAGAGAGCCACAAATGCAAATTTTTCTCATTTTCAAACTTCGAAGTAAGGTAAACGCACCAGTAGTGAAGGACATTTTTCAGCTATTTTTTGTGTAATTTTCTTAATTTTAGAGACTCAAAAAATAATTAATGTTTCACACCTTTATTAACTCTTTCTTTACATGAGCGTATTAAGAAAACTACTAATTGTATCATTTTTTATATGATACATAAAAGAATTCGAAGAACTTAAAATGAGCCAGTAGTGGACACACTAAAACCCAATAGCGAACCCTTTTTTGTTCTAAAAGTGGACACCTTTAATTAAAATCGGTTGAGTAGATTTTACGCCACACTAGTGTTACATTAGGAGCAATTGGCGACGGCTTGGGATAAAGCTGAAAGGGTGGTTTGAAGACATGCCATCACATTTTTGATCCGACACATTGAGGATATTGGACATCTTTTAATTTTTGCTTTAAAGTAAGTTGACCAAAAGTCCCCAAATCTTGGGGGTAGTTTCCACTATTAGCAGTTTGCCTTGAAATAGATAAATTCCCATTGTGGACGACATTTAGGGTTGAAGCTTGGATGGGTTTTACGTCGCAATGGTGCTGCGCAACGTGCAATAGGCGACGGCCTGGGACACACCCGAGAAACATGGTCCGCAGACATGCCATCATAATTTTGATCATCCACGGAGGGGAAGGCAATGATTTTGGAGTCATCCCCAAGTGTTCTCCGCAGACAAACCAACACATTTTGATTTTATACGAAAGGATCGGCTCCTCTTTTTGCACAACGATATCTTTCACGCGAAATTGATAACTTAAAGGAGCAAACTATTTAACGAGAACATGATCCCGCCAACCTCTCGGACCCTACGTAAAACAATCATGAGAATTATAACTCTCTAAATACCAATGTTCTCCCTATTCCCATCCAAATCAAATATCTGGGGGTCCCAAAATGTCTTTGGACTTTCTAAGAGGTGAGTTCCAGACCGTCGCCAACTTCTCATAATGTAGCAATATGGCGACGTAAAATCCACTCATCGTCAACCTTCTAAATATTGATAGCAGCTACGATATTTCAATGTCTTTGTTTCAATGGGAACTGAACTTTACCAGCTAGTCCAATATGGAACCCAGAAAAAATTCGCGAATGAAAAAAACTTCAAATGTCTCGAAATTATCTCATAATTCAAGTGAATTCCCATTTTATTCCACCTTCTAAAGTTAAGAAAGATTGGGAACCATCCTATCAACAGAAAATTAAAATTGTGATAGCACGCCTCCTTACTACTCCTAGGAGTGAATCCCAGATCGTCGCCAATCGATCAATGCGCAGCTTTAGTGCGACTTTAAAAACACTCCACTCAACTCTAGATTTGGTAGATTATAGAGCTGTGTCCACTATTGGATCTGACCTTAAAAGTCAAATGAGTCAATAGTGGACAGGGGTGTCCACTACTGTTCATGAGAACATTTTATGGTGCCAGTAGTAGACACCCATAAAAATTCTATACGTTAATATGAGATTTAAAAAACACAACAATAAATGAATTCTGCATACTTATTTTAGTCATATGAATGCAGAAGGCAGAAGAAATCAGTTAAAAATAAGCAGAGGCAAAGCAAAGAAAATTTCATTTTCTTGTTAAAAACGAAAGGATAAAACGGCAATATCACAAAAGGACAAATTTTTGTATTTATATTAATGCTATTCTAAAACCAATGGCTGGAGTTACTTATAGTTATAGACATTAATAGTAGAGGACTATAACTTCCTTCCTGAACATTGCTTGAACCTTTAGAAAGATTAGAAAGCTTATTAACTGAGTTCAAATTTAAAAGTGTCCACTACTGGTGCTTTTACCTTATGCAAATTTTGAATTTGACGTCAAAAACAGAGAATGAAACTTGGTTTTCATCTTAATGAAAGACAATGCGGAAAAGAATGATCGACATTTGTGCGTTGTTTCGATAAGTGCGATGTCTCAACGTAGTAATTTAAACAATTCAAAAGTTTGGATAGTTGTTGGTCGGTTAGAGGGGAACCAAACTGTTATAAATCTAGCCTTTTCATGTTCATTCGCAAGTTAAACTACCTTTAATTTAAAGCCTAGAGATATTCTTTAGTGTTTAGTACTATAGTGAAATTAAATGAAATCAAATAGTTTAAACTTTAAATGGATATATTAAATGTAAGCATTGATATAGTTGAGATTTAAATTGAATTTTTTTAACCGAAATTTTTATTGAATTTTAACTAACTTACCTTTATATATTTTTGAATATCTTTTGTTGAAAACGTTTAACGGTATAATAATACGCTTAAGGAGGTAGTTCCGAATTCTCCTCCTTCTAATTTAACATATAAATAAACCTGGCTAGAACTTGTAGTACCCAAAACTTTAAATCAAGCGGTTAAATCTAAGCAATATCTTGAATGGACAAAGAAATCGGTAACATGTATAGGCGTAAGGTTTCGCATCTCGTCAACTTACCCCAAAATAAAAATATTTTAGGTAACAGGGGAGTGTTTGCCATCAAAAGAGAGGAGCAAGGTAATGTAGCACGTTTTAAGGAGAGACTCGTTGCCCAAGGGTTTCATCAAGTAAAGGAAGACACATATGATGAAACATCTTCATCTGTTGTTAATTTTTCAGTCATAAGATTTTTCTTTGCTTTATTGGTTTCTTGTTTAAAATGGTATAACAATCAAAGCGGTCGACTTTGGTACTAGCAATTAACCCTTTCATTCCCAGCGATGGCAATTGGAATCATAATATTTACGATTTTTTTTCTCATCACCTAAAACTCTCACAGATTCCAAATAAATATTATTATAAACTAGATACCTTTCCCTACTTATATATATTTTTTATTTTTACCGATAGATTGCACTACCATGCCTGTTGGTGAATGAAATTATGCTTGTTTAAGCTTTTCTCAAATCCCTGAAACGTGCTGAAATAAATTTCATTTTGGGCACAATTTAAGTGAAATAACAATCCTTACAACTACTTTATTATCTTTTTAAAATGTTATAAATTGTATTTTAACCATTTTAAAAAAATATTTCTTTGAAATTTTAATATTTTTATTTATTGAAAAGTTACGATTCCAAATGGCATCAGTGGGAGTTGAATACAATTCAACACCTCTCGATAACTGTGTTCTTTTCATTCACTCACATGGCTATCTTGTTTTGATTCATACTAATACTAATATTACTAGTGTTTTCTCATATTATCTTGAAACTTTTGACATGTATATTGAATTAAATATAGAATTTATGCTTTTACGTTCTAATTTTTCAAAGCAAAAAAGAGAAATTCTATCAATTGACAAATCAGTTTATTTACTGATGAATGAAGAGTTTTCGAATACTTAATTAAAAGACTCCGAAGAGGAAGTTAGTAAAAATATCACAGGTAATATATCTAAGGATGGTGAAATGCAAAATGGAGTTAACAATAATAATAATTCAATTCATACTTTCCAATCTGTTGGGGATAAATTTGATATCGAAATAGAAGGTGAACAAGAGACTGTGATAGAAGATATTGAATTTGAAAATGAGTTGGAAGATAATGAACTGAACATTATTGATTTAGATAATTTACCAAATTACCATTAATTACACCAAAAAATTCTGATTATTCACCAACAGAAATCAGAACACCACAATCCATGAAAACAATACCTGATGTCAGATATGATAACATAGCTCATTGGCCTCAACGCCCAGACAGAAAACAAAGATGCAAATTATGTATTAAGTTATACTCGAGACTAATGTGTGAAAACTGTAATGTTCATTTGTGTCTAAACAACACAAAAAAAACTGTTTCAAACCTTTCCATACCAAATAATTAATATTGAAGTTTTCTCACAAGTAAACCTTCTCTCCTTTGATACCGGTTTTCCGAAAACCCATATATATTCTGAAAGCTTATGTCACATGTATAAAAACTGTGAAATCTTAGGGGCAGAGGGACAAGCGTTCAGGAGATATAGGGCCCACAAAGTATCAGTAAAGTGTGTATAGAGGGGTATATTCCCATAAAATCTCCATTTCTTGTATGTTCTCGTATATTGCTGTCAAGTACTAACGTATTGTATGTCTTATTCTTACATTGCTTCTTATTATAAGGATACTATAGTCGTTGTGGCTGCCTTGGTCTCCCAATTCGGAACAAGTAATCGGTATCCGAACATCCAGGAATCGGAGATGACAAAACACATAATTACTCTCCCGGAAATGATATGGAGATTCTGGAAGGGATCCGGACATTAGGATTTGTTAGAGGCGATGGAGAAGAACGGACGAGGATATGCACTTCGAAGATGATGGTGTCTATAAGGAACAGCAATGCTCGTCGCAACAGTCACCGTCTCCACGTCTGTCATGACATATTTTGGTCAAGTATGGCTAATGACAGGAAGAAAGTCTGCTTTTAGTGGATTCATGGTGTTCTAACAAAGATCATGCATTGTCTGCTTCCGAAGTATTTGATGGTAAAGTCCTACAAAAAGAATTGGTACCTGAAGTATGTACAGGAAAGATTTAGCCTCTGGATATTCATTTTTCAGACACTAGAAATCTTTTGTTCGTTACATAATGGACACAATCATTATCGAGACACATAAGCGCATCTGGCACCGCGATAGTTTTCTGGCCCTGCAGTCTTTTTCCCTATATCAGTTCAACGCTCCTCGTTTCAAGAACTTGTATGCTTTTTATAAAAGCGGTTACTTGGACGATAAACCTGGAATGTGGATTGCGCCAATGGATTACTGCTTCGATTCACTGACAAATGATGAGTTTGCAAATGTGCGGTAATCGCTTTTGTAAAATGTGCCAATTGTGAACTGTCTTTCTGCCCCTCTCACTGTTTATTTGATGAAGTGCACATTGATTGTCTCTTGTAATGGATTTTGTTTAAAGTCAGAAGCAAGTCACATTTTCAGCATCCCAACGTATACTGTTTCTTTTCAGCGAGTTGTTTCTTCCTTTATATTGATATCTCCACCTTCTTACCATATTATTAGTTCATATAAATACGTGAAATAAAAATTTTAGCGACTTTTCGTGTCATCTTTCCAACACTTTACGTCCTATAACTCCTATACGCTTATCCCTCTGCCCCTAAGATTTCACAGTTTTTCTACTTGTGGCGTAATCTTTCAGAAAATATATAGGTTTTCGGAAAACCGGTATCAAAGGAGAGAAGGTTTACTTGTCAGATTCTGAAGTAACTTTTAAAAAAATGTATTGTTTTGTACTAACTACGATGTCAATAAATATAAATATTGCTATTTCATTTTTTTTTTTAAATATATAATTTCTTAGAAATTGTATTAATATTAAAAAAATTAGTATTCAAATTATTTTCATGAACTCCCAATGATTCCAAATGGTATCAGTCACATTTTGACTTGATCACTACTTTAATTCCCAATGATGCCATTTGGGATCATTTTAAATTTTAATTAAAAAATTAAAAAAAATTTATTTCCTTTCTATCTTTTCATTCTGGATGCTAAATGAGTCTATTTTACAGATTTCAGATTTTTAGAATGAAAAATAAAAAGTTGGGAATGAAAGGGTTAAATAAACTCCTTTTATAGTTAGGTTTCAATACGTTCAATTGGTTCTTATTATATTGAAAATTATATTGTTTTGTTAGTTTTCGTTGACGATTTAGTTATTTTTGGTAAAACTCAAGATCAAATTAATCAGGTTATAAAATTGTTATAAAATAAACTTAATTTAAAAATTTTAGGAAACACTAAAAAATTATTAGGGGTAGAATTTAGTTATGAAAATAATTCTGTACAATTTTTTTAAGAACTATAGATTAATTAAGTATACAATATATGTATATTTAAATCTTATAAGATTCCTTTTCCATAATTACCCATAGTTAAAAGCTCAAAATATTCTAAAAAGGATTGTCTAACTACACAGCATAAAATAGGTGCGGTATCTAAATTTTCGTATAGAAATGTTTTGGGATGCTTGTCTTTCATAGCAAATATGACCTGACTGGACATAGCGTATGCTGTGAGTATTTTTAGCCAATTTCAGAACTCGCCCGGTTTAAACCATCGGCATGGACTGTTAAAATTATTAGGGTATGTTCCGTGTACCAAAAATTTTAAATTAAATTAAAATTTTTTTCATCCTAATCTTTTGACTTTCGCTGATGCTGATTTTGCCATGAATAGGGATGATTTTAATAATAACACTGCTTTGCAAAAGAAAAGAAAAAAAAAAAAAAAAAAAAAAAAAATGGAGATCTGATACCATTCTTGTAGATTCTTATGTAAAATGACCTCCTGAATCCAAATATGACCACCATTTTGCCCAATCACCCACCGTTTTCTAGATACACCCCCTCCCTCATTTTTATCATTGTTTGGTAATTTTATACCCATCAGTTTTATTTGGAGAGGAACGATGATTATTTTAACCATTAAATGTCTTCTGACCTGAGGAGCTACAGAGGTAGAAAGTTCTAAAACACGAACATTTGTAGTAAGGAGAAAATTTGAGGGGATTTGTGCCCAGAAAACAAAAGAAAATCAATAAAAACAATCCGTTTCTGTTTCTTTCTTTCTTTTTTTCTTTTCTGCAATATTTCTCTTATTTTTTACATATTCCAGCTTCCAGTTTGCCATTTTCTTACCAAAACACCCTAAATAATAAAAATTATACAGTGAAAGTTTTTTCAAAATGTTGACGAGTGGAGTAAAGTCTCAAAGCCCTCGCAAAAAAGTTTGACTGATTCACTGCACGACGTTTGCTTTCAATAACTCCCACGTTAAATGTTTTCGGCAGTAAAACATGACCAGTAAAGTATTCATTTTTGGCACGGTTTAAAGATCACCACCGTCGAGAACATCATAAAATTCACTCTCTTATCTCAAAACGTGTGCTAAAGGTAGATAACGACTGACGCCTACAATATTAAGAGCAATGACCTTTAATACGTGTCAAAGCAGGAGATTTTACTGTTCATGTTTTACTGCCCAAAACATTTAACGTGGGAGTTACTGAAAGCAAACGTCGTGCAGTGAAACAGCCAAACTTTCATGCGAGGGCTTTGAGACTTTACTCCACTCATCAACATTTTGAGAAAAAATTCACTGTATAATTTATCAATACAAAAAAAACATTAACGGGTTAAAAGTTTGTGACGCAGCTACTTTATGGCTAAAAGAAATTTAAATATGGGTCTTAAAAATAATGATATCAAATTTTAAGTGACGCTTTGCTATTAGTTAAAATATACATAGATTTTCTTATTTTATCATTTGCTTTTTCCTTTTATTTATATTTACAATGCAAACATAATATTTTTAACTTCAAGATAAGACAAATATGTAAAATACACTCACTGATGCTTTTTCATTTGCATTTGAATTTCAAAATAACAGTTTTAAAAGGAATGATATCAAAATTCCAGTGACGCCTCAATGCACTTTAAAAGATTTGTTTTTAGATTCCACTAAAATTACCTTTGTTTTGTCTAATAAAGTATATTTACACATTGAAACAGTGCTTTTAATTTTCAAACATACTGTCAACTAATCACACTTTCACTTAGTTTGCATTATAAATTGAAATTATATATTTCAATAAATCGATTTGTCTTTTGCGTCACGCTATCCAAAACAGTGAGTAAAATTTATCTAAATGTTACTTTGTATCATAGTATTCAACTAAGTGAAAATTTGTGCAAAGAGATAGTGTGATGCAAAGAAAACATTTGCACAAATTTTACTTGCAGTTTTGGATAGCGTGACGCAAAAGACAAATCGATTTATTGAAATAAATAATTTCAATTTATAATGCAAACTCAGTGAAAGTGTGATTATTTGACAGTATGTTTGAAAATTAAAAGCACTGTTTCAATGTGTAAATATACTTTATTAGACAAAACAAAGGTAATTTTAGTGGAATCTAAAAACAAATCTTTTAAAGTGACATTGAGGCGTCACTGGAATTTTGATATCATTCCTTTTAAAACTGTTATTTTGAAATTCAAATGCAAATGAAAAAGCATCAGTGAATATATTTTACATATTTGTCTTATCTTGAAGTTAAAAATATTATGTTTGCATTGTAAAGATAAATAAAAGAAAAAAGCAAATGATCAAATAAGAAAATCTATGTATATTTTAACTAATAGCAAAGCGTCACTTAAAATTTGATATCATTATTTTTAAGACCCATATTTCAATTTCTTTTAGCCATAAAGTAGCTGCGTCAGAAACTTTTAACCCGTTAAGGGTTTTTTGTATTGATAACATTACTTTTTAAGGGTTATTGATTAATTAATCAAAAGATTAAAACAAGTCTTTCTGGCTTGGATACAAGACACTTTGGTCCCACTAATTTTTTGCTATCTTTTAAATATATGAGTTTGTTTTTAGTATGATAGCATATTTATTGATTGATATTACCTCATATTCAACTTTTGTTGAAAATGATGTAACAATAGGACACATGGAACAGAAAATTTATTATTTCAGACTGAATTTTGAATGATAAAGTGTATCAGTTATCACCGAAGATCTAAGCATTGTTAATTTATAAAAGTCCCCAAAATTTCAGTTTAAGTAAAATACAAGGTTTTTAATATAAAACTCTGTAATGCGACTCCTTATTATCACATTCAAATTCAGATAGCTCGAATACAAAATTTGTAGGAAATTGATGCTTTATCCAAGCATCTCCTAAATGTTAGTTTAATAATAAAAGAAGATACGAAGAACCTAAATAATGATCTCTGGATTTAATTTGTACAGATCTACTAAACTTGAGTCATTTTCTTCTCTGTCAATCCGGATATATTTGTCAAACACAGAAAATAGTTATATATCACACAGAATTGGAAAAGCATTTTTCTTCCATCTTAACCCCTAACAATATTGTTTAAAATTTTTTTTTTATTAAAAGGTGCCCCCCCCCCCCCCCGTTTTTTTCAAATGCACTGAAACAAAACAATGAAATTCTTTTTTACTGTCTGTGGAAGAAAATGTGTGAAACAAATCGCAAGGTGCTACTGAGATTTCAATGCGGGCAAGGGCATTGTTTTTAGTCATAGGGACATAACATATTTTTTGAAAAACATAAGTTAAACATGAACTAAAAAGATAAAAAATTGTGCATCAACATTTTCTAAACCTTGACACATGCAATGTGCATATTGGACTACTGACATTTTTTTCATTTTTAAAATAAAATCATTATAATTGAAAGAAAATTAATTTATGTACATGGTTAGCAATTTACGTACATGATTAACATAATGAAATATCCCGGACAAACATACATACATTTTATTATTATTATTATTATAAATATAACACAGATTTTGAAATAAATTCCTCTTAGATTAATGATAAAAATTAAATTACAATCAAATCGAATGAAACATCTCTCTTTCTCTCACACACGCATACACATATATATAGAAATTAATTAATACAGTAGAGAGTCAAAAATCCGGACAGCTCGGGACCAGAGGTTGTGCGGATTTTAGGATTTTGCGGATTTCGGGGTCCATAAAAAATGATTTTCACTTTGAATAATAAAAACAGAATATTAATCAAACTAAACACATACTAGTGAATAATAACACTGAATATTAAATTACTAGGTACATAAGAATAATAATGAACATTAACAAAAATATATAATGAAAACAATAAATAAAAATGAAAAAAAAAAAAAAAAATGTCAAACTTAGATAAAATCTGTTTATACATAGCTAATTTTAAACTGAACTTGAACCTGCAGGATTTATTTATTTTTTTATTTATTGTAAATAGTAGTAACACAAATTTATTTTTCTACGAATTTTATTGAGTTCTTCCTTACAAATTATGCCTTCGTCAAAAAGCATTTAAAAAAATTAGTTTGTTATTATTTACCTGATTGATATCATCATATCACAATAATCATTATTTTCTTTTGATGAATTTAATATAGTGTCAATAATTTCATTAGCAGCAACTTGGATCTTGCAGTCTTTCATATTATTATTTTGTTTTTCTTTTTTTGTAATCATAAAATGCAAACATAAAATTATTATTTAAGATCTTTTTCAAAAATTCTGATTTGCAGTTTTGTAATTTATTAATAGTGAATTTCATTGTTTGTATCTGACAAGGTGTTGCGGATTTCGGACTTCAGCGGATTTTAGGTCGGCGGATTTCTGGCTCTCTACTGTATAAAAATTCAAAAACTTCATAAATGATCACACGCTTATGCTTATGAAAAAGAGTCTATGATAGTTGCAAGTTAAAGTTAATAATTAGTTCATTGAAAGAAATAGCATTCTGTCATTAAAAGCAAATTATATTTAATATCCTACGGTTTTCTTTCTTTCTTTTCCCTTTTTTTAAACAAAACTATCTGTATTTTATTATTTTTAAATTAATTCAGACTTCATTAATAAATATATTCAAATGGCGATTCCTTTTCAATAATAAGGTATTGTTGTTATTGTTAACAATACTTTTCAAATCACAAAATTTAGTAACTAATTGTAAATTAAAAATCAAATTACATCAATTAAAGTAAGTTAAATCTAAATAAAATGAAAAAAAAAGTGCAATAGCAATAAATAAATAAATAAATAATAATTAAATATATTAAATTTTCCTTTAAAAAATCAGAACAAAATTCCCTGAATCTCAATGGCTAGGGAGCAATCATAATGTCGAAAATTTATATATTTACCTATAAGACATTCCTTATTAAAGATATTCTAAGAGCATTTCAATTTGTCCGTATTAACAAATATGCTATCATACTAAAAAACTCATATATTTAAAAGATAGCAAAAAATTAGCGGGACCAAAACGACAAAACCAAAGTGCCCTGCTTCGTTCTGGCTTGTAGGAAGGGTGGGTTGGTTTTTTTTTTTAACTTCCTTATACAAAGTATAAGGAAGTATTGTACAATCCAGGAAGCAACAGCCTCAATAATAGTCAAGGCTACAGATAATAGGAATGCGATGGAGGTTGCCAAGCAAGTAGAACAAGTTAACATCACAGAAGAAAAGATCAAGGACGTCCAGAGGGTACAGAATGGGACAAAAATAGTATGCCATAGTGCAAGAGAGGCTGAAGAAATAAAATCCGATCTTAGAGCATCAACTGAAATTACAAGCAACGCCAGCATAGAAACAGCAGGGCTAAGAAAAAAGAAGCTCGTCATTAAGGATATACCGGAAAGGGTAGAACCAAGTACAGCAAAATATAAGATACTGCAGATGCCCAACCTAAAAACAGACGGAACAGACGACTTGGCAGTGCAGCTTATCGACCAATTACACAAGAAGGACCTGAAGCTCCAGAATCTAACAGTCCAGTTTCCAATTCCACTGGCAGAGGCTCTCCTAGAAAAAAAAACAATATGCTTAGGATTAAAGCATTGCCAAATTAAATCCAAAGTAATAGTCACCAGGTGTTACAACTGCCAGGGCTAAGACCACACGGCGCAATTGTGCCGGTGGGATACCCGCTGTGCGCGGTGCGCCGGGAGGCATAGAACGGCAGATTGTTCATCTGACAGGACTGGCTGCTTCCCTTGCTCACTTTATAACAATGAGAACGCGTACAGAAACAAACCAAAGCTAGCCACAGACCACACGGCATATTCTGGTCATTGCTACGTATACAGACAAATACTGGCAATCCGGAAAGCGGAAGTAGAAGATGGCAAGACGGAGCTAACACCTGCTTATGATGTCATCACAGGGAACACATCGATTTCTTACTCAACAGAAGGCGGAAGACCGCTGATTAACTATGACCAGCTAAAGAAGGAAGAAGACGGGTATCAGCGGGTAAAAAGCAGACGAAATTTCACAAGAAGAAACCAGCCAGTAAGAATAAATCAGGCCGACCAAGGCAAAACTATGCAAGAAGAAATTATGGACGGTGAAAATGTAATACACAAACACAACACACAGCCACAACAGAACAGTAACAACACAAAGGGACCATGCGCTATCAATATAATTCAAATAAACCTTCATTCTAGCAAAGACGCTACAAGAGACTTATTTGGCTACCTCGCACAGCAAAAAATCAACATAGCTTTAATTCAGGACTTTCACGAAAATAAACACACTGGGAAAATCTCGGGCCTGGGATCGGGCTGGCAGGCATTCAGGACGCCAAATAATAGGGCGGCTATCATAACTAAGCTAGGAACAAATCCACTTGAGATTGTCAATCTAGAACACACAGTAGGGATATTAATCTAGAACACAAAGGAAAAAATCACTATAATAAACACTTATGCCCCCCCCGAGCTCAAAATTTCAATCGGTTCTCCAAGAAATAGATCATATTTTACAAAGAACTCAGGGAAATATCCTTCTGGCAGGGGATTTTAACGCTCACTCCACCCAGTGGGGGTACGATGAGGTGGACACTAGGGGCAGACAGCTGACAGACTTCCTGGCCCAACACTCTCTACTGGTTAGAAACGAACCAGGAGCCCCACCTACGTTCCAAATGATCAGGAGCAGGGGTTGGCCAGATCTAACGATCACAACGGCCAGCCTCCTGAACAACATTAAGGGCTGGGAAGTAAGTGACGATCACTCTGGAAGTGATCACAAATTCATTAAGTATACGCTTGACTACAGCAATGACAGTTATCACAGACATAGACTAGAGACAAAACATGGCAAACACTCGAAATTTGAGAAAAATGTTAGAAAACTCAGCAAACGCTTTGTCGGTCCAATAACATCAGCACAGGATAGGAGTACACTAGACACAATTACGGCAGAACTACTCAGTAAACTTAAAACACTGGCCTTCACCTGTTACAAATTACGAAAAACTCCGGATCAAAAAGAACCCACTTGGTGGACCGACAAAATCAAAATTGCTAGGAATAAAGTAAGAGCTTTCCGCCGTAGGTATCAATCCCAGCCAGACCCTGACTTGAAACAACAACAACATATACTGTACAAAAGAGAGCGAGCCATATATAAGAAATTGATAAATAAGGAAATATCTAAGGCATGGATAGCTTTCTGTGAAAGCGCCAAAGATAC
Source organism: Salticus scenicus (assembly GCA_963930645.1). Lineage (NCBI taxonomy): Eukaryota > Metazoa > Arthropoda > Arachnida > Araneae > Salticidae > Salticus > Salticus scenicus. The sequence goes on along the minus strand of OZ005657.1, from coordinate 21,702,973 downwards.
CTACGGCCCCCAATATAAGATTGCCTCAGGCAAAATGTCAACCCCTGCGAAGCTCTGTGATGTTCTGGATGATAACGACCTTGTAACTATAGACAGCACCTTAAATAGATTCCTGGACTCGCTTTATCTAACCGACGCTAGCATACCACACGAACTAAATCCGTCACCTCCCTGCTTTGCAGAAAATAGCCCTAAAAATGTAACATCACAAGAACTAAACAGGATAATTAAAAATATCAAACAGAATAAAGCTCCTGGCCACGACTACATCGATTACAATCTAATAAAAAGAATAAACCATACTAGCTAAAACCTACTCCTGGCCCTATTTAATAAATGTCTACAGCTAAAACACCTTCTGAAGCCATTCAAAAAGGGTATAGTGGTTCTGTTCCACAAGGAAGGCAAGGATCCAAAAGACCCAAAAAATTATAGGCCAATCTGCCTCCTTCCAGCTATCAGCAAAATTTTGGAAAGAATAATACACGGCAGGATGAATCACTACTTCACAATCTCTAAATATTGGAACCCTAATCAATTCGGATTCAAGCAAGGCACCTCAACAGAAAACGCGCTAAAAAAATTATTAGACAATATTCAGCAAGACAAACTAGACAAAAAACAGACACTTTTAATATCAATAGACATAAAAGGTGCCTTTGACAATATCAGGTGGCCAACACTCCTAGGAAACCTCCAACTCTCCGGCTGTACGACATACCTAGTCAACTGGATAGTTAGCTTTCTGGAGGACAGGTATGTCAAGCTGGAGGAAAATGGAATAAGCAAGATCAAACAAATCTTTGGTGGCTGTCCCCAGGGGAGCTGCCTAGGCCCGCTCCTTTGGCTACTAATAGCGGAGACAGCACTTAATCGTAGCTGGGGGAACAATGTTAGGATCCAAGCCTTTGCAGACGATTTCATATTAACTATAAGCGCGAAAGACCCAAATACTTTAATTAACACGGCAAACACAGCATTAGTCGAATTTGGCAATTGGGCAAACAGGAACAACCTAACTATTAATTGGAGCAAAACAGAACTGCTGTACCTTAACAGATATCACACAGGAAACCTCCCAACTGAAAATTCATATAAACTTGAAGGAATACGCTACAATGGTATTGAATTAGAGACTAAAGAAACCATGAAGTACCTGGGAGTGGTCCTTCACAAAAATCTTAAATGGCAGCCCCATGTAGAACATCAGGTGAAAAAAATTTATAAATCCTTCAGCTTGTTTGGGCGCATGGTCTCAAGGGGATGGGGGATAAAACCTAACTTGATTAAAACATGGTACAAGACCGTGGTGGAAAAGACACTGACCTATGCAGCCCCAATATGGGGCAATAAAATAACACAGCAAAGTAAAGACAAATTACTTAGCTGCCAGAGACACTTCGCACTGGCCATTGTGAGGGCTTATAGAACAGCCCCGACCTCGGCACTTCTGGTACTCTCTGGCCTGATTCCAGTACACCTGCAACTAAAATATGAAGCTGCGTATGGTACAATTACAAGACTACACAGGAACTACCAGCTTCAGGAACACGTATTCAACCACACAGACTTTACAAAAAAGCAAAACATTTGGTGGAAACACCCTGCTGACACCCCAGAGTCATTTATAGGGTCTTCTGCTGACGACTACACGGACAGGTCGAAGCTGGAATCAGGTGCTACAGAATCGGCCTTTGTAGCGTTCAAAAACTCCCAAAAAATTCACGAATGGTCAGTGCCTCTAAGAAAGTGTAACAGTGTCTTCCAGGCCGAACTACTGTCAATCCTCAAGGCAGCAGAATGGGGCAATACAATGGGTATCACATACAGTATCCACTCGGACTGCATGTCGGCCATCCAAGCAATATCCAAACCATTTTCCACCGATAAATTGATCCATAAAATCCACAATGAAATAGTTCGATCTCATAACAGCTTCAAAATTGAATTGGTTAAGGCCCACGTAGGCATACTAGGGAATGAAGAGGCTGATAAATTAGCAAAACTGGCAGCCGATGATGCAAACAATAAAGAACAATACTACTTAGAAAAACCAATCTCATACTTAAAGAAAAATCTCAAAAAGCTTACTATGGACCAATGGCAGTTCGAGTGGGACTACGGGGACACGGGCAGGCTAACTCACAGATACTACCCAACAGTAAACACAAAGACTCTAGTTAGCTGCAAGCTTCTATCACAAATATACATGGGCCATGGGGCATTTCCGGCCTATCTTCATCGGTTTAAGAGGAAGAAGAGCCCGAATTGCGCCTGTGGCGAGCTAGGAACATCCTTACACTACTTACTAGCCTGTCCGCTAACGGAAAACCTCCATCTGGCCAAAATCACACAGGACAATGAAAAACTCTGGTATAAACAACTAGCCAACAATAAACACGTACAGAACAAGGCAAAACACATAGTCAGTTGGATCACAAACAACATAGACGACATTTCACAGTGATCAAAAGCCAACATCTCGAGCAGCAGGAACCAGCCACGTACTGTCAAAACCCGAAGAAGAGGACCTGGCGGATTTTTATTTACTGGATCAGGGGACTTTTTGTTTATTTTTGGTCATGATCGTGGTCCATGAAGTTAAAGCGGCGGGTACCTATACAGTCTGAGCCCCGGTAAAAATAAAAATGTAAAATCAGAAAATCTAGAAATAAAAAGTAAAAAAAAAAAAAAAAATTGTTAAAAAATAATAAAATAAAAATGCAAAAAAAAATTAAAAAATGTAAACGGTTCTTGGCTTATAAGTCCGTAAGTCCGCGCCACGCCCATGACTGTGCATGAATGTTTATTTTATTTTAATTTTTTTTTTCTTTTATTATTTCCATTAGTGTATGAATGGCGTGGTCAAAAAGCAACCATGTTGACTTTTACCTTTGCAGAATAGTTCTTTTATAAAATGTAGAATGGCTAACAAGTTCCTTGACGCAGTCGGTGATCAGAAAGCAACCATAATGACAATTTCTTCAGCAGGTTTATTCTCAAAACTCCCAGGTCAGATGGACCTAACTATTGTTAGTCCATACATAGTGATTCCATCACAAAGAATAATTCCTAGCTAACCTATTCTTTTTGGTACTCATCTAGTTCTGATAACAATCAATACCTTCTTTTAATGTTACAGGTTTGAATGCGTGTCAAAAAGCAACCATAATGTTAATTACCTTTGCCGGATTTGTACAATATCATCAAGAGTGCAGGACATAACAGGTCGCACAACATACAAATCCCGGAAACTTAGTCTTTTTGGTACTCATCTATTTTTGACACGCACTTCTTTTCTCAATTGTAGGAGTAATACTTTCCTTGTTTAGCCTAGAACTATTTCCTGTCACATTTCTTTTTGGTACTCACCAAGTTTTGACCCGCACCAATTTTAATTTAATTACTTACTTACTTTAATTAATTAACTTATTTATTCTATATTTTTATTTTATTTTTATTCTATTTTTTTTATTTACTTTATTTTTATTTATTTTTATTATCATTTTTATTTTATTTATTTTATACTTTTTTTTACGAGGGTGTGGCGGTGTCTGGTCCTCGTTAATCTGTGCTGCACCGTCAAGTGCTCGATGGGGTCGTTTAGCAGTCGTCGGGCTACCAACGCGGGGAACCATCCCCCGTGGTGGATCAAAATTGCGATGGTCCCTCTTTCTCTTCTCCATTCGGCCTCCCTGCGCATAGTAATTTCCCTCCCAATTAGGATTAGGCCTTGCCACTTCAAAAACTTCAAAATTTTCGCTATGTGCCCAAAACTATCTTCCATCCCCCAGTGGCTTCACGTAATTAATTTTTTTTTTTTTTTTTTTTTTTTTTTTTATAATCTCATTGTTCCTCCCTCGTTCAGCTTGTCTTTCTCAAATCATAAGTGTTGTCCCCTTCCCCTTTTCAAATGGCCTCCTCTTTCGGCTTTAATTATTGTGTGCACAACTAACTTTAGCGGCTCCCCCAGCGTTTTTTTTTTTTTTCTCCTCCCTGCCTAAATTCAAAATTGTTTTAATTTTGTATAATTCCGGTTATTTCGACTCTCAGCTAGTTAGTGCACTTATTCCAAATTCCTTAACATCTGGAGCGTTCTGCAATTCCTGAGCTTTGGCGTTCTAGTTACGCGGTGATCTGGCGATTTATTCGCTCCGGCGGACGGCATCCAACCCGTTAAGCTTAGCCGAGCCCAGGCAGGCAGGGGCCGTCCAAAGGTTTAAAAGGAAGTATTGTAGTAATCCCGATTTGTGAAATGGATTTCGTATCTTGCACAGCTCAAAAACGAATGATCATAGAATGTTGCAAATTTATATTTGTGACGGTTCTGATGTCTAGTTGTACATATGCAACAATGGTCTTAAAATGAGCTTTCATTTCAGAAATATCTATGACTTAACATGACTTTTCATAACATCTGTATGAACGTATGTGTGTATCTTGCATAACTCAAAAACAGTTGGTCGTAGAATATTGCAAATTGGTATATGGATTTGTTATAACAAGGGTTTGTGCACCTCCCTTTTTCATCTTTCAAAGATCCCGTAATGATATTATTATGAAAGAGTTCGTCATGTTTCCATGTAGAAGATAAATCTTAAAGACAAACCGCAACAATTAGCTTGTTCCCCTAACTTATTGTGCATCTTAAATTACTTAAAGTGATTTTACGTATTTCAAAGATATTGTAGCATTTTATAGATATAGATTACATATTTTATAGCATTATTAAATACAGGCTTACGGACTATTATATTTCTGGTAAGAATTATTATTTTAATAGTTTTATTATATTTTTTGTCTGAAAACAAGCATTGTCAAGCACGTAGAAACGATCCATTTTTAAGTTTTGCTTACAATATTTGTATCTTATTTGTGTCAAGTTTACAGATTGAGAGTCGCTGTACTCCTTAAAAAATTTATTTTATGCATCTGGAATATTTTAAGAAATGAAAAAAAAAAAAAAAATCTTAGTTATGCATTTATACGTCCAAGAAAGAAAGGGGCGAATAATGTTTCATGAGCTTGGCCATTGAGCTTTATATTGTCTGATATGTATAAAATCCTGTTAAACAATTTAAACTTTCTATAATACAGTTTCATTCAAATTATTTCAAATGAATAAAAAAAGTCTCAAAAGCAGGGATAATACTTGTCCTGATTTTCCTGATTTCTTAAAAAATTTCCTGATATATCTTTAAATATCATTAGTTACCCTAAAATTCTTGAATTTTTCGGCTATTATACTACATATTGACATTTAAACCACCCAAATTATGCAATCAAAAGCCATACTGTCACACTTTTCTGTGATCATTAGATAAATAATAAATTTAAAACTTTGTAAGCAACTTTGATGCTGTATCACTGCAGTCACGCATTTTTTTTTTTTTTTTCCAGGGTTGGGTTTCTCCCAAGACAGTGGAAGAAACTGGAAAAAACTAGAAGAAACTGGAAGAAATTGAAAAAACCAACCAGAAGACATAACAGATGTTCAAAATTAAAATTTATGAACTATATAAACTATAATCCAATAAATCTAAATCTAAACAAATAAATCTAAATCTAATAAATCTAAATCCAATAATCTATAAATCTAAACTATAATCCAATTAATATTAAAAATATTTTTAGAAAAATAAGTTATTTGAAAACAAACACTAAATATATACTACAAGTGATGGGTTTTTACTTTTTAATGCTAATATTTTTAGAAGTTTTTGCATAGATACTATCTCATATTATTATACGTTCAAACAGTGCAAGTGATAATAATTATGTAATTTTTAGCCATAATATTTGCATATAATAGGTACCCGTATAATGTAAATAAACATATTTAAAAAATACAAAACAAAATACTTTTGAAAGTTCAGAAATAATATTCATCACTGATTAATTTTGTTAAACATTGATGTAATAGTGGTTTGTTTTAAGTGCTAGTCTGCATGAATTGCAGGATAATAAATACAAGACTGTTACCCCCCCCCTTCCCATTGTGTTTCAAAGCAAGGATTGAGATAAAAATTTGGTTTAAAAAAAAAAAAGTAAAAAGGTGAGAAAGGTGAATTTTTTTATGTAAATTTCTTTTACATTAAAAAATCAATTATGGATTAGTAGGATTTGCAGATTATAAATCTGCGGATTAGAGGGAGTTGACTATACTGTATATGACTATAAAGAAAATAAAGTTTTTGATGACATTTTGTAATACAGTATTGACTACTGGTTCTTTTAATTAACTGGATGTTTGTTAAAAACTGTTTTATCAGAAAATATAAGAAAGTGATCCAAACTATTATTTATTACCAGTTAAAGAAATAAAATTGTCTAAATTATAAAACTTTACACTGTTTAAATTGAAATTGATTTTTTTTAAACTGGATTTTGAGTATTTTAGAACGTAATCATCAGATAACGAAGATCACTTTGGTAAAAATACCCATAATTATTAATTAAATATGTTATTAAATTTTTATAGGTATAATTTTAAAGTTACTTAAAGTTGTTTATAAGATAAATGCATCCATTGTATCTTACAAATCTGCAATTTATAACATAAATTTTTAAGAAAAACAGTTTCTTCCATTCTTCCACTTGGAAGAAACTTGCCAACACTGCTTTTTTATGACGAGGATATAGTTTTTTTTTTTTTTTTTTTTTTTTTTGAGTACAAAAAACAATTATTAATTTATTTATTATTATTATTATTATTTTAATTTATGATGCTTGCTTATAAAATTTATCATTTTTTAGCACCCATTTTTTGGTGCATTTGACTGCGATTGCATTGATGAGGTGATATAAACAAATTAAGAAATTTGATGTTTTTCTCTCTTTAAATAAACTAACTCTTTTTGCCCATGCACAGTAGATTCCTGATTCCAGGACATCTATTCTGTGAATCGATGGTGATATACACCATTCTCAAATAATGACAATCGTTAAGTTCCACTTTTATCGACTCCTTTTGCTAATGAAATAAAATAAACCTTCCATGAATTTAAAGTGCCCAAACCATCTTTCATTAAAATGCATATACCATGAATTATATAAAAATTCATGATAAAAATAATAATAAACATAAAAATCCCAATAGCAGTATTTTCTGAACCTGTCTGCAGCAAAATAAAATTTATCTTCAAACCATGAAGGCAGATAAGAAATCATAGCAATTCATAAAATATTTAATTCAAATACTCATCAAATTCCTTTTCACTGTCCTCAATTTCATCGTTATTATGCGTTAATAATCGAGACTTCCGAAACAAAAACGAGACTGGTGTTAATTTTCTCGTTGTTCGCGATAGATACACCGCAGGGTTAAGGTTTTTTTTTTTATAGATTACCTGCGGGTTATATACACAAAATTACGGTAATTAAAATAATTTCATGAGTAAGACATCATTTGAAAGCTTTGTTGATTTGAAATTGAACAATAGATTACAGAAATTTCTACCACCAGATGGCGCTGTAATATTTTAAAATTTCAATATTTCAAATTCTAATTACGATTAAATTATTTTTAATACATTATTCGAAAGACATTTTAAAGTACTTTTATATTATCGAAAGTGGAATTCGAGATTTCACCTGATTTACACGTTTTAAGATTTCCTGATTAGGTTTTCTTTGGTATCTCACCTACTAATTAAAATAATTTCATAAGTAATACATCATTTGAAAGCTTTGTTGATTTAGAATTGAACAATAGATTACAGATATTTCTACCACCAGATGGCGCTGTAATATCTTAAAATTTCAGTATTTCAAATTCTAATTATGATTAAATTATTTTTAATACATTATTCGAAAGATATTTTAAAGTACTTTTATATTATCGAAAGTGGAATTCGAGCTTTCACCTGATTTACATGTTTTAAGATTTCCTGATTAGGTTTTCTTTGGTATCTCACCTACTAATTAAAATAATTTCATAAGTAATACATCATTTGAAAGCTTTGTTGATTTAGAATTGAACAATAGATTACAGATATTTCTACCACCAGATGGCGCTGTAATATCTTAAAATTTCAATATTTCAAATTCTAATTATGATTAAATTATTTTTAATACATTATTCGAAAGATATTTTAAAGTACTTTTATATTATCGAAAGTGGAATTCGAGATTTCACCTGATTTACACGTTTTAAGATTTCCTGATTAGGTTTTCTTTGGTATCTCACCTACTAATTAAAATAATTTCATAAGTAATACATCATTTGAAAGCTTTGTTGATTTAGAATTGAACAATAGATTACAGATATTTCTACCACCAGATGGTGCTGTAATATTTTAAAATTTCAATATTTCAAATTCTAATGAGCAAGGAAGGTGTTGTAAGTTATAAACGGGAGCAGGCGCCATCGAGCGGGACTTTGCTAAAGTCATAAATTTGAAGGATCATAATATGGTGAGCGAACAGGCTGTTTCAGGTATTGAAATGGGAAGAGGGCGCCGAAGGCGCTACCGAGCTGGAATTTACTTCGATTAAATTTTTCAATAAAGCTATTTTCACTATATGTCTATATAAACTGTTGTAAGATCTGAAATGGGAAAAAGACGTCGCAGGCGCCACCGAGCGGGAGTTTCATAAAGTTTGATTTTTCAAGGATCGCGAACCAGCTGGTTGCCGAAGGCGGCAAGTATAAAATATACATCACTCATTAACACATTTCTTTCAATAACACATAAGATTAAGGAAATTTTCACAACTACTCTGTATTCGCCGAATACTTAGCACAAAGTACAGCTCTAGTTTTAGCCCCCCCCCCCTCTTTTTATCATCTGATTTATCAATTAGAGATGCATCAAGTACTTGATATGTACTTTGCACTCAGCTAATCTGTTGAGTACTCTATATGCAGTCAAATTTTTACCAAGTACTAGGCCAATACTAAGTAGCTGTAAGAATTTCATTATTTTTATGCACTAAATTGAAAAGAAAAAATTATTATTAGTGTTTATGGATAATATAAAACTAAAAATTTATAAAAATATAATTAAAGTGCTTGTAATTCAACTTTAAACAGGAAACAGGTGAATAGATTGCCACTAAATGTAAATATTAAATATTTTATTTATTTTTAATTAAGTGTTTATCAGAATGATAAATCACCAACATCCCTTTACACGCCTGCTATTAGATGGAAATAATAATCACTTAAACTTTTCCCTTCAAAACAAACATATTAACATTAAACATTCAGCCACCATTGTTTCAACGAGTTTAGCGATCCACTACCACAATCTACCCAAGACAAGGCAGTTATGTGAATGAACTAATAAACAATGCAATTGTAAACAAACGTGCAGCTTTAGTGTATAACAGTCCGTTACGCTGTAAATTCTGTTTGTTACAGAATTTTGACTTTACAATTTCAAAAGAAAAAACATTCATTCGTCAACAGTACAATCTTCTACCATTAAAATTATTTGACTCATTACTTTTGAAACTGCGAGACAGACTTTACTCACAAAAAATATGATTTAAGAAACCTAATTTAAATAATTATAATTTTATGAACTAGTATCTTTAAATTACAGTTTCAAAGAAAAAAATCAGTTTTTAAGGGTTTTTATTTATTTATTAATGAAACAGATTATTAATTTAAAACATTTACAAAAGAGATTATATATTAATAATACTAGGGTACATAAAAGTATTTAAATTTTATCCTAGAAATTTGATTTTGTTTACTCTGTATATATATATAAAACATACAGTTTGTTCACAGTGAATATGAACAGTTGTACCTGACGTTTATCTTAGTTTACAATTTTATACTTTATACTGATTTATTTAAATTGTCACAATAAAATACATCTAAAATTGAATAGGTAATGTTTTTACACTTACTTATGTTTCAGGCAATTATTTAAAAACTGACTCGTACTTTTTAAAACTTCACTCAACACATTTCAGATAAATTAGAGTGGAAGGCTGATTTTCAAGGTTGATGAATAAAAGTTTCTAAATTTGACTCAATATTTTACAGACAGTGAGTAAATAGTACGCTGACTTATATTTTCATGTTCAGACCGAGCTCTGCTTTATATATACATATATATTTAATTACTTGGACATATTACAATGCTCCCCCCCCCTCCTTTTTTTTCTCATAATTCAAAATCAGCATATCTTGCTTTTAAATTCAAGATATAGATAAGATCTGTTTTTAATTATGTAACAAATATCCAATCTTAAAGACCACCTTTATTCAGTTTTAAATGAAACTTATTTCATATTCAAAAAAGAAAATATCTTAAGATATTTACTTTAATCACACAATTTCTACTCATATCTCATCAGAAGTAACTTAGCTTTTTTTTTTTTTTTTTTTTTTTTTTTTTATTTTTAACTCATTTAAAAACTATATCATTATCTTATTTTAAAATTCATTGATACAGAGAGTGTTTTCATCTGCAAGTGATAGACTTTTCCTTTCACATATATATATATATATAATGCTTTGCCATGATACACATTGTTTCTATTACTAAGATTATGTGTATAATTGTTTATTTATATAAATAAAAAATATAGCTTTCATGTTCATACACAAGTTCACTTTATATTTATTAAAATGATTAGAACTGTACCGATTACTTGGTATACCTATACTCAACATTCGGCCAAATTTGCACTAAGTATTCAGCCAATACCAAGCAGTTGTAAGAATTTCATTCTTTTTTTGTGTAACTGAAAGAAATGTATTTATTTCATAAGAGTTGTTTATTAATAACTATTTTTTTAGTTTAGTTATTAATAAACAACTCTTATGAAAATATAGAGTCATTAAACTTTTTTCTGCAAACAGCTTTTTGCAGTTAAAACAGGTGAGTAGATTGCCACCAAACTCTGTATAGAGACGATTCATGATATGAGCTTATCCATTTTAGTTACAAGAATTTGAGTATAACCATCTAGTATGCGTGTAATATGCAATTTTTTTTTTTTTTTTTTTTTTTTTTTTTTTTATAAAAACTTATTGTATCTATAAAACAGACAAAAATAAAATATTTTAGAAAAAAGAACCCTTACATTATATTAATATAGTAAATAAAACTTTAGTTACATATTTGTTCAAATAAAAGTAAGACACTTTTAAAACTGTAAGAAAAGATTAATTTTTAATTTAAAAAATAATAATTATGAAAAAGGTAAATACACTAAAATGTTATTAAAAATATATTTTAATAATCAAAAATGTTGTTTTTCAAATTATGGCCCAAAACCACCTATCTTTTTTACTCTTTTAGAATTTGAAGATTAATGAAATCTATCATGTTTGAATTTATTATTTATCTAATGATCACAGAAAAGTGTGACAGTATGGAGCCTGTTTGGCTTTTGATTGTGTAATTTGGGTGGTTTAAATGTCAATACGTAGCATAATAGCAAGAAAAATTCAAGAATTTTAGAACAACTAATGGTATTTAAAGATATTTCAGGAAATTTTTTAAGAATTCAGGAAAATCAGGACACGTATTATCTCTGATTGTGAGACATTTTTATTCATTTAAAATAATCTGAATAAAACTGTAATGGAAAGTTTAAATTGTTTAACAGGATTTTATACATATCAGACAATATAATACTCTATGGCCAAGTTCATGAAACATAATTCGCCCCTTTCTTTCATGGACGTTTAAATGCAGGCTAAACTAAGTTTTTTTCTTTTTTTTTACATTTCTTAAAATATTTCTGATGTATAAAATGAATAATTTTTTCAAAGATTATGGCAACTTTTAATCTACAACTGGACACAAATACTGTAAGCAAAAATTAAAAATGGATCTTACATTTATTACGCAGAAAAAAATATAATAAAACTATTAAAATAATATTTATTACCTGAAATATAATAGTCCGTAAGCTTCCTGTATTTAATATCTACAAAATAAATACTTAATATCAAGCTAATTGATTGCTATAATTTGTTTTTGTTTTTTACGATTTGTTCTTGCTGCCCGACGGATTAATACATAGATGAAAAGTGAAAAATTAGCCAATAGCCGAGAATGGATGGATTGATTGATGGATGCGCTTTACGTCACACTAAAAGCCAAGAAAAATGTGAAATATTTTCTCTTTAAAAAACTGTAAATTTATCATCAATAACTATAAAGTAAAATACTTATAATTACAAAATACTTCCTGATTTAAAATATTATCGAAATAGTTTTTTGACGAAATGCAAAATTTTAAAATCTTAAATAGTTCCTTTATAACAAAAAAATAAAATATATTTAAGTGAAATTTTATTTCGAATATATACAATAAATATTTAAAACAGACAATAAAGTTTCTTTCTTGCATTAAAAAACAAAATCTAAATTTTTTATTGACTGAATTCAGATTGAACCAACCAACCAACTACAAGATCAAATCGAATAACGCCTATTGAGAATTCTGAGAATTACCAGAAGAAACCTGTGCATCGCGGAGTAAAAATAGTTCGATTTTCAAACTGAGTTAGAAAAAAATAAGAGTTTTCCTAGGGAAAAGGGAGATGTCAGGCACATCAGATAAAAGCGATTAATATCATATATCAATTAAACGACATTCGCTCGAGCCATATTCGAGAAAAATTTGTTCCTCACATATGCCGCCCATTTACAACTTAAATGAGCCAATTCATATCTCGAAATATATTGCACGCAGAAATGTAGCGATTTCAGGGTAGGATCAGACAGAAGATAAAAGACTATTTTGAAAATACCAGAAAAAAAACATCCCATATTTCCTGAGATATTAAGTGTCGGCTTTCAGCGGTTTCTTTGATCTTTAACTAGCTGTATATATAAGTGTCGCAAGTTTCGTTCGTTTTTCCGTTTCCGCTGAGTGTCGTGGCATTCGTTTGTTTTTCCGCTTGCGTCACTTGAGACTCTACCGAACTCTTGATGTTATTGGGGGTGTTTTGGTAAGAAAATGGCAAACTGGAAGCTGGAATATATAAAAAATAAGAGAAATATTGCGAAAAAAAAAACAGAAACTGATTGTTTTTATTGATTTTCTTTTGTTTTCTGGCCACAAATACCCTCAAATTTTCTCCTTACTATAAATGTTTGTGTTTTAGAACTTTCTACCTCTGTAGCTCCCCAGGTCAGAAGACATTTAACGGTTAAAATAATCATCGTTCCTCTCCAAATCTAACTAATGGGTATAAAATTACCAAACAGTGATAAAAATGAGGGAGGGGGTGTATCTAGAAAACGGTGGGTGCATTGGGAAAATGGTGGTCATATTCGGATTCAGGAGGTCATTTTACACAAGAATATGCTGAAATGGTGTCAGCGGCAATTTTCATGCCGAGTAGTGTAATTACAAAATTTTGAATAAACACCATAAAATACAGTAAACTTGCGACAATTGTTTCGGGTCGAATAGCATATGACCCTTCGTTAGGCGAACAAAGTAGGCACGAATGCTGCAATCAAAGCGGCAACGCATGTTTAACTGCAGCACTCGAGCAATGCGTACCTCATGATTTTTTCGCTCTCGTTTTTCTTCTTTTTCTTTTTTTTTTCTTTTTTTTTTTTTTTTCATGTCGGGATAACATATAGCAAATTCGTATTTACATTAAAGAAAAGTTCTAAACAATTAAACTGTCCTTGAAAGACAGCCGATAAATATTCTAAATATAAAAATATTTTTGAATGTTGAAAAATATATTATTAAAGATTTAAAACCAAAAATCTCATAAAAACATGTATATTCGTATTTTTGCGTTCTCCTGTGCAAGAAAAAATCCATTTAAGCAAATTTTGCAATAAACTAATAATATTAACTAAGCAATTAACTTAAGCAATAAAATAGAAACTTCTCTATTGCATGAGAATCTTACTTAAAAAATAAAAATATTCTAGATAATTACAATTTTACGTAACTGTACATCGTATTTATATTTTATTCTTTTAAAACGTTGTGCTAAGAGAAAATTTCTTCGCTAAAAAATTGAAATATTAATTTTTATAATTTATTTTTCTTAAAATTTACAGCCTCAGAGATAATGCATGACCAGTCTTATAAAATTCAGAGTCTTGGTTCCTATAACACAGTTTTAATTTTACAGCACGAAAATGTGTCCTGCCCTCTTAATGTCTTCTTATTGTGCATTTCCTATAATTTCTAATAGGTATTTTCTAAACAAAGCTTTTGTTCACACATCCCATTCATTGTTCCGGCACACAGTTTTCATTCTTCTACATACATAAGAAAAAAGTATTGGATTTATAAAAAAAATTCTATACGGTTTGTCATGTTTTAAATGTCCTGAACACAATTTTATCATTTTTCGAAAACGTCTGTTTGACTGTGTATGTATGTTATCAATATTTTGTGAGAAATATATCTCACGGAAAAAAGGCATAGGACGTCATGAAACTTTGTATTTAATTGGATCTCGATATAAATTAGTGCTGATTAGATTTTGGCGTATATCACCGTACAGGTGGCACTGTTATGCTGCCATTATCTTCACATCAGAAAGGCTATATCTCAATTACTAGTTAACATTATGCACAAAATTAATATGAAGATGGTTTATTATCAAGAACTATGCTGGTGTGTGCTTATCGGACTATAGGTGGCGTTATTGTGCTGCAATTTTTCCTATTTACGGGAAGGCAATATCTTAGATTCTACAGTGTTTAAGCACATCAAACTTAATATATAAGACGACTAATATGAAAATCTACGCTGAATCAATTTGAGTGTATATCGTCTCATAAGTGGTGCTGTTATGCAGCCTTTTTCAGGTTTTAAGTATGTTTTCCGACCAATTTTTATATTAGAAAGATACTGAAGAAAATTTTTTGACTGCTACAGAATATTTTTTTTTTCTTTCAGTGCCGACATAATAGTCTTGTTGCACTATTACTGTAATACATATTTAAAAAAAATTATAACAGTTTCTTTTTTTTTCTAATTTTCATTACATTTCTACAAAAGTTCCGTATTAAATCCATTGGGAAAAAAAAAAAAAAAAAAGGATACGGAATTTTTTTTTTCTCTCTGATACGGATCCGGATACAGCTCTTTTTTCTCGCGAATATCTGCGGATATGGATACGGAGCTCCGGCGCATGTCTAAAAATAGTACATTTTGATGGTCAAAAATTTTAAGTTCTGGTTTGCTTTTGCAGTATTCTAATATCAAAATATTACTTTTATTTTCCAAAATTGTAGATTATTTTTAATTTTTTTCTATACGTTTTACATGAAGTAAAGTTTATTGTATAAGATTTTGTCAACCAATTTTAAGAGGTTTGTACAGGCCCACGCCAAAAGTTGTGAGGCATAGCACAGTTAGCGTAATGCTACAAATGAAGTTCGCACTTTACGAATAACACGTGAATGTGAAGAGTTTAGGATTCAGTTGATTAATGGAGTTAGTTCCTATAATAAACGAAATTGTAATATGCTAATATTTTGGAAAGTGATTTAGATAAAAGGAGAAGATAGAGAAGAGAAAGGGGTTAGTTGCGTTCGGCTTAGAAGAAGTAGCCGAGAGAGAATGGTAACTGCTTAGGGGGAAGCAGTAAGAGGCGGCTTGGAAGTTAGTTGTTAGCGGCTTAGAGGGAAGTAGAGAAGGAGGCTGCTTAGCGAGCTGCTTAGAGTAGGATAGTACAAGACAGTTAGTCAAGTAGTATAGTGGCGTAAGGGAATCCTCCCACTAACGAAAGATTAATAGAGTCGTGAAAGTAAGCGACGTTAAATGAAGTAGTTGAGATTATTTGTGGTTATCTATTTAAAGTTAGAATATTTATGAAGGCTGCCCTTTAAGTTTATAGAGATATTAAAGGTGATTATAGTCCAACGCCCACCTTTTCATTTAAGCTCAAAATAAAAGCTCGTTATTTATTTTATATATCTGACTTTGTCATTACTTCATAATTTCATTAAGTAATTAAGCTAAAATCCTAAGTTAAAGGATCATGACGACCACTCGTTCGTCACAGTGGCGCCCAAATCAGTTCGAATCCCACCCCGAGCCAGTAATTTTTGATGGCACTACTAGTGTGCTTCAATTTTTTGAGAAGCTTGAATATTTTTTTGATTTTTATAAAATTGATAATGCCGAAAAATATGGTTGGTTAAAGTGTTCCTTAAGAAGAGAACCGAGACAGTGGCATGATTTAATCGCCTGCCATTCACTTGGCCCAAATCCAACCTATGACCATTTGAAAAGTAGAGTTGTAAGTCTCTTTGCCACTCGGTATGATAGATTAAGATTGGAACATGACCGTTCCACCCCCCCTCAAGAACGTCAGTGGGAAGTGGTAATAAAGGCAGTGGAAACACCACACCAAGGTATTAAGTCACAGGAAGCAAGCTCGAGTAATGTAAAGCAACCTAAAACTGGCGAAAAAAACGTTATTTCTAGTGGCAAAAGCCAAACGCAAGTTAATGCAAACGAGCAAACTTCGCTTTCAAACAGCGATACAGATGAATTTAAGTATGTTTTTCAGCCTTTGGTTACGGATAAAAAATCCGACAATTTATCTAATGTTGCGACGGAGGTTGTAAAAGAAAATACAATTAAGATAACTGTGGCTGCTGAAACCGTTAAACGGAGCGACAGTGACAAATCATTAAAATATTGCAGCTAATTTTTGTAACCCGCCTTTAGATAACAGTTTTGAATCTATACAGCCGACAGAGTCGGTTATTCCTAATGAGAAATTGCGCGTAAATGGTCAAAATGACCCGCCGACTAAAGTAAAAGAAAATGAGGTTATTTTAAAGAAGGGAATTTCGAAAGTGCGATTAGCCTCTTTTGCAGTTGCTACACAGTCCACCAGCCCTGCATTTGACAGTATGGAGCGAAAGCAACCTTCTCCTGGAACTATGGACAGTGACAAGGTGACGGGCTCGAAACCCCCTCAACACAAGGATCAGATTCCAGGTTTAAAACCCCCTCCGGAGAGTGCCCACTCGCCAGGTTCGAAGTCTCCTCAGGACAGCAACCCTGCAACGTCTGACCTGAATCTGCAAGCCACCGACGCTGAAATCTCTACAGCAACTCCACTGACCAGTCTGACCCGCATCTCTTATTTTGCTGATATAAAGGAATCTGTATGTCAGGTGCTATGGTTTATTATTTTTTCCGTTATAAACTGTATTTCTAGCAGAGCAGTCATAAAATCTTGGACATGTACTGAAGCCTTTTGGACTTTCAACCATTATCTGAAAGCAATGAACTTTCTAAAATACCAAAATTCAAAATTTAAACTTCGAGCATGAACTTTCAACGCCCGAAATTTCATGTATGTCATAAATTTTTTTTCTGTTATATAATATATTCATGTATGTACTTTAATGTTTTTCTATTTTATAGCCATCACCAGCAGCGATTAGTACGATAAAATTTTTTCTTACTTTTTGTATATAAATTTTCCCCTCTCTAGTTTTTTACATGATCTCTGTGTATGAACTCTAATGATTTCTATTTGTAGCCGTCAACGGCAGTTTTTGGTAAAAACCTTTTTTTTTCAACAGTTGTATATATATTCACTATCTATGTTTCTGTAAATGTCGTATAAATTGTATAAAATGAATATTTTTTATTGTAAAACTTTTGTATTCAACTAAAAGTTCTATCTATGAATTATTAGTATGGGGTTAAAGATATTTTTTTTTCGCTATCTTGCATGTAAATTCGTGTGTAACGACTAACTTTAATAAACTAACAATTTAGTTTTTTTCCGTATGCAAATAGCTAGTTGGAAAATATTGCTTATCTATAAATTTTATATGTCAAACTCTTATCTATATACAAGCTGTAGTTTACTTTCTATTTTTTATTTATACTTTAAAAAGCAGTTTTGTATTTTAGAAATACTATGATTCTGATGTCCAGGCGTTCATCTGAAAACCCAATCTCCTGATTTCTTCAATTGCTACTTTTGAAAGGCAGAATGAGGTATTTCTGGAACTCTGCCAGCTATTTTTCTTTTCTGAAGTAGGAAGTGCTTTCTTGGACATCTGCCAGCCACTTTGACTTCTGAAGTCGTAACAGTTTCTTGGATGCATGCCAGCGGATTGAAAAATTTTCTTTGATGCACTTTCAAGTTACTTTTCCTAGCTGATGATCGGGACCTAGACTGGTCTTCAGTGGCTGACATTTCAAGTTTTGTCAATAAAAATGATTTTCTTAATGTTACAAGTTTAAAAATGAAATTTTTTCCTTTTCGTTTCAGGAAAGACGTGCTGTAAGCCCTATTGTAATTTGTTGGACTATATATTTCACTAATTTTGGAGCGCAAGGGCTTTTCCATTGTAAAGCTACTTAGACTGACCTTTAAAATTTCTTATTTTTCTAAGTGAACGGTTTTTCAGGCCGGCGCTCTTAATTTTTTTTTCCCTTATTAGATTTTAAAAGCCGATAGTTATTGTTGGGCAGTTTAATTTAAGATTTTCCCCTCTTTTTTTTCCTAAAGTCTTACGCAGTTTAATTTTAAACAGTAAGTCACTGCAACTAATTTTTATTTGCATAGCTTAACAATATTTTAAAATTTGCACGGGTAAAAACCCGTTGTGGATTTTTACGTGAAATTTTTTCTTTTGGGGAGGAACTGTGAGGTATAGAACAGTTAGCGTAATGCTACAAATGAAGTTCGCACTTTACGAATAACACGTGAATGTGAAGAGTTTAGGATTCAGTTGATTAATGGAGTTAGTTCCTATAATAAACGAAATTGTAATATGCTAATATTTTGGAAAGTGATTTAGATAAAAGGAGAAGATAGAGAAGAGAAAGGGGTTAGTTGCGTTCGGCTTAGAAGAGGTAGCCGAGAGAGAATGGTAACTGCTTAGGGGGAAGCAGTAAGAGGCGGCTTGGAAGTTAGTTGTTAGCGGCTTAGAGGGAAGTAGAGAAGGAGGCTGCTTAGCGAGCTGCTTAGAGTAGGATAGTAGAAGATAGTTAGTCAAGTAGTATAGTGGCGTAAGGGAATCCTCCCACTAACGAAAGATTAATAGAGTCGTGAAAGTAAGCGACGTTAAATGAAGTAGTTGAGATTATTTGTGGTTATCTATTTAAAGTTAGAATATTTATGAAGGCTGCCCTTTAAGTTTATAGAGATATTAAAGGTGATTATAGTCCAACGCCCACCTTTTCATTTAAGCTCAAAATAAAAGCTCGTTATTTATTTTATATATCTGACTTTGTCATTACTTCATAATTTCATTAAGTAATTAAGCTAAAATCCTAAGTTCAAGGATCATGACGACCACTCGTTCGTCACAAAGTCCTGACATATTTTAAATTTTTATATAAAATCAAATGTGTGGTATGAGAGTGCAGTTTGCATTAAAATATGTCGAGCGTTGAAAAGTTTGATTTAACCCTTTCGCGCCGACTGTCACACATACGTACCAGCAAGAAACGCACTCATTTCCCGGATGGCATGCCGTCGTGCCAAAGTGTTTTCTCGTTCAAAAAGTTTCAAGTGAATTCTACACTTGATATCTTATAAGAAATGAAAAATAATGGTTATAGCTTTGTCTCTTGATTTCTTCTTCTGCAAGTACAAAATGTAAGCTTCCTCTGTAGGTGTGAACGACATTAGAGTAATGTAAAAACACCAGTGTTCGCTCTCTTAAAATTTGCTTCAGTAGTCGCCACCCACGCAAGAGATATGTTAAAATAAGCGTTTAATAACATCTATGAATTTGAATCCGACCGCGCTAGATTCCCTGGAACCGGAGAATCTAGCTCGGGCGGATTCAAATTTATGCATATTAATTAACGCTTATTTTAACATTTCTTTTGCAAGGATGGCGATTACTGGTGCAAATTTTTTGGATGGCGAACACTGGTGTTCGCCACCAGTTGAACCTTACCTTAAACTTAACCAGATGAAATTTACCTTATTGAAGGTGAGAAGAACGCATGCAATACAGTTGCTTCCACAATCAGTACTTGTCAACAAGTGGATTGAATTAGATTAACCTTTAGATGTAATTCGAGCTATTAGGAGTGCACATCTTGAAATATTTTTGTGAGTATTACAAAATATATGTTCGTTAGTTGCTTGCCTTGCGTTTTGATGACTTTCTTGCTGTTCTAAAGATACAACTCCATCTATGAGCAGTATCTGCAACTAACTTTTTTAATTCCTTAACAAAAATTTTCATTTTGAGAAGCATTCTAGAGCACGTCGCTGTTTCGTGCGTCAATTTCTTATCCTTATATTAAAGTTTAAATCGTGTTAACCCACCCTGTAGTTTATAATTTATCTACGGTTTTTGTTTAAAAATTTTGAACAAATACTCTATTTTAATAATTTTTTTTTTCCTGGAAGAATATTTGTTTGTGAATTGACATAATTTTTAAACTATCAAAATATATATATATCTGTCAAGTGTATAGCAGTTAAAGAGAAATATCTGAAGCTTATTTGGGTAAACCTGTTGTAAATGCTGT
The DNA here is from genome assembly GCA_963930645.1 of Salticus scenicus. Taxonomy (NCBI): domain Eukaryota; kingdom Metazoa; phylum Arthropoda; class Arachnida; order Araneae; family Salticidae; genus Salticus; species Salticus scenicus. The sequence goes on along the minus strand of OZ005657.1, from coordinate 21,682,540 downwards.
TTTTACTGTACCTGTATATTTTAATGATTGTCAGAGAGAAAACATGAAAGATGCCGGAGTGTACTCCGTATTTTTAATGAGCCTACTGCTGCAGCATTTGCTTACGATCAGAGAAAGAATCATTCTCATTTTTTATACTGGTGGCGGAACTTTTGATGTATCAATCATGGCTACTGAAAAATTAATTTGAAGAGAAAAACTGCTCTACAGGTTTTAAAGAGTCAGTGTTAAAAAATTATCAGACAGTATCCGTAAAAGGTTGCAATCTGTGTAAACTATTAACAACAAAAATGGGGGTGGACCTGTTCGCCGAATCTACGCACTCGTACACGAGAAAACCCATACTTGAGGGAAAGATATTTTATAGGAATTTCTCAAAAGAGTGATTTGAATGTCAAATGTGAAATCATAGTACCACCAGCTCTCCCCCTGGAATTTCCTACTTAAGAGAAACCAAGGTAATAAGTTTTATTTTCTTCTTAAATTTTATGTGATTGTATTCGTATTTTGAAGGGTGTATTACTAGAAAAAAAAAAAAAAAAAAAAAAAAAAAAGGAGAAAGAACAGACTAATAGCAAATGTTAATTTTATAAAGTGACTGTAAATTCTTGTTTTATAAAGTACTTAATGAACTTACAACCAAAGAAGAAACAATTAGGGTGAATATGAACTCTCCTTTTCTTGGTTTGAAAGCAAAATTAGTTGTCTACTAAAACTGAAATGTAATTTGTTTTAAATATTTGAGTAGTAGATAAAAGATGTTATTAACTGTTAATTAAAGAGATATGTTTGAAATTGAGTATAATGTTTTAGGTATTAAAGATTAATTTATAGACTCAAATAAAAGAGAAAAATAGATTGAGTTATTGTGTGCTATGAAGTGTGAATAAAGTGGATTCAGTGTTAATCCTGTTGTTTTCTATGAAAGGAAAGTTACAACTTTTATTGGGAAGTCTTTAATTTTTTTGAATTATCTTTTACTAAATTCTTATACTGTAGGGATTCAATGAAATTATTTAGAGATAATATTTTGAGAGTTTAGAATGTGAGCTGCTGTTTGTGAGAAAATTTTGATTTTTCGAAGTGTTTATTAGAAAAGAAATAATTAAATGATGAGGGTTTAAAGTAACCCATTATTTAAAAAAGTTTATTTAAATTAACAGACAGCATCTCACAACATGTGGTTATTTGAAAAAGAAATAATTCCATATATTTTTATTTTTGTGGGCAATTGAGTAGTCTTTGGTGAGAGGGCAAGAAAGTCTAAATAGAATTTAATGGTGAGTGCAAAGAGATGATGTTTAATCTCTCTGTAAAATTTAGATTGTTGGTTGAAATTAATTCTGAATGTTATGACTTCCCCTTTCTCACCACAGGCTACATTTCTATTTTTTTTGGTTTTATTTTTGGGGAAGAGGAAATTGCCGTGTCTATTTCTTTTTTATCTATTTATTATGTTTGTTTGTTTTTCTTATGATAATCTTAATTAAATCAATTAATCTTTCTTAAATCAACGAATATTGATTTAAGAAAAGTTTAATAATGTGTAAATAGTAGACAGAGACTGCCATAGACCTTAATATATGCCAATTTGTTTACATATATGAAAGAATAATTTTTAAACAGAGCAGCTACACAAAACGTCAGGGTGCTGTAAATCACAAAAAGGATTAATTATAATTTTTGGAACCTGGGTAGTTATGGGTAAACACAACGCGCTTTAATGTAAATTAGTAGTTAGAGTGAAATTAAAAGTTAAATAAGTAAAATAAAGTAATGTCGAGAAAACATCAATTAACACCATAATAACTGGTGACGAGACCAGCTCTGGAGTTTGTGTTGCTGTTCTGTTCTGTATTTATATTTAAGTACAATTTTATTTTGTTTATTGGTTGATATTCTAGATATGGTTTTTTGTTTAAATTAATTTTTACATTATGATTTTAAATGATTGTATTCTGATATCTCAAGAGTGAGTATCTGTTGGAATCCTTAGATGTGAGAATGAAAAATAAGTACCTTCTTTTAATGTTGATAGTAGTTAAAAAAAAAAAAAAAAAAAGTTTTTTTCCTATGGCAGAGAGAAAAAAAAGTTAAAGCATTAGGTTGTATGAGAAAAATGTAGTTTTAAGCGAGAATTTTTTTTTTTTTTTTTTTTTTTTTTTTTTAATACTGTGTCACTCTGAGATTGAGTCACAATTAAAAAAATTTGCAAAAATTCTTCTAGGTATAGGTGGAGGATAGAAAAATAAAGAGATATTTATTTGCTTGGGTGAGGTTCTATTTTATGTTGTTGTGAGTTGGTATATCAATACTGGCAAATCTCTCATTTGCACGCAGAACTGAAATAGCTCTGATGTAGTGTTTGTCCTCAGGTTGACTTGATTTTGGGGGGTTTAGCTGTGTTGGGTGCCTAAGTGCATGATTTTGAATTTTATGTACCAGCTCTGGTAGGTTAGCAAGATGTAATTAAAATTTTCCAAAGTTTGTTTTGGTTTTAGGCTACCTGCTTACATAAATAGAAAAAGATTATTCCCAGCATCTAGATATTTTCTGTTTATAAAATATTATTAGTAATATACAAATAAATGAAAGGATAATAATTAAATAAAAAATGCGACCACATGGATTTGTTCTGTGACCAACTCTCAGTGTGGCAGGGTGTAAATGTGAAAAATTGTCCTGTTATGCTTTTCCAAGTGATATTTAGTAATAAATTGATGTGTTGACAAAAAAAAACAAACAAACAAAAAAAAAACAAAAAAAAAAAAAAAAAAAAAGTAGTGAAATTTGGTTAGTTCTTTAAGAACTATTTTTGGCGAGAAATTTTAGCTGTGAATGCATACAGCTGTGAAGTTGCTTTAATTTTTTAAAAAATTTTAAACAAAAGCCTAATTTATATGTAGTACCTGTTTCAGCAGAGAAATAGTTAATGTGTTGGAGTTTAGTAATAATAATTTTTTTTTCTGGCTAAGCAGAGTTAAATTAAATGTTTGTTATTATTTTGATCTCACATTTAATTGTTTACAGTTTGGTAATGAAAAATTTCAAAAAGTTTAACTAAAAATGAAACAGAAAACAGTTTTTTTTACTTCTCTGAATTTTTTTTTTGCAATTTATGAGTAATATGACATAAAAAGTAAATTTTAGAACTTTTTTTTTTTGATGTTTTGAATGGGTAAATTTAAATTATGGACATGTTGGTGTCAGAACTGGAGTCTGCCAGAAAACTCTGTTGCTCGCAGATTTAGAGAAATCTGTTGTGGTTTTTCCACTGAATGTTTTAAAGATGAGTTTGGCTATTATGGCGACAATTTTTGTGGCTGATGCTTTAAACTGTTCTCACTGACAGGGTGTATGCTCTTGAAATTGTGAAAGGTTGATATGCAGTTGTTGTTGATATAGTGGTAATGTTAAAGAATTAACATAATGAAATATTGTGAGAAGAAAAGTTGGTTTTGTGAAAAAGTTGAATTTAGTAAGGGAAAATTTGGAGGTAGAATAGACTTTTTTTTGTTTATGGGAAGTTGAAAGAGAAATTGTGGATCTTCAGATTTTTTTTTTTTTTTTTTTTTTTTTTTAGAGCTGCACATGTTGTATGTCCAATGTAAGCCTGTTCAAATATCATTCATATTAATAGTAATGGTTGAAAATTTTTTTTCCTAGAAAAGTTATGAAAGCTTAGAAATTTTTTTTTAAGCATTATGTAATTAAATTGAGTTTCAGAGAAAAAAAATTATTAGAGGTAGGTACTTAGTTATTTATGAAATTGTGTCGAATCTCTCAGTGCATATTATTTTCTTAGATGAATAGTAATGGAGGTAATTTCTGGTAGGCTAGAGTAAAATGTGGACTAGATGTTAAATAAAAAAAAAAAATAGAAAAAAGTGAAAAAAAAAAATTAAAACTTTTAGTATTTAGTGCCTCAAAAGTTTAGTTTAGTATTTTCTGACTAGGAATTGTGCTGTGATAATGAACATTGCATTTTTTGTAAATTTCAAAAAAAAAAAAAAAAAAAATCTTTGTTTACCTCATAGGTTATGCACTGGGGGAGCAGAAATTAAGACTCAATTTGTAGTTGTTGTAAGGTACAGAAACAAAATAAGAATAGTAATACCACCTAGCACATTCTGTAAAAATAACTTATTTTTTTTTTTTTTTTTTTTGTTTTTGTTTTTGTGATTCTGCCAAAGATAATTATTTTTGAATTGTGAAAAAAGTTGAAGTTAAACTGTCACTTACAAAATTTCAAATAACATTTTTTTTTTTTTTTTTTTTTTTTAAGTGGATTTCTTTTTTACTTTCTCACTCGCATTGGTGATCAGTACAAAATTTTGATTTGCATAAAGGTTTATGTGATGAAATTTGTAATACTAATAATGCAAAGAGGTTATTTATAAGTTCTCGAATTACAGTAAATATTGGGGTTGGAGTTTTACAAAAACTTCTTTTACTTTGAATTGCAAGTGATTTAATTGTTAGTCAAAATTTTAACTTCTGTTTGCAAGGTGCACATTGTAAACAGATTTTGAGTTTTAAGAAGTTGGTCGTGTTCTGTGTATTGTTGTATTGGGTCGTTGTTTGACTTTATGCACTTTGCTTGGGGCATGAGCTGTCTCTTCTGTTTGTTTGTAAATTGTTTTAGCTAGTATTGCATTAGGTTAAGGGATGTTTTGACTTTGATTTTATGCGAGTGTGGGTGAAAGAGGGATTTACATACTGTCATTAGAATTTTCAGGTAAATTTGGAGAAATTTGTTGATGTGTATTTAGGAATTTAATAACTTTCATTAAAAGTTTTTAATGTAGATTTTTTTAATATTCCATTGCATATGTGTGTTCGGTGTCATGTAAATTTTTGTTTTAGGATTTTACAAATTTTCAGAAATTTTTTGTAAATGTAGTTATGTGTATTTCAGGACTTGAAAAGAAAAAAAAATGTCATCCCATTTTGAATCAATGTTTTAATTTCGAGTTTAAATTATGTGTCCTTTTCAGTGTCGGCGTGACCATATAGAGATTGTTAAAAAATTTGGTAAATTTCTGTTGTTTTGTGTCGTGTATATGTTTTTGTGATTTTACAAATTGCGTTTGAAATTTTAAGGTAATTTGTTTTTAATGTGTTTGGATCAGTCACTTTGCAACTTCTCAGTGCATGTATTCACTTTCTGAGATGAATTAATTAAATTTTGAAAAAAAAAAAAGTAGCAAGATATATGTAAATCTGTGCCATATGGGGGTACACGGGCACTTGAGCGAGTAACCAACTATGTATTAAGAATATAAAAATAGCAAAAAAAAAAAAAAAAGAGAAAAATTTGAAAACAGTAAGTTTAGTATATTGTTGGCGAATATGAAAACTCTTGTTTCGCTTGAAAAATTTCTGTAGTGGAATGGCTATGTTTCTAGTTGTTGATATATTACGTGCTCTGGGAAGTAAAAAAAATATATATATGATTTGAATTTTCTTTTACAGACAGTAAAAATGTATAAATACGAATGTGGCTGAAATATGTTGTGCTGTAATGTTGTACTTTATTCCAGAATTTGCCTTATGCTGTTGTTTATAGTATGTCTATGGCATGTAATTTTTTTTTATGTTTTGTAATAGGGAATCTCAGTGGATGGCTGGTGGTCGCTTTGTTTATCCCTGGTAGGACATGTCGAAGATTCTTTGAATTTTTTTTTTTTTTTTTGTTTTTTTTTTATTTATGTCTTGTAGGAAGTAAGTGTACTCTGCTGCTTGAAGACGTCACCTATGTTCTGGCTTGAACTTTTTTTTTTTAACATTTTTGTTTTACAGGCATTTACAGTAGTCATGTTTTAGAGTTGTGTGCAACATTTTGTCGGTTTGAAATATCCCTGAGATTGGTGAGTATTGTCTAAATTACTGTGTTTGCTGAGGACGTCTTCAGAGAAATGAATTTGAATTTGCTGTTGCGAAACAAAATGTATGCCGTTACAAGTTGCCAAATTTGTGAAATTGTGATCTTCGATGTTCGTGGTTTAGACTGAGTTCGACTTTTGATTTTTTTTTTCTCTCTCTTCTGGAACTAGTGATTTTAAATTTTGCGGAATTCACCAATTGCGGTGTAGTTAGGAGAAAAAGTTGACAATAGTAGTTATTTTTTTTTTATCGAAAAAAAAATTAAATATTTTTTAAATGTAAGATTAGTGTGGTTATTTTTTTTTTTGTGGGTTGTTTATGCTGCTGAATTCAAGGCCACAAATTCATGCAGCTATATTCCAGTGCTTAGCACTTGCTACCTGTCCTCGTGGGGGGTCGGTGTTGGATTTCCCTTGGATTTGGTACTTTTGCTGGGTATCTGGCATCCTTTAAGAAAAAAAGTGCCAATTTTTTTTTCTCGGAAGATGGAGAGTGTTGTTAAGGATTTTCCTTAACTGAGTTTTTATTAGTTTTTGCTAGTTAATTAAAATAGAAAAGGAAGAAATAATTTATAACTTAGCTTATTTTTTTATCAAAACTAAAGTTGAATTATTTTGGTTCGGGAAAAATAAATCCTAGGATTGGGGGAAAATAAAATTATGCCATGCGAAAAAAAAGAAAGGATAAAAAGTTAGTTTAAAATTCTCCTTCTCTTAAGAGATAGCATTTTCTAACACTCTTTTTTTATTGGAAATGTGTGAATGGAGGGGAGATTTTGACCTTGAACAGTCAGGGATGTTTTCACACATCGCATGTCAGTTAACCAGGGGAAAGTGTTAGACTAACGTAATTGTGGATTTGTGGGGGGTTTCTGGTGAATAAGAAACTTTTTTCTGCATGAGTTTAGTTTTTTTTTTTTTTTTTTGTCAATAGCGGAGTTGCTGGCTTGCTTGGTTCGAGCGGGAAAAAGAGAGACGCTGACGCTACGGAGAATGTAACGTGGAGGAGCGCGGTTGTTTTAAAAGGCGTTTGCCCTTAAAAAGAAAGCTCTCCCTGGTGTGCCACCCGATGCAGAGAAACCATATACTCTTAGAAGTTTGATGTAAAAAAAATTCCACCCTGGAAGGTCAACCACAACATGAAAAATTAATTTTACTAATGAAGATCAAATTAAGCGGACTAGCGAACAGAGTTTATTGATGATGGAGGCAAGTCAAAAATTCAAGTGATATTAAAGCGAAAAAAAGTCTTTTTCCTTGAGAAAAGTCAGTGCGTGGTTTATCTAAAATGAAGGGAATATCTGAAGCTCATTTAGGTAAACCTGTTGTAAATGCTGTTTTTACTGTACCTGTATATTTTAATGATTCTCAGCGACAAAACATGAAAGATGCCGGAGTGTACTCCGTATTTTTAATGAGCCTACTGCTGCAGCTATTGATTACGATCAGAGAAAGAATCATTCTCATTTTTCATATTGGTGGCGGAACTTTTGATGCATCAATCCTGGCTACTGAAAAATTAATTTGAAGAGAAAAAACTGCTCTACAGGTTTTAAAGAGTCAGTGTTAAAAAATTATCAGACAGTACCCGTAAAAGGTTGCAAGCTGTGTAAACTATTAACACCAAAAATGGGGGTGGACCTGTTCGCCGAATCTACGCACTCGCACACGAGAAAAGCCATACTTGAAGGAAAGATATTTTATAGGAATTTCTCAAAAGAGTGATTTGAATGCCAAATGTGAAATCATAGTACCACCAGCTCTCCACCTGGAATTTCCTACTTAAGAGAATCCAAGGTAATAAGTTTTATTTTCTTCTTAAATTTTATGTGATTGTATTCGTATTTTGAAGGGTGTATTACTAGAAAAAAAAAGGAGAAAAAACAGGCTAATAGCAAATGTTAATTTTATAAAGTGACTGTAAATTCTTGTTTTATAAAGTACTTAATGAACTTACAACCAATGAAACAATTAAGGTGAATATGAACTCTCCTTTTCTTGGTTTGAAAGCAAAATTAGTTGTCTACTAAAACTGAAATGTAATTTGTTTTAAATATTTGAGTAGTAGATAAAAGATGTTATTAACTGTTAATTAAAGAGATATGTTTGAAATTGAGTATAATGTTTCAGGTATTAAAGATTAATTTATAGACTCAAATAAAAGAGAAAAATAGATTGAGTTACTGTGTACTATGAAGTGTGAATAAAGTGGATTCAGTGTTAATTCTGTTGTTTTCTATGAAAGGAAAGTTACAACTTTTATTGGGAAGTCTCTAATTTTTTTTAATTATCTTTTACTAAATTCTTATACTGTAGGGATTCAATGAAATTATTTAGAGATAATATTTTGAGAGCTTAGGATGTGAGCTGCTGTTTGTGAGAAAATTTTGATTTTTCGAAGTGTTTATTAGAAAAGAAATAATTAAAGTGAAGAGGGTTTAAAGTAACCCATTATTTAGAAAAGTTTATTTAAATTAAAAGACTTCATCTCACAACATGTGGTTATTTGAAAAAGAAATAATTCCATATATTTTTATTTTTGTGAGCAATTGAGTAATCTTTGGTGAAAGGGCAAGAAAGTCTAAATAGAATTTAATGGTGAGTGCAAAGAGATGATGTTTAATCTCTCTGTAAAATTTAGACTGTTGGTTAAAATTAATTCTGAATGTTATGACTTCCCCTTTCTCACCACAGGCTACACTTCTATTTTTTTTTTTTTTTTTTTTTTTTTTTTTTTTGTTTTATTTTTTGGGGGAGGAAATTGCCCTGTCTAATTTTTTTATTATTATTATTATGTTTGTTTGTTTTTCTTATGAGAATCTTAATTAAATCAATTAATCTATCTTAAATCAATGAATATTGATTTAAGAAAAGTTTAATAATGGATAAATGGTAGACAGAGACTGCCATAGACCTTAATATATGCCAATTTGTTTACATATATGAAAGAATAATTTTTAAACAGAGCAGCTACACAAAACTTCGGGGTGCTGTAAAGCACAAAAAGGATTAATTATAATTTTTGGAACCTGGGTACTTACGGGTAAACACAACGCGCTTGAAGTAAAATTATGGGGGTAGAAAAAAAAGTTTAATAAAATTAATATGAGGTGAGATAAACATCTAAAATATCATCAGAATAGAGGAATGTTTGCCTGATATAAAAATCAGCCGCTTAATAAAATCACTTTAATTCAGGACGAATGTAATTTCAATAAGCGGCTGGTACTGTATATATAAATATATAGTTAGATTATTGGAGAGTGGAAGCAGATTTCAATAATAAAAAGTGTAGGTAAATTTTTATGACGTAAATCAAACCTAAAAGTAATATTGAAACTTGCAATATAAGAAATTCAAAAACGCAAAAATTGTGTTTTTTAACCTTCAAGAAATTAAATTCGAAAAAGAAAAAGAAGTCTATTTTTTTTTTTTTTTTTAAACAAAACTTTTTGTGTGATTATAAAAATGAAATTACAAAATTATTTGTAATTTTCGCATAAATCATTTCAAATGTGCTAATGATTCTAGCTACCAATTCATCCGAGTCTAAACAATACATTCATATAAGCAAGAAGATAAACTCAGAAAATCAAGATATGTTTCGAAAATGGGTGTTTTCATCTCGTATTGAAAGCTGCAATAGAGAGAAAAAGAGAGAGAGAGAGAATCGTGTAGCTATTCCTAACGGAGTCCAACTTGATAGGCATCTATTTCAGGTAGAAAGGCTGGTAGCCCTCAGGGTCAAGCCTCATCAAGACCTTGGCAAGGACTTCTAGGCGCCTATTTAAATTGATGTTCTCACTTGCTCTCCAGAAAGTATTTGAAAGATTCTGCACTGAATTGTTTATGACAGTTTGACCCCCGAGCAAAAGTTTTTTTTTTTTTTTTTGTCTAATCACCTTTGTTGTTGATTGACCTCTCAGTCAATTCGGCTATTGATTTAGCAATGTTTTGTTGATTTTAATCTTTTATTAAACGAGATCATACTTGTAAATGTTTATAGAATTACTTTAATTTCAATCACTATGTATTTTCACAAAAGCAAGTCGTTGTTCATGGACATGCATTAGTAAATATTTATATGATTCAAATGATAAAGAGGAATGTAAATTTCAATAATAGTTTTTTTTAAATTTAAGCATAATATAATAGGTACATCGTATTGAATACATTTGTAGAAGAAATTATGAATATTAATTTACGAAATTTTTTAAAATAGGAAGAAATAAAAACATCTATCTCATAGCCATTTTTGTAGATTTGAGTTTGTACATACAAAAATATGTGCAATATGTAAAGTCATCTCATCGGAATGAACTGTATAAAATTTTAAACGCAAAATTTGTGAAAAACATTATCAAGAAACAATAAAAATTTGCCTAAATTAATATTTCTTGGCCAATTAACTTTTAATGTTCGCTTTTGGCAATATCTCTTTCTGTTTTCCTTATTCCTTTTCATAAACGTTCGTGTGAAGTCTAGAGTGTTTGTTCATCTTTCATAATCAGGTAAATTTTATAATAAACGTTCGTTCCATCATAACCAATGTAATATCTGCAATGATTTAAAATAATTATTTTACTTCTAATTTTATTAAAAGATGCATACTGAAAGTTCTTTTCTTTTTTCAATATGCACCTTTTAATGGGATTCAAAGTAAAAACAATTTCCTTAATTTATTGTAAGCGTACGTTGGTAATAATGGAATAATTCTAATACTTCCTCAGTAAACGTATTCCAGATATCACGTAAGATTACGAAAACGATTGATTTTGCTTTTCGGTGGAATTCTGATAAAAGTTGGCCCCCCAGCGGCCGAGCGGTTCTGCGCTCAAAGCTGGTAGACGTGAGGTGCCAGGTTCGATCCCAGATCGCGCACATCGACCTAGCCGTTCGGAGTTTTCCGTGGTTTTCTCCGAAACTTGCGTAAATACGGGCTAGGACACCTTAGAAAGACCCCCGCGAAGGGAACTCTCCCTCAGGCCTAGGACCCTAGCGCAGTCAGTTATCCTTAATACCCACAATCCAACACCTCTGAAAAAAGTTTTCGAAATTTACCTTATGACAGCAATAATATGCGTTTAAGATTTCAGGGAAAACCTCCATACATAAACTTTTCATTCGTACGCATGCTCAAATTCTACCAAAGACCAATTGGAAACTTTAAATTTTTGCCTTATGAATATCTTCACATGAAATCCTTAAAGAGTAACGTTGATTTCGTGAACTAGGAAAATTTATACAATCTTTTTTAAAAGGTTTTATGCCTTTTGCTTAAATATTTTATTGATGTGGTGGTGTAAGGATTAAGGACAATTAACTGAACGTGGTCCTTTGGATGTAACGCACTACGTGGAGGTCTTTTAAAGGGTCTTAAGCCGTATTTACGCGAGTTTTTAAAAAAAACCACGGAACTAACTCCGAACAGCTAGCTCGACGAGTTCAACCTGGGATCGAATCCGGCATTTCCCGTCTGCTGATTTCGAGAATGGAACCTATTAAAACTGGTGGGGCCCTAAAAGCTTTTAAAAAGTCGCAAAGACTTTTTCAAAATAATTATATTAACATATTCATAGGGTTTAAAAAAAAAAAAAAAAAAACTTTACAAAAATCTAAAATGCTATCTGTGATATTTTTCTAGTTAAATATCGAAATTATAAAGCACCTAGAGATTTTAATTCCCAATTCAACATCTGAAGAACAGATTATTTAGCTGTGTGGTTATTTGATAAGTAATGCGAGTACGAGACAGGTAGGACATTAAAAGTCATTTCTTCAAGACATTCTTTCCACCGCAGATATGAGATAATTATATATGTAATATTGTGTAAGTATAGATTCGTTATGAACCAATTCATTCGTTGTAAAATGAATTTGTGTGATAATACTTCTAACAGTGACAGTAGCAAAGAATTTCGAAAGCTATTTGTATTATTTCAGAACCTATTCTTTTTGTAAGGTGAGAGCGAAGAAAGGAAATGAAAAACAAATTGAAATGTTCAGACAAATTCGAATTCCTTATTACTCTGTTTTTAAAAGAGATCTTTTGTCCTTCTTGATTCTCTTCGTTTTTTATTAGTATCAAATGATAGGTTTTTTCTTCATTGCCTACATAAAACATAAAAGAAAGAAAAAAAGAGACTACTTTCTCCGAATTTCTCTTTGAATTACTTCGCAATGGTATTAACGGTAGAATGTTTTCCACCTTCTGTTCAGGTTCAGCTCTCGTCAATTTTTTCCCCCTTAATTTTGCAAGTATCCAAGGTGAATTACATTTGTAAGAATTTTTTTCATTACATTCTCAGACTATGACTACGAACCTATAAAATATATGAGAAAGTTTGAAAATTCGTAACTTTTGTTCTAACAGATTAAAAATAAAGTGAAAGGAAGTACATTTAATATGTATCTATTATGTGTTGCATATTATAGTTATTTTATTCTCTACATGCAAACATAACATAATATTTTTTCAACTGACTTAAATTTCAGTTTTAAAACCTTAATGGCAAGTCTATATATTTACTGCATACTAGCTGACTTTGCCAGCTTCGCTGGTCACTATATGTAAATGAATCCATTTTATAATAATGAATCTTATTTTTTTTTCTTCTATTTATTTCTACAAAATATTCTTCTATTTACTAATAAGCCTCAAAAATTTTAACAGTTATCGTTTGCTACAAATGAATTATTTCCAAAAGTATTAATTTGTAAAACTTTATTCCTCAATGGCAACATACTTAAAAAAGGAAATTTGTTGTTCTAAGAAAAGAGCTTGTATTTGTTATTCAGACGAATACAAAATTTATCTGTAAGATGGAAAAGCCTTCTCATACCTCTATATATAATGGCAAAATATCATTGATTCACTCATTCATCTATGAAGATCGAGACCAAATCGCCAAATCTAAAATCATGCCGTTTGGACAGTTGGTTCTTTTCATGACGTAGACGGATTTAACCGAATTTAACCCTTAAGGAGTTGAAAGGGAAAGTCGAACATTTTAAATCTTTTTAACGTATCTCTGCAGTGGTTTCCATTGGAAGTTTGAAGTTTAATAAAATCTCTTAGGCTTCAATTAAGGTAAAAAATAAGAATTTTCTAAAATTTAGTCCTTGAGGAAGTGAAAGGGGGCGTTCTACCCGTTTTTTGCCCGTGAGAAATCGCAGTGGTTTCCAATAAAAGCTTCAAATTTAGCAAAATGATTTTTGTTGGACCCTAATTAAGGTAAAAGATCAGAATTTTACGAAATTTAGCCCTCATATGTTGTGAAAGGGTTGTTTATCATGTCTGCCCGTTCTTCGCATGGGGAAAATCGCAGTGGACTCCAGTAGAAGCGTGAAATTTAGAAAAATGTCTCCTTTTAGACCCTAATTAATGTAAAATATAAAAATCGTCCGAAATTTAACTCTCAAGAATATAAAAGGGGATGTCTAGCATTTCTACCTGTTTTTCCCACATGGAAAATCGTAGTGGTTTTCAATAGAATTTTTCAACGGATATAAACATAGCTTGGTCTTCATCAGAAATCAGAACAAACAATCGCTGGTCAACAGGTCAAATTAATTAGCTTTGCTTTCAACTTTTTTTTTTTTTTTTCCGTGCGAAAAAATGGATAGAACTGCTAGTTGCATTATAATTTAGAGTTAAATTACTACCTCTTACTATTTATACTATCGCTAGTAAATGAAATCCCCACACAATCATAATAAAGCGTAGTAGTTTTCTCTATTAAAATGCACGTTTTCTATCGAATAACTTTTAAGAAATAACGTCATTTTCACGGACGATAGTACTTCATTTGGGAGGTTTTTTGAAAGTAACGTCATTCTGACATGTTATAATATATATATGTATTGTAATTATATTAAAACATTAAGTCATGATGACGTATTCACAGTAAAATGTTTAAATAGCAGGCATGAAACTTTGACGAAAACGTAATTTTAGAAAGTTTTTTTTAACCATTTCACTCTTTTTCAATTTCGAATTTTTATGAATCTTTACTTAGGGAGAATCTATACATTAGAAGTAACCTACGTATGAAATTTGAAGTTTCTAGCTAAAATATTACTGAAGAAATCCTACAAAATCATGGTTTTTCTCAACCCCCTCCCGTTCCGGATTTGAAACACCCTCAGAACTTTAACTCTGGTCATAAGCAGTAATTGTGTGAAATCGGCCCAGTCGTTTGGGAGATTTAAGACATACACACAACATATATACAATGACTATTATTTACATTAAAATTTAGATTTTAAATCTGAAAAAGCGAAGCAACAAAAATTTCCTTCTCTTTTCAATGACTAATAAGCAAGAAAGAAACCTACTGTCAGAAATTGATCTATTTATATCAAAGAGAACAACGAATTAATTTATCTATTTTATCTATTTCTTGTTTTCCATGATACTTTTTAAATATGCCCATGCATATTTTAAAATAAAGACTTTTTAATATTAATTCCAAATTGATATTGCAGTTATTTAAAATTTTTAAATAAAATTACTTAATTTCATGGTCATTGGAATTAACATGGCTAATGGATAGTTGTGCGTATCAAAATAGTAATAATAATAAGTTGAATTTATCTATACATTAGCTAAGAAATTAGGGGAATATAAGTAAATATTGCAACTGCCAAGATGGAATTTGAGACTCAAATTAAAAATCCGCATCTTCTGCCATTTTAGACGTGTTCTTTCTTGACAAACGAATACTCATGTCATGATTTTCAAATAAATAATTTTAGTTTTGCTAAGTTAATGATTCTAAGCTTATTTTAGCATTTATTAATATTTTTTCCTTGAGTTTTTTGTCATTTCTTTTTAAATAATGCAATCCACAAAATCATTTTGAAACATGTAACAGACGTAGTAATTAATATGCTTTACGAGTTTATATGTGATAATGAACATGTTTTACATGGTAAAAAGTTACAATTTAGTGAACGAAATTTGGTGAATAAATCAAAAGGGATAAAATAAGGTATATTTATTGAGGCTCTCTATAGACGAAAAGTTTAACTATTTTTTCTTTATTCCCCCCCCCCCCCCCCCCAAAAAAAAAAAAAAGAAAAGAAAAAAAAAAAAAACCTTTCAGGAGAATAACTTTTTATCAAACCGCGTTTAATTCTACTACTTCCTTCAATTTTTATGACTTTTTAAAATGTGTAGGACACCTGGTATATATATAAGGTAAATGGTGCAAATATGGCCAATGCAGGTAATATGGCCAACCTTCAATAATGTTATTAATTTCAGTGAAATTCGAAAGATGGTGCTTGAATCTAGTCGTTCGAAGTCGTAAGAACACAGTTTAGTACTGCGTTGTCCGTAAACCTTGATCAAGTGCGTGGGGGGACAGTCATTGTTGGTTTGTTGTTAGTTGCAATAGCATTTTATAAATTTGTCTCTTGTAAGTTTGTTACTTTTCCAATTGAAACAAAGTATCTATATTTAGTGTTATAATATTCTATAATAATAGAATATTATAACATATATATAATATCTATCCTGTAATATACATAATATTTTAGCTGGCTTAATGGTCTTTTTAACTGTATAAATGAATTTCATTAGCTGAGTTTTCAGACAGAATTACGAACGGTTTTTTAAAAGCCATTATTGTTGACAATATGCTCAATGGATATATGACCTGCAGGTATCAAAATTTAAACCACAAGGACGCTGTGTTCTCAACTTTGATGGGGTCAAGTCCCATCTTGATTGTTTATTTCTGAATGAGGCTGAAAAAAAAAAAAAAAAAAAGTCATCCTTCTGCCTTGTTCACCTTCTAATACAACGCATGAGCTGCAGCCTTTGGATAAATCCTGTTCTGGACCATTTGAGCAATTTCGGGACCAAGAAGTTCTTTTGCTTTTGGAACAAACTAACTATGAAAACATTACAAAAGATCGATTTGAAAGAATATTTTCTTCAGTTTGGAACAAAGCTATGACATTGACATTTCCAACGTTAAAGGTGGCTTCAAAGGGACAGGTATCTATCGTGTCAATTCTATCCTATCTATCCTGTCAATGTAATTCCCGCGGAAGCTTTTGCTCCAAGTTCTGCGTCTGGAAACCCACCTCCAACAAAGAATAGTGCCAAAAGTGGAAACAAATTTCTTCCTCAGAAACATCTTCTGAAAAACAGGTTCGTCATACTCTTTGTCCCTCAATTACTGCTGTCATAAAACCTGCAATGAACTATCGTGCTCTAATTTTGAGAAAAAGACCTTTTCCCTACTGCTTCTCAGAGTAATACTGAATACACTCAAACATCACAAAAACGATATCTATACACTAAGGGACAAAAAAAAAAAAAACTGCAGAAAAATTGACTCATAACTTTTGGGTTTGTAATAATTTAAAAATTAATGATTGCAACAAATAAAATTGTTATGTTTGTGTAAAACGGTAGTCATAACATGATACCTATGTACATTTTCGATTTAATAATTCGTTTTATTACACTCTACGAAGTATTTAATAAAAATCTGCTTAAAATTTTCTTTTTAAACGTAATATAATAACCATATACTTTGTATTCTATCATGATACTATATGAAATTAACAAGTGCTATTTTAATGTATAAAATAAAACTATTCGTTAGATCTAAACAATTATTTAATAAAAATATGTATTCTGGATTGGATAATTCGCGCCTTTATATGGAATTACTGCTTTAATGCGCAATGGCACGGTATTTTACAGTTTTTTAACATGAAATTCAGAAATTTCACTGTGCCAAATATCATAAACATTTTTTTTTCTAGTTCTTTCAAAGTTGTAGGCTACAAATTACTAATCCCCACCCTCTTTTATAGACTAAACATTTTCGAGCGGATTGAGATTAGGAAAATTTTCAGGTCTAATAAAGAAAAAATCCTGTGATATTCTTTGTGGGATTTAATTTTAAGTGAAAAAAGTTATGATATCTTACAAAATTATTGATGCTCATGAGAATGGATAAGTAATTTTAACAACTTGAATTAAATAAATGTATCACAAATGCCATATAACAAGGTGCATTATCATCTTGAAATGCTGATTACCTATAGAAGAATCTGAAATACCCCCAAAGTAGTCGGTCAGGTATCAATTTTTTAATGGCCAAGTTTTATTTCGGGTTAATTGATCCCTTGAACATGAAAATTTGCCAGACTCACCGAAAAATTATGCATTTTCGTATCGTAATGCGCGAAAAATATGTCATTGTTTTAAAAGTGCAATTTTTATTAAGTCAGTCACATTTTCGTGATCAGATCTGTTTGTTTCCGTCAGTTCGAAATAAGTTAAACTTGACTCATCAGAGAGAACAACTTCAGCCCAATAATTAATTGATCATTTTTTAATTTTTTTAACCCTCTAATGTCTTGTTTTTCTAATTCTTTTCGTTAAGAATGAATATTTTTGAGATTTTCTGGCAATTAAACCTGCTTTGTTTAATTGTTATTTCACTGTACTTAAATAAATTATGTTACTAAACACTTTTTCTGAATCCCTATTATGTTCTAAATGTAATACAAACTGATTTTTTAAGCGCTGGCTTTTTAACTTGCGATCATCTCTACTGGATGAGTAACGTGGCGGCCTAAGGACAAATGTGCAGTTTAAACTGCCAAAAAATATTGTATCTTGCTAAAAACCAGATCACTAATATTTTTTCAACATTTAATAATTTTGACATCCCACGTATTAAAATAATTTTTTGATTTTCACTCGAAATTTTTTGTGGTATTGTTAACTGACTTATTCTTGCCATTTTTGAAATATTTTCTAAAATTACAATTTTCCGAACAATTGCATCTTGTTTTTAACACTCGGCTCAATCCTAAATTCCATGCGTAGTAAAATGTGTTCAAAAATTTACTTTTGAAACAGTAAAATTAGCGATTACAGAAAGAAAAATGGAAAATATCCAAGTGCGGCTTTTTTTTTTTTTTTTTTTTTGGTCGCTTAGTGTATATACAAAAAAAAAAAAAACAGTTGATTAAATAGTCTGTGGTAACGAAATTTTTCTTTCGACTGTTATTTTTCGCTGGACTGAATAAAGATTACAATAATTTTGATCAATTATAATTCTTTTCGAAATATCATTTCTTAAAATTAAGAAATTGAATAAAAGACTTCATGTTAATTACAATAAGATAAGATAAAAGTTATTTTAATACACTTTCTGTTAAAAACATTTTAAATAATAAAATGGTTAATATAATGGGTGAGTGCGAAAGTTCTACCCATTTTTGGATATGCAAATTTGCAATAGAATTGACGTAACACAGGAGATTGTAATGACGCAAATCGTCGGTCAATCAAACGTGTGGATACCTCACATATAAATTCATCGTGTCTCACAAAGTCAATCATCTCCAAAAAATATCAGAGGGTGTAACATGGAAAGCGAGAAGGAGCATATAAGGCACTATTATACGAGTTAGATAAAAAGAGTACGGTAGCCGCAGCATGTCGCAATGTTTGTCAAGTTTATGGGGAGGATGTAATAAACGAAAGCACATGTTGTCGATGGTTTCGTAAATTTAGGGAAGGAGACAGAAATTGGAGTGGACGGCCATCACACGTTGGAGACGACGATATTGACCAAGCCATAAGGAACAACCCGAACCCAACCGTGCAAGAATTAGCGCAGACCTTCAACGTACACCGGACAACGGTCAAAAGACGGCTGGTTAAGATGAGTTTTACGAGAAAGTTGGATCGTTGGGTTTCACATAACCTGACAGCTAATCAACGGGATGACCGAATCGCCACCTTTATTTCCTTGCTTTCCCGGTACAAAAATGATCAATTCTTAAACGAATTGTGACAGGAGAGGAGAAGTGGGTTATATACCGTAACGTAAAGCGTCGTAAGACTGTGTGTCGCCCTTCTGATCCGCCTGCATCGACTTCAAAAGCTGAACTTTATCCCAAGAAGGTGTTGTTGAGTTTGTGGTGGGATGTGCAGGGAATAGTTCACTGTGAGGTCCTGCCACTCAACCAAACCATCAATGCTGCCTTCTACTGTATACATTTAGACAGGCTGCATTCAAATTTGGTAGCAAAGTGGCCAGGTTTCATCAATCGTCATGGTGTTATCCTTCATTACGATAAGGCCAGGCCACATGCTGCTGTCATCACTCGCCAAAAGTTACTGGTGTTTGGTTGGAAGGTTTTACCCCCTCCTCCCTATTATCCTAACTTGACACCAACTGACTATAACCTATTTCGTGCATTGAACAATTCTTTCAGTCAGAAAATATTTGATGACCTTGATGCTGTGAAAACTGCTATCCAAGACGTTTTTGACTCGAAACCGCGAGAATTTTAACGCCGTGCGATTCATCTCCTACCAGAAAGATGGCAAGAGATCATAGATAGCAATGGGGATTATGCACAATAATAGGTACTGTTCATTTTGCGTTTATTTGCTTTTCTTTATGGGTAATAAAAACGTGTAGAACTCTTGCACTTACCCAATGAAAGTATATAAAACTGAGCTTTTCATTATTAAATAACATCATCATCAGGTGTGACAACATTGCGAGCCTAGTATAAACATATACAGTTAGCAACTTGGCTGCAAGTTTCAACTGAACAAATCTAAAAAGGTAACACAAATATTCCTCTGTCGGTAGCATTACTGCCCACATATACAGTTTTTCATTTTCTTCAGGATCATTTTTTAGGTGATAGTATAACTATCCATTATTTTGGTGGTGGTGGTGTTATGGTTACAGTGTTGCCAGATCTGGAGGATTATTTATCCAATAATCACCAATAGTTTTTAATTGCAACGTTTGCCTGATCACTTCGAAGATTGGTAGTCTATTATATACAGGGTGGTCATAATTAAACTTTCCCTATAAACAGCATCCTACAGCACAAACGGATGAACGGAATGCAACGAAATTTGATATATTGACTATACACGAGATGCGCTCACGGAATATCGAAAAAAAAAATTAGTTCCAAAATGTCCACCAGAGGGCGCTTTTTCCGGAAAAACATTAAATTTAATACAATAAACGGCCAAAACGGAGTACAGAAACAATATTAACATTTATTGACTAGTTTCTGATCACCTTGTCATCGAACCACCACATTAAGTAATAACTGTTCGTCTAATAAAGCTTCCTCTTCTTCGCAAGCATGCAAATCTCGACATTTTTTTCCTAGAACTGACAGCTTTTCCCGGTTTTACATTTTATTACTCATAATTCTTGTTCTAGATTGTTAATATTGTTTCTGTATTCAGTTTTGGCCGTTTATTGTGGTAAATTTAATGTTTTTCCGGAAAAGGCACCCTCTGGTGTACATTTTGGAACAATTCTTTTTTTTCGAAATTCCGTGAGCGCATCTCATGCGTAGTCTATATACCAAATTTCGCTGCATTTCGTTCAACCGTTTGCGCTGTAGGATGCTGTTTATAGGGGAAGTTTAATTATAACACCCTGTATATCAAATATACATCTCAAAATTATTGGTGATTATTAAATAAAAAATCTGCCAGATCTGGTAACACTGCATGCTTATGTACTACTGACTATTTGAGGGTCCCTGTTCTGGGTGGTATGTCCTCCGTGGATCTTTCTAAGGGGTCCAAATTCGTATTCCCGAGAATTTCAGAGAATAACACGAAAACTCCTAACGGCTAGGCAGACGGATGCGACTGTTTTTCGAACATGGTATTATTTGAAAAAAAAAAAAAAACATGAAATCACTGTGAATCGAAAATTTAAGGATGGTTAAAAAAATAGATTTCAGTTTCAAAAGTTAATTTAATGGTATTAAATTCATTTTAAAAAATAAACATTGAAGAAGATTAAGAAGATATCTCTTAGTGCTGGCGAGAATATAAAAATATTATCAACATGTGTTATATAAATATTAGGTTAAAGAATAGCTCATCTAAAGATATGTCCTTCTAATTCAATCAACAATGACTCAGGAAACAAAGAATAAGGAAGAACCCAATGGAGCATCAGGAATTAGTTTACAAAATGGCCTGATTATGGAGGAAAAAATCGATACTTTCAATAGGTAGCAGTGTTTCCAAAATAGTTTTATAAAAAATTCATTTACAATCTCACTCTTACTAAGGATAATGCAATACTTTGCCATAAATAACCAGACATTTTCGATTTTATACATTTTGTCAAATAGCTAGACAAAATACTTAGCGAATTATCCTGAAATTTCAGGAGTATAAAGAAAATGTTATAATTTGTATATTACAGAGGAAGTTTTTTCCCACAAGCAATAATAGTGAAATAACAAGTTAAAGAAAAATGTAATGTTTAGGATCATTCTGTAAAAAATAATGCTTAAGAAGAACTGTAGTTGTAGCATAGGACTACGATACTTATTTAATTATTTATAACTATTTGCATAAAAATACCAAGTATATTCATTGAACCATAAAACTTTCTTTTCCAAAATGGAATATTATTCGCGAGTTCCTTTTTTTCCCCTCGCAATATACAGGGTTTTAAACCAATGCAATGTCATTTTTATAAAACTTGACGTAATACAGTAGAGACAACATATTGATATCAGAATTTAAAAGATGCATATATATCTGAAAATATTCGAAAATTTTTACTAAATTATATCTAATTGCGCATACGCAAGCCTTAACAAAATTTCAAATAAAGTGGGGTGGCCCTAGGTACATGAAGACCCTAGGTACACGGGTCTTCCCTACATTGTTTCTGGAGGGATATTGCTTCAACCCTCTACAAATCATAAGCTTCAACTGTTGGACAGAGGTGTGTTTGGACCTTTTAAGAAATACTACAGTACAGTCTGTAGTAATCGGATGCTGGTGAATCCTGGAAAACCAATCACTATATATGACGTTGCTGAAAATGTTGGCAAATCCTATCCGCCGGTTTTTACTCCTGTAAACATTCTATCAGGCTTTCATGTATCTGGTATATGGTCAGTGAATCAAAACATATTCACTAAGAATGAATATTTAAGTTCATATGTGACCGACAGACAAGATCCCTCCATAAGTTTCCAAAAGAAGATTTTCCAGGAAGAGAGGGAATCAACAATGATAGAACTGGATGTCTCTGTTTGATGTCCTGTTGAAGTTTCGAAACCTTCAACATCTAACATCTTTTCGTGTATCATGCTTGAACAGGTACGAACCTAAGCAAAACCTCGTACATCAAAGAAAGGATGTGGCTGAAAACCAGGGAGATCTAGAAATCCATGAGACACTCCAGAAAAAAAAAAGAAATTAAAGGAAAAAAATATTCTATTAGAATATCCCCCCCCCCCCCAAAAAAAAAAAAAAAAAAAAAAAAAAAAAATTGAAAATTTCCATGTTTCAAATTAAGGCAACAACATGATAATTATTATATGATAAATAAATATATTAACTTGAAATTGTTCCTTTTATAAAATACATGTTTATATGCTTATTTTCTATTCATTACAAAGTGAAATCTAATTTTGAGAGAATGGCCGTAGGTACAATGAACGTGTTGTACCTAAAGCATTGTGTGAAGTTTACTTGAAAACCTTCTATTTGTCGGAATTTACCATTTTAAGTGTTTATACTAATCTCAATTAAAAGTAATTAGTCCTAAAGATATGTACATATCAGTTTTATGATTTTTAACAGGTCAGGGGTTCTGTTTTTGGGCATTGAAAAATAAGCGGCCCTAGGTAAAATGAGCTCTGGCCTCAGGTACAATGAAGGTGTTGTACCTAGGGCCATGAGTGAAGTTTTTTTTAAAAAAAAACCTTCTATTTGGCGGAATTTATTATTTTACGTATTTATATTAATCCCAATTGGAAGTAATTAATCCTAAAGATATGTACATATCAGTTTGATAATTTTAAGTAGGTCAAGGGCTCTGTTTTTGGTCATTGAAAAAAAAAGCGGCTCTAGGTACACGGGTCGCCCCTACCCCACCTCTTTTTGTTTTTTTTCTTAAAAATAAAAAAAGAGGTCACTGTTGAAAACACTACGATATATATTTTGCGAAAAAAGAAATTGCTCAAGTTTGGTCTGTCTTTGACCTGAATGTTTTTCATCAATTAAATTCTGGTGGAAATTGAATTCGAACGCCAAAATTTTTGCCGTAATTTCACCCTATTATCAATATTTATTCAATAATAAATCATACACTACAACTCATATTCAAAATATTAAAATAATTACATTTTTTTACAAATTGAAAATATCGTTTGGTAATGTAATGTCTTTTAATGCAAATATACAAACGATATTTTTTTTAAGAACTTCTTGTTGATTAAACTTATTTATTATCTTAAAATTAATATAATTTTTGAAAAGATTAATTGAAAAAAAAAATTATTTTGAAAAGTCGAAATATTAGAATATTCATTCAAGTGGTTCAAAATATTAGAATATTTTACATTAATTCTCCTTTAATTATCACCAGTTCATAACTGGTGGCATCATTGATTAAATTCAGACGATTTTGTTTAAAATCAGTATTTTTTTTTAGTTTGTTTGCTTTTTCGTCTTAAAATGGATCGTGTGAGTGATATTCCTGAATCTGTTAAACTTCGTATGGTTAATTCGTATCGGCACAGTAAAAATCATTGTTATGTAGCGAATTATTTTGTTCGCAATCAAGCGTTATTAAAATACTAACACAATATTAAAAAGAATGGAAAATTTCAAAATAATTGCCGACATGACGGCCGAAAACCAAAAACATCTGCTAGAGTTAACAAGAAACTGAAGCGTATAGTTTAGAAAAACCGTTTTAAAAGTGTGCGATTCTTGAACCGAAAATGGAAAGAAGAAGGAGTTGAAGTTTCTACATCGACAACATTAAGACGTCTCCATAAATTTAAGTTTGAATCTCGTGTATACCGAAAACAAAATCTCTCATGACTGCAAAACAAAAGCGTACAAGATTGAATTGGTGTAAATCAAGGTGTTTATGGAGAGAAGAAGATTGGAAAAAAATATTATTTAGTGATGAAAGTATATTTTGTGTTTCATATGGTAATCAAGGTATTCGAGTTTGAGAATGAAGCAAGAAGCATTTGATAAAGAATGCCTTAAACGTTCGGTAAAATTTGCTGCTAGTGTCATGGTTTGGGGTTGCATAAGCGCAAAAGGACCTGGAAAGTTATGCATCGTCTACGAAAAGGCTAACTCTCAGATATATCAAGAAATTTTGGAATATTACATGATTCCATCATCAGAAGAATTATTTGAAGATGATTTCATCTTTCAACAAGATTTAGCGTCACCGCATACCTCGGTGTCAACTAAGAATTGGTTCCGTCAACGCAACATTAAGGCCACCAAACTCACCAGACATTAATCCCATCGAAAACTTATGAGATATTGTGAAGAAAAAACTCCAAGAAAATCCTCCTTCAAGTAAAACTGAGTTAGTGGCACGTATATGTCTATTTGGGCTAATATTGATAGAAATGTTTGTAAACACCTTGTTCAGTATGCAAGATCGATTGCATTCTGTTATTAAAGCTAAAGGGGATGCTACAAAATATTAACTACTATTTACTTCACATTCATAAGGTAATATTTTTGTGTAAAATAAAATATTCTAATATTTTGAACCAATCTAAATTTTATTGTAATATTTTGATGGGTTTTAGAAAGCTATTGTATACCTAATTTATTGTATTTTATATTTTGTAAATGTTAAAATCTTATCTAAACATTCCAGATTTAATTTATAAGAAATTTAATTGCATTTACTTAGCATCAAAAATAAAAAAAAATGGAAAATAATTTCTTTCTTATTACTTTTTCTCAATTATTATATTTTGAATATGAGCTGTACATTACCATTGATTGAATTAAAAAAAAAAAAAGTCTTTATACAGAATTCGTACAGTCCTTATTTTTCGGTACATTTTATAGCATTTTTTATCATATATATTAAGCTTATTATTTTAAATAAAATTTTATTAAATAAAAATTGAGGTGGAAGAGTCCTTACAAAAATAATAACCTTGTTATATATATATGTATGGAAGGAACTAAAAACTTGTTCATTCTATCGTCTATATTTTTTATAACTTCATGCTTGGAGTTTTGACATAAATAATTCACATTATTGTAAAGTTATTTTCAATTCGTTGAAAATTGTCGTATTCTGCAAATAAAATTGTAGTTTAAATAAATATTATTGGAACAATGGAGTAAATCCATGTAATTTAATTTAGGAATTTATTTTAAGAAGTCAATTGAATCAATGTGGTGGCGTCATAGATAATAAAGAATTGCTATTTTCAGATCAAAAGACATAAAAAAGATAGTAAGAGTGTTTTCTAAAAAAAAGAGTGTTTTCTAAAATTCACTGATCACCAAGGCTTGTTTAATATATCGCCAGTTCGTCATGTTGAAAGCCAAACACACATTTTATCAGAGTCGAAGGACAAATCTAATATATTAAAATTGCATTTGTGGTAAAAATTTCTCAACAGGGTTATTACGATTAGTATGAAATGCGTACGTTATTTTTAATTTTGGGATTGGTCTGCAGCGGTTACGAAGAATTTATAAATTAAACTGATATTTTTGCACAGAAAATACCCTTACAGGGATGAAACGAAGTATATTTTTCTCTAATAAAGGAATAAATTACCGTTGAACTTTAGCGCGTTATGAAAATATCCTCAAAAGAATTCATGGTTTAATTATAATAATAATAATAATAAAAGTATTTATAAATATTAATAGAAAATAAATTTAATACATATATTTTAATGAATTATACATTTATTTGAATTGTTAAAAAAGTAATTATTAATTGAAAACTGAATTTATTAATATTTTTAATTTATATTTTTATAAGAATAAAATATATCATATATCAATATATTGCATTTGGCTTAAAAATTATGCAAAAGAAATTTCGTTAACTCTTTTGTATGAAAGCTAAAAATTATTTTGTAAAAATACCCATATTTCATCAGATATTCAATTTTTTTTCTTCTTTTTTCTTCTAATATTTTGATCACAATACACTGTGTATAATGTGGCATGTGGAGTTTCTTAAAAAAAAAAAAAAAAAACCATGAAAGTTGTATATCCCCATACATATTCGCACTATTTAAATATAAATGAATAAAGCATTTTAATAAATTTCAAGCATTACGTTTTTACAAGGTGATCCCAAACAATGTGTTTTTTCTTTAATTTGTTATCGGTCCCCGTTTTTACAAGCTCGATGTTTCAGAATAATTCGTTAAGTATTTTGCTAGACATCTGAGAAAAAGTCTAAAAGGGAAAGTGTCCGGTCATTTATGTCACGGTATACCTACGGGAGTAGGTTAGTTGCACCCGGAGAATACCTAAACGGGCGAGTTGCACCTCTTACTCTCTGAACCAAGGGGTGAGTTGCACCGCTTAGCCATTTCTACAAAGGGGCGAGTTGCACCCTCCAAGATATTATTACATAATTTTTGTTATACATAATCGCATAATTTTCCCTTCACACTTTTCACAGGCTTAGGACTGTCATGGGCTAAAAACCCATGGCGTGTTTAATAAATTTGCGAATATTTTTTCTTTGTCTGATATTGGTAATAAGTTTACCTTGTCTAATAGCCGAGCATATGCCCATTGTCTTTGAGGAAGATGATCATTTGTCGTCTTATTTTATGCATAGGTTTTAATTTGTTTCTTTTTTATTTTTCTTTGAACTGTAGTAGGAAATAGCCTTTAAAAATTCAAATCTTGCAAGTTCTTTACTCGCATATTTCTGCTTCATTTTTTCCATGTTTTCCATTCTCTTTTTAGAAATTTATTTGGTTGTTTTGTGATGTTTACGCTATTTTTCAAAGCATTTACATCAATCTGTGTTTGCTTAATTACTTCAATAAAAGCATAAATATTTGGACTAGGTGCACTGAAATTGGCATTGAATTTTGCGTGAAACGATTCACAAGCGTTAGTTGTTCTCTCTCCGTCAATTGTATCCGAAGCGCACAAATAATTGGTGGAAATTTCGCATCTTCTGAAATATATGTATCAACCAAATAATCTATGTATTTTTCCAATTTTTCATTCTGAGGAATTTCCGACATGAAATCCTCTACAAAACAATCAGCAACTTCCTCATGATTGAAATAAAGCAGTCCTAATGACCAACGTAGCCACTTTCCAATATCAGAATTCTTGTCTTTATATTCTTTTTATAAACCAAGTTCTTGAATTTTTCTCCATCATGATTGAGATGCATGGAAACGACATCCTCTGATATTGCTTGTAGGCCATATTCTTTTAATTGCCGAATGAATTCCGATTTCAAAATCAGCGACAATATTCTTGGGCTCGAATTTCTATTCTAATTTTTCACATCACTCTGTCAGAATTACAAACATATCTTCATAAGTACTTGTACTTTTGTTAGGCAAGAGAAAGTGAGCAAGTGGCATGTAGTGGCCATTTTCACTGATGTGCAACGAAAACATCTGATAAAAAAAACTTTGGACAATGTTTGAATGTTCCATCGATGAATATCGTATCACTTTTACGCAAAAATTGCAGATTAGAGGCGCTTGAAAAGCAAACGATACCTTTTTCTTCATTGTTAACTTGAAGCATTTCTTCCCCCTGATATGTTTTAATATCCAATGAAGCTAGAGCAGAATGCACTTCTTTTGCGTTTTTGGGAAGGGGTGGTAATACTGCACGCCGTGCTCTACTCAAATTTTTTCTTATATATTCCATATCTTTTACATTGAATTCTTCTGTAAAACTTGAAGGTGCACCACTTATTTCTCTTCTAATTAATTTTTGTGGGCGCTCGTTTACTTCGTCTAAAGCTTTCCTTTTGACACTATTCGAGATGGCTTGCCTTTTCAAGTTTTTATCAAGGTCATGATTATGATTCACATCAGATTTTATAATAACTGCAGCATTTCCATCCGTATAAATTTTTGCTAAACAGTTTCTTTTGACGCATCTCCATTTAAGTCCTTCTCTGGTTTCATGCTGCTTGTAAAATTTGTAGTTACCGTAAACCATAAGCCTACGTCCTTTTTCGCTCAACATGAATTCCATTATTACTAACGAACTTAAGCGCTCCTTACGACTTAACGACAGCACACTACGTGAACTATTGACTATGTGGACGCGCGCAGCACATGCAAAACCCTGTCAGGCAACCCTCGGACCTTTATTGGCTGATGGAAAGGGAAGGAAAGCGGTACAATGGTGTCTTCCCTTTTTAACAACAACATATGCTGAACACTAATGCGGCGCTTTTACAATATAAATAAACTCTATAAAATATATCAATTATTTTGTAATCTACAATTTTAATATTCTTCGTCTAAATTTAAATGCGGAGCTTTTATAAGGAAGATTTTATGATGGAATTAAGTTGACATTCTAGAAACCTTTTCCCCTAATGACTTATCAGTAAATCGTTACAATTCGCCCGTCGCTTGATTGACAGGTAAAGAGAGGGGTGCAATTGACCCTCGTCCGAAAAATCCCAAGCGGTGCAACTCGCCCGAGATTAGAAGAACAAAGGCAGGAGGTCGGGTGCAATTCGCCCGTCATTTGATTGACAGGTTAAGAGAGGGGTGCAATTGACCCTCGTCCGTACCTACATGGCAAGGTTCCGTCTTTTCCTCTGCCTTTACCATCACAAAATTTATAAAGCTATTTTGAATTTTCATCTTAACTGATCTTTGTTGGTTGGTTGTAGGGTTTAAGTCCGACTGACTAAGCTAGGGTCCTAGGCCTGTAGGTGGAATGCCCTCCATGTGTGTGTGTGTGTGTGTGGGGGGGTTCTAAGGGGTCCTAGCCCGTATGAACTGATCTTAGAAACATACTATAGAAAATTACAATATAAATATAGTGGGGGAAGAATCAGGGAATAAGGCAAAACTGCACCATGTATGAAGGAACTGTAAAATATTTACAGTGCTAAGTTAAATCGTGTTACAATAATTTTCTTCTATCTGCACACACAAACACAAACACACACACACACACACACAAAAATAAATAAATAAAAAAATAAATAAAATAAAATAAATATATAAATAAATAAATAAAATAAATAAACAAATAAATAAGAAAAGAAAAGATCTTGCAGTTTTTTTGAATTGCATAGTATTAAAAAAAAAATTATTAAAGTTCCGGCTTAAAAGCAGCACAAATCAAAAATTTTATGTTATTAATATTCGATTTTGATACTAATGAAACACAAAAGTTGGACGATCACTTAGTCTTTGTATAATATCGTCAATAATAATAAATGTATTTCTTCATCATGTTATTCATTTCTCTGACAGGTTTTTCCTTAGAGGCAATTAAATCTTCTTGATAAGATTGGTATGACATGGTTCCAAAATGTAAATGATATGGTGGCTGTGAAAATGAATATGCAGATGGACACTAACATGAAAATCAATCAGTTAGAAAATATTAGATTTCTCATGTTTTTTAAACAATGCTTTTGAGTATGAGATTTACGGATAAAAGCTTTCTTATAATACTGTTACAAAATTGTAAATAATTGTGTTTATTTTTGTATAAATTCTTTTAAAGAGGCTTAGTAAGTTGATAAAGTGCTAATTTTGTGCATTTCTAGTCGTTTTAGCGTTGAAATAGCCTTATCTTCCCTTAAAAACGCATTAAAAAGCCCCAATAAGGCAGGTAATGGATTTGGCGCCAAATTTGCGACTTTTTCCCACCTTGGCGAGAAAATCCTTATTAGGGATATACCAAATATGGAAGCTGTAAGTTGATTGGTTGACCACTTTCTAGAGTTTTCTCGAAAAATCTGGGTTCCATGGAACAGTATATAAGCCTGTTTTCTTCGCCAAGGCCAGTCAGAGTCAGTTCGGTTCTCAGCCAACTGCGCTAATGCTTGCATTGTTTGAGCCTCTTTGAAAGAGTCTTGCTTTAAGTGTTATTGCTATACAGTTTGTACTGTGGATTTGCTATTGACAGTTGTTGTTTAAGCTGTGTTTATTGGTTGAATTGAAGCTGATACTTGGGTTATAGACCTGTATTTCTCTGGAACTTTCTGTGAATAAATTACTGAATTTTTATAAGTTTTGCCTTTCATTCTCGGACAACTCACGAACCCCCAAGTACGCAACATTTCTGGTGTCAGAAGTGGGATTGTCTGTGAATGGTGATAACGAGAGCCATGGAGCAAGAGATGAAGAAACTTCTAGAAAGCTTAGCTACCCAGATGAATGAAATGAAAGAAGGGCAGAGAGAGATGAAAGATAGCCTGAGTCAAGAGATGAATGAAATGAAAGCCGGACAGGAAAAGATGGAAGCATCGCAAAGAGAGATGAAAGATAGCCTCAGTAAAGAAATGAAGGAAGGACAAAAAGAATTGGAAGCCAGTTTGACTGAAGAAATGAAGGAAATGAAAGACACTATGGGTGAAGTTCAGGAAGAAATTAAATCTAATCAAGATGAGATGAAGAGAGAGCTGTCAACGGTGAAAGAATCAATCGAGGGTAAATTAACGGTGATGGAAAATAGAATGGATGGAATAGAAGAGAAAGTTATAAAGATAGAAGAAAATTTTAAGAGAAAGTTTTGAAAATAGAAGAAAGTTTTGAAGAGAAAGCTATGAAGATAGAAGGAAATGTTATGAAGGTTGAAGAGAAAGCTATGAAGATAGAAGAAAATGTTATGAAGGTTGAAGAGAGTGTTACGAGGATAGAACGGAGTTTCGAGGAGAAAGTTAAAGAAAATTTTGATCAGGAACTGAAAGGAAGGTTTTCAGAGATAGAAAGTAAACTGAAGAGAATAGAAGAAGATCTGGAGAGAAAAGTGGAAGAAAAGTTAGAATCCCTGCCCCAGGAAACTGAAAAGAAAGAGAGAAGAATCCAGAATCAGGAATTTATTAAGCTATCCACCTACGACGGCAGTTCCTCCTGGCATGTATATAAGACGCAG
The DNA here is from genome assembly GCA_963930645.1 of Salticus scenicus. Classification (NCBI taxonomy): domain Eukaryota; kingdom Metazoa; phylum Arthropoda; class Arachnida; order Araneae; family Salticidae; genus Salticus; species Salticus scenicus. The sequence continues at coordinate 21,651,733 of OZ005657.1, read as the reverse complement.
TTTTCCATCGTAGCTGAGGCTAACGGCTGGGACTCTGTTGCAAAGACGGCTCATCTGGTAGGGTCGTTACGGGGCGACGCCGCAGATATTCTGGAGACCCTTTCGAAGGAACAGCGATATGACTTCGAAGCTGTAACCAGAGCACTAGAGCTACGTTTTGGAGCGAAATGGTCCAAAGAATATAGTCGACTCCAGCTCAGGTCCCGTCGTCAGAGACCAGGGGAAAGCTTACAAGAACTGGCATCAAACATCCAGAGGCTTTCACATTTGGCTTTCTCAGACTGTCATCCTGAAACACGCAATGATCTGGCTCTAGAATATTTCATTGATGCTGTCGGAGATCCAGATATTCAAAAAGCCCTCAGACTCTCCGGCGTGAAGGATGTGGAGTCAGCCTTGGTGTATGCCCTAAAGCTCGAGACAGCCCAACAAGCCTCCTATAAACATCGCCAGAACAGCACAGCAGACAAAGTGAACGGCTCTCAAGATGATCTTAAAGAGATTCAGGAAATGATTGCAGAAATTAATAGAAGGCTACGCATTCTTGAGAGTAGGAAAGAAGGGAAGACTCCAACAACTAAATGCTGGGGCTGTGGAAAAGACGGGCATATCAAACGAAGCTGCCCAGTAAGAACACCTAGAGACGCAACCAAGAATGTCTCTGAAGTATGCCACCCAGGAGGAGCTCTTCGGGAAAATTCAGATGCCTTCTTCCGGAAGCCTCCATCTGAAGATCATAAATACAGCTGTAAAGCCGATGATAGACCCCAAAGAATACAGCCGGTTGCTCGCCAAGTTACCGTCTCAACACCTTTAGAACAAGATCCCGACCCATGGAGTGACGAAGAAGTTAGAAAAGCCCAGATGGAAGATCCTGACGTAAAGCCTATATTACAACTGAAGGAGACGACCAGCAACAGACCTACCTGGCAGGACATTTCCAGATTCAGTCCCATTACGAAAAGTTATTGGGCACTTTGGGACTCTCTTCATATCAGAAACGGCGTATTATACAGAAAGTGGGAATCTGATGATGGGAAAACTTCAGATGGCAGATTGTATTAAAAAGATCAAAAATTCCAGATGTTTTAGAACAACTGCATAGTAGTTCTACCGGAGGCCATTTTGGGGTAATGAAGACTCTGCAGAAATTTCGGGAACGCTTCTACTGGTGCAAGGCAAAGGAGGATGTGGAGAAATGATGTAAATCCTGTGATGCTTGTGCGGCACGTAAAGGCCCGCAGAAACGAAGTAGAGGAAGACTGCAACGGTATAACGTGGGAGCACCATTTGAACGGATTGCAATCGACATCTTGGGTCCTTTGCCACGGACCTCCAGTGGAAATAAATACATCCTCGTCGTGATGGACTATTTCACCAAGTGGCCTGAGGCATATCCCATTCCCAATCAAGAGGCATGCACAGTCGCAGAGGTCCTAGTGCAGCAGTGGGTGTCAAGGTACGGCACGCCCCTACAACTTCATACCGACCAAGGTAGGAACTTTACCTCTGATGTTTTCAAAGGACTGCGTCAACTACTCGGCATAGACAAAGCCCGGACAACACCCTTACATCCCCAGTCGGACGGCATGGTCGAGAGGTTCAACCGTACCATCCTGAATAACCTCTCTCTTCTAGTATCAAGGAACGAGCAAGATTGGGACTTGAAGTTGCCATTGTTCCTGCTGGCTTATCGAAGTGCTGTCCATGAAACCACCGGCTATACTCCAGCCCAGATGCTCTTTGGACGTGAACTTCGTCTTCCATGTGATCTCCTGCTTGGTTGTCCACCCGATGCGCCTTCATCGCCCGAGGAGTACATCCAAGATCTCCAGGCACGATTTGAGGACGTACACAAATTTGCTCGGGAGCGGATTAACATGGCAACGGAGAAAATGAAGACAAGGTACGATCTAAAGGCTACACAACATCAGTTCCAGGAAGGAGACAAGGTCTGGTTGTGGAATCCTGTTCGACGCAAAGGACTCTCCCCCAAGTTACAGTGCAACTGGGACGGACCGTACACAGTCTTAAAAAGGCTGAATGATGTAGTGGTGCGGATCACTAAAACACCTTCATAAAAACCGAAGGTGGTGCACTATAATAGGCTAGCCAAGTACCACAAGTAACGGTAATATTAAAATTAAAAATGTAAATACTGGTAAAATTTGCGCATGCGTAATGTAAATATTTGTATATAAATACTTGTACATATTTGTGAATTTTGTAAATATTTCTCACTTGATTTTTGTTTCTATTTTGTCGTTATATGCAACTTAGTTTTTGTATTTGAGATTGTGTAAATTTGGTTAGTTTCGCCTCTTAACCAAGGGTTGCACTGCCCGGGACGTGCAGTCCTTGGGAGGGGGGCAGTGTTACAAAATTGTACATAATTGTGTTTATTTTTGTATAAATTCTTTTAAAGAGGCTTAGTAAGTTGATAAAGTGCTAATTTTGTGCATTTCTAGTCGTTTTAGCGTTGAAATAGCCTTATCTTCCCTTAAAAACGCATTAAAAAGCCCCAATAAGGCAGGTAATGGATTTGGCGCCAAATTTGGTGACTTTTTCCCACCTTGGCGAGAAAATCCTTATTAGGGATATACCAAATATGGATGCTCTAAGTTGATTGGTTGACCACTTTCTAGAGTTTTCTCGAAAAATCTGGGTTCCATGGAACAGTATATAAGCCTGTTTTCTTCGCCAAGGCCAGTCAGAGTCAGTTCGGTTCTCAGCCAGCTTCGCTAATGCTTGCATTGTTTGAGCCTCTTTGAAAGAGTCTTGCTTTAAGTGTTATTGCTATACAGTTTGTACTGTGGATTTGCTATTGACAGTTGTTGTTTAAGCTGTGTTTATTGGTTGAATTGAAGCTGATACTTGGGTTATAGACCTGTATTTCTCTGGAACTTTCTGTGAATAAATTACTGAATTTTTATAAGTTTTGCCTTTCTTTCTCGGACAACTCACGAACCCCCAAGTACGCAACAATACGTTTGCTTTTAAGACGTTTTGATTTTAATCCAAGCATAAAAATTTAAATATTTAATGTATTTTAAAAATTATTTATGTGTTATATATTTTAATGTGTTTTGAAATTACAGAAATTTTGTGTTGCAAACAGAAAATGAAAAACAGTAGATTATTTAAATTTTTGTTTATTTATTTATTTATTTATCATTTAAACTAACTCTGGGAAGATTGTCTATTACTGCTTTATTTACCCAGGAAAAACTAATTAAATCACAAAATAATCAATTTGTAGAGTTTTACGTCATTTTAGATTTATTTTATTTACCCGAAGGAAAATAATTATATGATAAAAGAATAATAAAATATATTTTTCCGCAAAGTTTTACATTAAATTAGTTTTATTTACCATGGGGAAAATATTTAAAGGATTAGAATATAGTAAAATAATATAAAAATATCTGTGCGTACCGAATGGGGGACCTCGATTCAGACGGATGACAACTCATCTTTCAAGGAACGCGCGGGTTCTAATTGCAGATATATAGTGGAAAGTCAAAATTCTGTCCTGCTTGGGACCAAAGGTTGTGCGGATTTAAATATTTGGGCGGATTTTGGGGGCATTAAATAATGATCATCACTTTGAATAGGTTGGTTGGTTGGAGGATTAAGGCCGATTGACTCCTTATGTGTCCTAGGCCTATAGGGGGAATGCCCTCCGTGGGGGTCTTTCTAAGGGGTCCTAGCCCGTATTTACGCGAGTTTCGGAGGAAACCACGGAAAACTCCGAACGGCTAGGTCGATGAGCGCGACCTGGGATCGAACCCGGCACCTCCCATCTACCAGCTTTGAGCGCAGAACCGCTCGGCCGCTGGTGGGCCCACTTTGAATAGGAAAAACAAAAAAGCAGAATGTTATTCAAACAAAATACGTAAGAGCACAATTTCACTTCTGTTTTAAATTATGAGGTAAATGAAATAATACTGAATATTAAAGATATGTATAATGAAAACAATGAATAAAAATGACAAATTATTTGTGAATCTCAGATATTTGTTAAAATTTAATTGTTTTAAGACATCATTCTGAGCTTTTTTTTTTTTTTTTTTTTCAATTGCAATCATTCACACAACTTTGTTGTCCTAAGAATTTAAGCTATTTCTCTTCTACAGTTTTATGCCTTCATCAAAAAGCATTTTTTTTAAATGGTTCACGTTATCGTATATTTCATCGATATCATCATCATCATAATTTTCTTTCGATGGATTTCATACACTGTCAATAATTTCAATAACAATAGCTTGATTCTGGTCTGTTAGTTCACCTGAATGCCGTCTACAATATGGCCTATTCCTCTAAAACCCATTCAGACACATGTAACTGATTTGGAAAAAAAAAAAAAAATCTGGATTAACATGGAATTTTAAATGATACTATCACCACTTTCACTGTATGGATGTTGGTCATGTATTATGACATTCATTTATACAAGTGGGTCTTCAAGCTGAATTCCAGCTAAGATATACAGACAGTTTTATATAGAATTTATTTTATTTATTTATTTTTTAATCACACAGTGTAAGAGTAATACTTTTACATTTAAATCTTTTCAAAAATTTCTGGTCTGCATTTTTGCTAACGTAGTTATTAATAGTAAATTTCATCATTTATATCTCCCAAGCTGTGTGGATTTCAAACTTCGGCGGATTTTTGACGCTCTATTGTAGCGATAAGGCATAGATTGGTGTGATTCCTTTTCACTCGGCCAAAGACGGCCATTACAAATCAATTGTAACATAGAATTAGTGAATTATAGCTTACTGGCGAAAACTTATCCCATTTCTTTTCACATTTTTATTAGTAGAATTAAAAGCCACGCACGATTTCGGCATTTTCGAATTTCATCAATATTCTATTCTATTCCTATTGGCGAGTTTCAATTCCCGGTAACGGCTGATGCCAGAACATTTTTTTGGCATCAAAAATATTTGGTAGATAACATACGGATGATAGATCTATATAAATTACTATATCTATGGTTCTAACAGTAATGACGAAGATGACGCTGAATGGAGCTCTGGATTTCGGATGGAGAAATATAATTATTCGAAGACAATAACTAAAATAATTAGTGATTACATTAAAGTCTTTTCACGTATTTAAGACGTTACAGAATTACGACATTTAATTACTAATTATAAGTATATTTTTATGTTTTAAACGTGATTTGTTTTCGTCCACTGAAATATTCTTGTCTTGGAATTACCATGTGCCTTCTTTGAGTTGAATGTTTTTTAGTGACTACATGACCTTATAATAATCTGTGGAGTTTTACTTATTCTTAGGAAATAGAGAATACTAAAATAAAACAGTGTAAAGTTTTATATTGTACTAGTTTTTTTTTTATCAAGAAGAAATGAACTGCACCAGTACTAGACATTTTAAGGACATTATTTGGCTGTATTTTGTGAAATATTTGCACATTTTGAGGTTGTAACTATTACCATTGTTTGATACATTATATACCTCTCTCCGTACATGACTGTACTATGAAAAGATCTGAATGAATCCTTTTTATACTTGAAAAATTATTGTCCCAGAGAGCTTAAAATGAGCCAGTAGTGGATACCTCAAAACAATCCAAACCCATAGCAGTGAACCCCTTTTCTCTTCTAGTGATGGAACACCCCTGAATATTTTTAGAAAAGGCAAAATAAAATTCAAACTGATTGCAAATGTTTATTTAATTAACAAATATCATGAATTGAAAACAATTTATCTTTAAAAATTTGTCGGCTTCAAGAACGCATTATTTTATTAAAAATGAGTTAATCTGTAGGTAACATTTGAATCATCCCTTGTGTGATAATCTTATAAATATCGAGGTTAGACAGTCTTTTTTTTCCAGATATTTACTTGAATTCTGCGTGTGTCATTCGCAAAAAATATAAATATTTTCTAAAAATTACGGTAAATAACCTTTTATGGATGTATTCCGATCCAATTTTGAGTAAAATGAATAGGTATTAGTTTTACATCCCGAATTTGGGAGAGTAGTGAGCTATTTCTACAACTGAATCTGGCCTTAAAATTTAAATGAGCCAACACTTGACAGGGTTGTCTACTGGTCATGACAACAATTTGACGGTATCAACAATTGACAACAGTTTACCAGTACTGGACGCTCATAAACATAGCATATATTAATAGAAAAAAAATAGTACAATAAAAGAAATTTTGTATATTTACTTTACTCATCAAAAGCAAAAGTACATGAAATCCATTAAAAATAAGCAGAAACAAAGTAAACATGATTATTTCCCTATAATCAAAACTAGAATTTAAATAAAGGCAAAATGAAAGGAAGTGCATTTTGTTTTAGTTAAACTGATTTTATTCTAAAAATGATGGCTGGAAATATTTGTAGCTCGAGGCATTCATAGTAGAGAAATGGAACACGGACACTGAATGTAGATGCAATTTACGTAAGAATTAGTAAACTTATATTCTAAGTATAAATGTAAAAGTGTGTACTACTGATACAGGGGCTTTTAAATGATTATAGAAGAAAAATTAATAAGGTGCGAATGGAGCTTTATATTATATTAGTTTTATTTACCCAAAGAAAATTAATTTAATGTTGAAAGAATAATAATAATAAAAAAAAAAAAATTATGTCCATTTTGTGAAAAGATTTACCACCATGTACTTTCTGTGCATTTTTTTTATTTCTATAGAGGGTCCAGTTACTAAAAAGGAGATAAGACCATGTCCATTCTTGACGAAGGTATTTGATCGTAGCACATCAGAGACATTTCCCAAAATGGACGCGCTGTCCTTTACCTCCAGGGAAAAGAAATTCTCTAACTCTTTAACGTTGACTGCTTTTTTACATTTAACATTTTTTTCTTCGTTTTAATCGATTGTTTGTTCCTTCTGCGTTCAGCACTATTCTGAAATAGAAGAAATATTCCCAAGTCACTTGAAATTATTTGTAGGTTTGCGAGGGCACCTTGCTGCCTTCATGATGCTCTCGTGCTTAGCTTCTTTATTTCAAATGATGAAAGCTCGTGCTATTATTTGAACCCGAAAACTCTGTCGTAAGATTTCGAAATTTATAATGCTTACTTACTTACAATGTTATTTATTCAGTAAATATCAAGTTAAGATATAGAAGTTTCAAACCAAAAATTTCTCGAAAATTAAAAATGTTAGTTTTTTCTTCTTACATATTTATAATATATTTAATAGCTATTTTTGTAATTAGTTTAGCAATTTTTGAAAGATAATATGGAGTGAACGTTAAAGGGCTGATGAAACAATCTTTCTCAATCTGAAAGTAAGAATTTGTTTTGAAAGGAAAAAGAAAAGCTCTTTATCCTTTTAGTGATAAGTGCATTAGCTTCAATAACAAATCCGCCATTATACAAGTCTCGTCGTAATCTCTAAATCATTTGGCGCTCCTTGTTGCCACACCTAACGTAACAATAATAATAATAAAAAAAAATGAGGAGAAAAAGTTGGTAGTGAATTTTATCGGATTATGGCAGGGAGCTACTTAAACTAACTCAACTGTGATTTTTAAAGCTGTTTTAAATCTGCCGAAATTAAGGATTCTACATTCTAAAATCCTTAGGTATCATTCAGTCTTTCCATAGCCTCTTAAAGTAAATGCCTTCCGAAAGCGCAGAATTCCAAAGTTAGACGAGGCAACATTTAAAAAACGAAACTACTGCTAGGTGACAGCACGCAGGCTCTGACAATTTTCTTGTGTTTTATGGATAAATTATATTTTTCATCTAAAAATTTAACCGTTGAATTAAATTTTAAGTCAAAAATTCGATTTTTTTTTTTTTTTTTTTTTTTTAATTTGAAAAAATAAATAAAGTGAAAAAACTTTTTCGTAAATAGATTATTTGCTAGTTTTGATTAATGAAAGGGAGAAAAATTAAACGTACTATGGTAATTTTTTCTTACTCTGCATTCTTAGTTTAGATATTTATAACATTTATTTATCTGTTCAAGTACAAAGTGTTAACTCATTTATATGTGAAAACACACCGCATTAGCACAAGACTATGTTTTAAATATTGTTGCTATATTGTTAGAAAGGCGTTAAAGCTCTTTTCTGCATCAAAGGTGTTGTTGCAGTACAAAGAGATTTACATGTGGTGGAAACAAAGGGAAGTCTATTGGCTTCTTTGAAGGTTGGTCTTAACGATAAACTTGGTAAAGAATGTGACAACATAGTGACTAAAGTTTCTGAGAAATGATAGTTTTGAATTGTCAAAATGTGGAAGCTGTATTTTCAATAGGAGTCAAGTTTTGGAATTTCCCAGATTAATTCACTGGTTTCTGCGAAACTACCTCGAAAATTCGCCAAATCACGATCTCGTATAGAGACTTTAAATAAGAAAAGAAACTCCCGAAGAATTCATTTGTGTTAAGACATCTGTTTGAAATTTCTGTGTGATGCATTTAACGCAGTTTACTTGATCTTTTTGGTACGAGAGACAATTTTTTGGACTATCTCTAAAATATTTGTTGATTTTACTTTTGTTATAACAGATTATCTGCCTGTTTCTTTACGCACTATTTTCTTCAAACATTGAAGTCGACATTTTTCCAACGACAGAGACATATTTTGGATCAGTATTATCTGCCTAATTCTGGAAAATGTTAGTAATGAACCTAGAAAAAGTTTAATTCACTAAGATTGCTTTTTTTGTATTTAAATATTTATTTACCATTTCTTTTTTAAGTATACGTGAAGTTTCTTATATGTTATATGCTTTTAAACTTATAAATATCTTACGAAGAAAGTCCTACACGTTACTATATTTCCAGTTATAATGTTTTAACTATTTATTTGTATTTTATTTTATGTAATGTGTATATATTTTTTCTTTGTTTGCAATTGTCCAATAAACTTATGATTATTATTCGTTTCTTGATTTGCTTGATTTGCTTGATTCGCTGATTATTAATTTTTTCAAATCGGATTAAAAAAAAGGGAAGAAGAAGAATATAGAGCGCCAACTAAAACTCTGCACACAGGCGCCTGACAATGGTGGCGCGCCCCTGAATAGGCTTGAATGATTTTCCATTAGGTCCGATAATAACATACGTATATCTGCAAGGAACATTGTAAGCGATTTTTTCAGTATGTGAAATCTCCAAACAAGGTGAAACTGAAGTAACAGGAACAAGGAGACTTTCGAAATCTGCGTAAATATAGTAAGCGGCGGGGTGTTGTAAGTGGATACATGAAAACTCTAAAATGTTATTTTCTTGTGTAGGCATTTTGATCGTCTGCACTTCATGCTCTTGGCAATATGGGGTATGAGATTTTAACAAATCTTCTCTCGTAAATCGGTGCAAGAAGCGATAACAATAATAAGATTTCAGATGATGCTTGGTTAAATCTCCTAAAAGGCGTGAGAAGTGTCTTATAAGCCAATAATGTTGCTTTTTATCATTAGCAATCAGCAAAAGATTAATCACATCGGAGTCATTTTTAGGGGATGTATACCTCATCTTCTTCCTAACCGAAGACGTTTATCCTTAAAATTGTACAATTTCTCCAGGATGGGTATTTTTTGGATTGGAACAGGGCATGTGACATGACCCAACTTGATATCTTCTTTATACGGCTTGTAATGGGGTACACGTTTAGGATTTCTAGTATAGTGTAAGTTCAGTTTGTGTGCTAAAAGGCACCATACGAAGCATTTGTTATCATCCTTTTGAATGTTTAAGATAGCTTTCTTTGCAGCAAGTTTCGGAGGTAAATCCATATTAGCCATTTTTAGTTCCAAATAATGAATTTTTTTTTTTTAATCCATTCAGAGCCTAATTGAATGAATTCTTCTAATGACTTGATAATCTTTGAATAACCTTAACTAATATGCTGACTGATAGTATTTTCGACAAGTTCTGTAAAGCATAAATATCTAATATAGTTCTTCATTGGTTGTTACATGTTCCAGTGATATTTTCACCATTTCAAGGCATTTTTTCACTCATTTCATTCTGTAGATTTTCAAGCAACTCAGGATGTATGCATGTTTGAAATATTTCCATATCGCATTCATCATTTTCATTAGTAGGAAACATCTGTGTTTTAAACACGTTAGAAGCTTCAGCTTGTCTTTTAATTCTTGTTGGCTTCACATCGGTTGCAGTCGTCTTCCGTTTCATGGATGCAAAATCGTGGGTGGTATGGTCTTGACGCTTATGATGCAATAAATCAGATTTTTGATCAAACACTTTATCACATTCATTTGATGTAATCGTAGATGTTTCTGTAAATTATCAACACGGGTAAACATCTGTCCACAACTGCCGCACTTTATGGAAACTTCTTCTTTGTTGATATGAGTTGACATCTGACGGTTCAAATCCAAATTTCTTTTAAATATCTTGTTACTGGTAGAGCATATCAACTGCTTAGAAACATTCTTTTCACACAATTTTGATGATGAATCTTGATCAGTACTGCGATGGGTTAATCTATATCCTATTAAGTTCGATTTTATTCCAAAGGTCTTCTGACATACATCACACTTGAATAACTTTTCTTGAAGATGGAGTCACCATATGACGGTCCAGCACCCATTTCCGCGTAAATACTTTAGTGGAAGAAGCACAGGCGAAAAGTTCACGCATATTCTTTTTCGACTCGTTCATATTCATTTCAAGAGCTGAAATATAATCCAGTCAATATTGAGAAAAATTTTTGAGCAAATGACCAAAAATTTTTCTCGCACGCTATTTATATCATTCAGCTAATGCTTGGATTTTGAATACTGCAATCTGATTGGCTAGTTTATACACATGACTAAATACTATCTGATTGGCTAGTGTTTATCACGTGACTAAATACTGTATTCTGATTGGTTATTGAATCGTTCAATATTAGGATGGCCGTGGTTTTCTATGTGTGGTACCTTAAATATGTTGGTTCCTGGATAGGAGTTTGAACTAATTGAGGTAGTTTCAGTGCAGTATAGTTGTGACAGCTACCTTAGGTTTCAGTGCTTTTTCGCAGTAGTGATTCTTTTCGGAAGCTCTTTCCTGAGGAAGCTACCAATGTATCTTAGTCGATGTCTCCTAGCGATAAGTAAAAGCGGGCTTATGTAGTAAGAGTGGGCCTTTCTACGACTCGTTAGGGAGCAGTCCTTATCGATTTTTCATTGGATGCGTCGGGTGGTTAATTCTGGTCGACATCTTCTTAGGAGGGAGGGAGTCCACTTTGAGCAACGCCTGTTTATGGGTGAGTTTGCGTAACTATAGAAGTTTTCAGTACCTATTTCAATCCGAACTGTCGACAGGGTTCCAGGTTAGCAGTGAGAGTCCTTCGAGTTTAGAGGGGGTACACATTCACAAACCTTTAGTATATTAATCAATTGTATACCCTAAACATTTTATCTATAAATGAATACTCTAAAAGCGATAAAAACTGTGCATAAATTATTATTATTTTCTTTTAAAGTTAAAATCATATACGAATACTGGTGTTATCTATTTTGTTTTATAGTATTGTAACATTAATTCAAATAAATAGACAAAAAAAAAATGATCATTTATTTTAAATATTTCAAAACAAAAATATATAAATAATTTTATATAAATCACAATACATATTTTTTTTTTTAACGAGAACTTTAAAACTCATCATGAGATTATTAAAATAAAAATGAGATAATTTCATCATAGCATGTTTTAGATTGAGTATTCCTTTTATAGATTATTCAGTCGCATAATCGTTACTTTTTAAGATCTCTTTCCACATATATAACTAACTAATGAGCGTAGGTGAATGAGAATGTTGCGTTTTACACATCAACACATCGCTTCTCCACGCCTCCTGCAGATGAACGAACATTATTTCCCTACTTTTATGTTTCATTTTCATAAAGTGTGGTGTCCACGTTTTCGAAAAAAAAAATTTTTTTGTATATGTTTTAATATTAGTTTTCAATGTTAATGTATTAATATTGAAAAAGTGCATTAAAAAATTAGAATAAAAAATTAAAAGATTGTTTTCAGTGAAACAAATTTCGGGAAGAAGAAAGAAAGAAAGTAACAAGTAAGACTTTTAGTAACTTAAATATATTTCACTAAAAACTGGTGTAGCAGTGTTTGGATTCCTAATTAAATATTTTTAGATATCGGCATAAAACATTTTAAATAATAATAGAAACTTTGTAGAACAATTTATATGTGTATTTAAAAAATTTATTTTTTATTTTGGTATGCACAGTATTTTTTGACATTTGTTTGCTTTTATTTAAAAATTATCAAAATATAATATATTTGTTTGTTCGTTACTTAACTGTTGAAATATTTATTTGAAATATTTATTTGTTACTTAACTGTTCTCATAAAATATAGGAATGGTGTTCTATATTGTTTGAATGTTTTAAATTTTTTTTTAAGTGATTACATAGCTTTTAAACTTAGAGTATATTATTTTAAAAGATAATTTCAGCTAGTGTACTTAATAAAAATGTACACGTTATTCAAATTTGAAAACAGTCTTACTCTATCTTGGTTTTAAATTAATAAATATTATATATTTGATTTCGAATGTCAAAACAATAAATAAAAAAGAGTGCATGAAGGTATTTTATAATTATTTTTCTGGTATTTATGTATAAAATATGGTTTAAAAAATGGTGCATGAAAGTGTTTTATTTATTTTTGTTGGAGTAGCGAACGATTCATTTTAATAAATAAAACAGATGCGCCTTTAATTGCGCATGCGCGTGAAAGAGAGCTCTCCAACTGCTCCCAGCGAAGCACGCCAGAGTTAAAAAAGGAATGTAGCTGTGTGCAACGGCCTTGGTGGCCATTATTACCTGTGTGGTTAAATAACTAAAAATGTGCGAAGTAAATGTACACTTAAATACTATTTTAATTCTACTTATTTTGAATGTGTGTAATGTAAATCGTCTTGTTTATCGTCTACAATAAATGTCAGCTATATATATATTCAAGAATTTCGTTTTAATGGAACTCATATTACAACAAATGGTAGCAGAGCGTGGTTATCTAGGAAATTCTTGAAATCAAAATTCTGAAATAATTAGTCCAAAAGAAAAGAATGGAAAGAATAAATATACCGGAGTTAAACGGTAATAATTATTTCATATGGGCTATGAAAATAAAAGCAGCCCTATCAATTAAAAGACTCGATTCTGTTATTACAACGGTGAAACCAGAAGGACTGAGCGCAGCGGAATCTCAAGAATGGGATCTGAAAAACTCCGACGCAGTCGCCTATATGAAGCTTTCTCTATCCGACGAACACGCTCTTCAATTTTCAAATGAAGAAAATGCCAAAATCTTAAAGGAAAATATAAAAAACACTTTCACTGGGCAATTAGAGGATAGAAGAATAGACGCCGGAAATGAACTAAAAAATTTGCTGATGAAACAGAATGAAACTGTAAATGACTATATAGCACGTTCAAAAGGACTAGCTGTAAAATGCCAATCGTTAGGATTGGAAATTTCTACAAGAGAGTTGGTCTATCACACAGTCAGAGGACTATCGGGAAACTTTAGCAAAATCAGAGATGTGTTGAAAACACAAAGGGAAAAATCTATGGAGGAAGTTTTAGAAATCTTAAGAGAGGAAGAAGCAAACTTGAATCCGCATAATGAACAAAATAAACCCGAAGCGTTCTTCGTAAAGAAGGATAAGAACAAAAAACTGTGTTATATCTGTAGAAGGAGTAATCATCTTGCAAAGGACTGTTTTTATAAAAACAATTCACAAAGAACATTTAACACTTATGGTTATAAAGGACATAAAAATCGAAAAAACAATTCTCGTTTTGATAAGAAAGAAGAAAAGAATAATTCTGTTTTTAGTGCTTCTACTATTGATTTATTGTGTGATAATGTTTTCGTTTTAGATTCCGGGGCGACCGACCATATGGTAAAAGATAAAATCTGGTTTGATAAATTAAAACCAGAAAGTAAAGAAATCTTCTTGGCAGGTAAGGATGCAAAAATTATGTGCCATGGCACCGGAAACGTCAAAGCAAAAACCGTAAGTAAAAATCCTGTTTATTTAACTATCAAAAACGTGTTATTTGTACCAGATCTTAGATATAATCTTTTGTCGGTAACATCATTAATGGATAAGGGATGCAGCATTAAATCTACTAAAAATTCTGTACTAATTTTTGATAGTAATAATAAGTTAGTTACTAAAGCATATAGAAATAATAACAAACTTGAAATTAATTTAGAACCAATTACTAGTAAAGAATGTAATGTTGTGATGAATGATATTAATTATGAAACCTGGCATAGTAGGTTATGCCATTTAAATCCTAACTATATGCTTAAAATGAGTGATTATATAAATGTAGATATCATAAATGATTTTAATTGTGAAATTTGTGATATAAGTAAGGTAACTAGAAAAAATCATCCACCTGTTAATATAGAACAAAGTTCCGAAATTCTAGAATTGATTCATATAGATTTGTGTGGGCCAATTAATCCTGTGTCGTTAGGGGGTGCTAAATATTTTATGATTTTAGTGGATGATTATTCTGGCATGTACTTTACTTATTTTTTGAAAAATAAAAGTGAGGTATATGAAACATTTTGTAATTTTAAGAGTAAACATGAAAATTTAACTGGTAAAAGAATCAAAAGGCTCAGGTCAGATAACGGCCTGGAGTTTGTAAATGAAAAATTGAATAATTATCTAATTAATTCTGGTATTTCACATGAAAAAACGGTTCCTTATAATAGCGAATCGAATGGTAAAGCGGAACGTGGAAACAGAGTATTACTAGAAAGAACTAGGACTATATTATACGAAAGTCAGTTACCATTATATTTTTGGGCAGAAGGTATAAACTTTAGTACACGAGTTTCTAATGTAACACCGCGTAAAGGAAAAAATAAAATACCCCTAGAAATTTGGACCGGTAAAAAACCTAAATTAAATTACTTAAGAAAATTTGGTTGTGTAGCATATTTTCATATCCCTAAAGTATTGAGAAATAAATTTGAAATTCCAGGGAAGAGAGGAATTTTTCTAGGGTATAGCCGTGAACGTAGGGCGTATAGAATTTATGATCTAGAAAGTAAAAAAGTAATTGAGGAAAGATCGGTCAAATTCAACGAATCATTAAAAGGCAGTTCATTTTTTGAGAAAAATAATAATGTCTGGGATATTCAATCATTCTATGATTCATCCCCAAATGAAACCGAAACTCAAACAACAGAAAACAAAATTCCGCATTTAGAACTCTTTCATGAGAAAAATGAAGAAAGTAGCATATCGAAATCCTCTACTTCTGGCGCGCCAGCAGAGGGGAGCGCCAAAGGGGGGAAGCAAATTGAGCAGAGTTGCAGAGTCGAAGCCGGAAGTAATTTGGAATTACGAAGAAGTGAAAGAATAAAGAATAAACAAATAGTGAGTAATTTTACGGAAAGTGTCCCAAATAATTATTTAGAAGCGAAAAATGGTATTAATTGGCAAAATTGGGAAATAGCGATGCAAGATGAAATGGATTCATTAAATAAACATAATGTTTGGGAGATCGTTGATAAGCCAAGTGACGCAAAATTAATAAAAAGCAAATGGGTTTATACTAAGAAACAAAATGATTCAGGTAACATAATTTTTAAGGCAAGGTTATGTGCAGCGGGTTATAATCAAATTAAAAACGTCGATTATTCGGAATCTTTCTCACCTGTTCTGTGCATGGAAACATTTCGTTTGCTAATTGCAATTGCCGCTAAATTAAATTTAATTGTAAAATTCTTTGATGTTAAAACCGCGTATTTATACAGTAATTTAGAGGAAAATGTATACATGTTACCACCGCAGGGTTTTGAGGGGTCTATAGGTACAGGAAAGGTATGTAAATTAAAGAAAAGTATCTATGGCTTGAAGCAAAGCGGGAGAAACTGGTATTTGAAAATAAAATCTGAATTAGAGAAATTGGGATTAATACAAACAGCTTCAGATAATTGCATATTCATTAAAAGTGATAATGATAAATTTCTTATTTTGAGCATCTATGTGGACGATTTCTGTATTTTCAGTAATAATCAAGAAATGTATGAAGATATAATCTCCAAAATTAGAGTAATATTTGAATTACATGAAAATAATAAATCAAAATTTCTAGGTATAGAAATACTACAAAATAACAACGGTATCTATTTGTCCCAGACTCAATACATTGAGTCATTACTAGCTAAACACAATCTAAGTGATTGTAAAACAGTAAAAACCCCAATTGTTAAAGGAGAAGATAAAAGCTTACCACTCACAAATGAAACTATTGATGTAAACGTGTATCAGGAAATTATAGGTGAATTATTATATTTATCTAATAGAACGCGTCCAGACATAGCTTTTGTAATTACTTATTTGTCACAATTTAATCATAAGCCTGAAAAAAGGCATTTTTTACTTGCAAAAAGGGTTTTAAGATATTTAAAGGGAACTAAAGATAAAAAATTATTCTATAGTACAGAATTTGGGTATTTAAATGCAAGTTCAGACGCAAGTTGGGGGAATGCAGAAAATGGAAAATCATTTTCTGGTGGTGTAATTTTGTTGGGTAATTCATTAATATCATGGAAATGTCATAAACAAAAAAGTGTAAGTTTATCAACTTGTGAAGCAGAGTTGTTTGCTATTTCAGAAATCTCTAAGGACATAACATGGATAATAAATTTATTATCGGAATTAAACTTTAAAATTTTTATAAACAATACTGTATCACTGAGTTCAGATAGTCAAGCAGCCATACAATGGGCTAATTGTGCAAGGTCATCCAACAAGTCAAGACACATAAATCTCAGATTACATTTTGTAAAGGACTTGATTAGAGACAAAACAATTGATCTGTATTATACTCCAAGTGAAGCCCTAATATCAGATTTCTTGACAAAGGCTGTAAACGAGGAAAAACTGTTATATTCAATGGAACATATTTCTTTAATTTCTTAATTTTATATATTATTATGTGTTCATCCTGTATTATGTTATATTTGTATTTGTATTTATATTTTTTTATTTTTGTGTAGATTAAAATGCGTCGCTCGCAGGAGGGGTGTGTTGGAGTAGCGAACGATTCATTTTAATAAATAAAACAGATGCGCCTTTAATTGCGCATGCGCGTGAAAGAGAGCTCTCCAACTGCTCCCAGCGAAGCACGCCAGAGTTAAAAAAGGAATGTAGCTGTGTGCAACGGCCTTGGTGGCCATTATTACCTGTGTGGTTAAATAACTAAAAATGTGCGAAGTAAATGTACACTTAAATACTATTTTAATTCTACTTATTTTGAATGTGTGTAATGTAAATCGTCTTGTTTATCGTCTACAATAAATGTCAGCTATATATATATTCAAGAATTTCGTTTTAATGGAACTCATATTACAACAATTTTTATGTTTAAATATAAAATAATAATAATAAAAAAAAAAATTAAATTTTCATAATGATTACTTTTTAAGGGTTCTCGATTGGTGTAGAGCCTTACATACACACACACACACATATATATTGTTTTAAGGAACTTCTGTAAGTAGTATGCTATATATATTACAAAGTTAAAACATTTTTTTTACCGTAAAAAGTTTAAAATTGCTTAAAAATTTGCTGAAAATTTCTAAATTTTCTACTTACTTATTTTCTCATTAATTTTTGCAAAGTTTTAATTTAGTTTTGTAATAATTGATGTGCTTTCATGCGTTAAATATGAATCTCTTCATTATATTTCACCTATGGGCATATTACCTGCATATGGGCATATTATTTTCATCAACTAATTTTTTTTTTTAAACATTCCTGCAGATTTATCTTGATTATTTTAAATAAAAAAAAAAAAAATCCAGTACTAAAATAATTCCATTGTTTTAGACAATTTTTATTTTATTATTATTATTTTTTTAATCGATTACTACTACCGCTAAAAAATTCTATCCTTAAGGTATTACTTGCACTTACCTTACGTTTTGCCTTACAGTGTTTTAGTAATTTGGTCAATCATTGTGATTGATGTGCATGGTCACAACGGTACAGGATATTTGTTGGATCCCATATGGAATGAGTTGATGCGTTTCTCTTAGGATTTGCAGGCATTTTGTATTTAATAATTAATACACACGCATACGATATATATATATATATATATATATATATATATATATAAATTTTCATTTTTCTATTTCTATGTCTGTACATGTGTTCTTGTATATCTTTGCTTTTTGGGTCGGAACTTTATTGTATTTTGGCTGGTTTGTGGGTACGTCAGTCATAACATAAATTTATCTAATAGTGTTATTTTCTTCTCCATTACACAAATGTTTTGTCATGCTTTTCAGCAAGCTATCGTCAAACTTGGCCTCTCAAAATTAAATAAATATTAATTTAAATAGCCTAGTTGAGGCACACACATACACACAAATTTTCTCTGACCCAATTAGTTAATATTGCATTTTTTCACGTACAGAGATATGGTGTTACTTTTTTTTTTGTTAAATTTTTAGATGTAGCTATTACAAAAAGAAAAAAAAAATGATGATGATTGTATTTTTTTTTTCAAATACAGTTTGCTTTCCTTTTCGATATTTGCTTTAACTTCAAAGAATTTTTCATATATACAATTTGAAACATAACTTTTTGAATTTAGTTTTAATTTTATATACACTGGATACATTTCAACGTATCATTTAATATTTACATATTTTTATAGGAATGGTAAAATATTGTCACACACACTTACACATTTAATTTTTTTCTTTAATAAGTAAAATATGTTCCATATTTCTAAATTTCAAGTTTTCTACATTTTGTTTCTCAAAATAAATACACGTGATTCTCTAATAATGATTCATTTTATGCGGATACAAAGACGAACATAAAACATTATTTTTGAAACACTTTATTAGACTTTTCATTGTTTTTGTACACTCACAATATTTGTTTCGTTTCTGATATTTCAGAGGCCTCTGTCTTTATTTAATGTATATATAAAGACTTATTTTATATTATGTCTCACTAATTATGTTATATAGTATATTACTAGTAATTATATAGTATGATTGTTTTCATTTGTGATTTATATCGATATTGCATTTTTCGTGTTTTATATTTTTAGGGAGAGAGAGAGCAATTTTTTGGGGCATTGGGGAGAAATATGTGAGAGCAAGTTTCACACATATGTTTTTCAATATATCATTTTTTTCTAAATAATTTTATTTGTATTTTAAAATGAAAAAAATCAATTTATTAAGAATAATTATGAAATCAATTCATTTAATTAACAAATAAAATCTGATTTTAAATTTGATACATTCCAATTAAAAGAACATTTTATTCTATAATATTCTCTAAAATTAATTCATTCTTTTATAAAAGTCAATCTCTGTTTAATTTCGTTTATATTTTTATTGAGGGACAAATACATTTGTAAATATTTACTTTTTCTTTTTAAACAACGTTGAGTTTCAAAACCTCATTTAATAATGTAAATAAAATAATTTATTTGTCTAAATTACTTTTTAATATAAACAGAAATTGCGAAACATATTTCATATCCGGCTTTTTGCTCTTTTAATGATTTATTACCAGTTTCAAAGTCGTCAATAGATGCTAAATTACATTTCTTTCAATAATATAATATAAATTCTTAATGACATATTCCTAGCGTCGATGAAAGTAATTTTATGTTTTTTTTTTTTTTTTTTTTTTTTTTTTTTTTTCGCCAAATGTTTTTTGTCTGTTGGTAATTGATTAAAGATTTTTAAAATTGACTAATTAAAACATTCTTTTGGCTTTAGATCTGGCATAGATTTGTTAATTTTTTGTTTGAATTGGCGAAGGCAATTCAGCACACTTTGCGTTTTTTAAACATCCCTATCGTTTGGATACTGGTATAAGAAACATCTGTCCTATTTCACTCTCCATCACTTTGGCCTGTTGATCACATATGAGAACCATTTATGTGTTTACTTGACAATCCGTCTTAATTCATATTCTTTTAACAGTATCAAAATAAATACTTGTTTAATGGAAATGCCTAGTATTATTTTTGTCAAGTGGCACTTATTTAAAATGTACTATGAGACTTCAAGCCTGGTTTGTTGTGGTTTACGACGTACTCTTTAGGTATATAACGATCACAGGATTTACTGCATAACTTCCCATAAAAACGTTTGTGATAATACATAAATGACTAAAATAAACATTTTATAAAAACCTCCAAATGAAAAATAAGTTACAGAATAAATTTCCATGAAGTAAATTCATCTTTTTGAAAAATAGCTTGAAGAATAGAAAAAAGTTACAGAAAAATTTCATCTAATGCATTAGGTCGTTGCAAAAGTTCGTGCGGTTTTTTATTGCTTCATTTCATAAAAATACATCAAATCAAATGACAATTTTTAATCAAAGTACTCTCCATTACTTTCTACAACTTTTGCCCATTTTTCGGGTAACAAATGTATACCACGGCGATAGAAGCTCTCGTCTTTGGAGGCAATAAAATGATCCGCGTCCGCACGAAATTTGCAACGACCTAATAATATGTTAAAAGTTTTAGTGTTTGAAAAAAGTTTAGCTAAATATAAAAGTTATCTAAGATTTATGAAAAATATGTTTAAGAAAAAAATCCAATCTTAAAAAATGGAGAAACAATTCCCATGAGGTAAATACATTTTTCTGAAAAATAAGTTGAATAAAAATTCAACAATCTAAAAAAGTTAAATTTCATCTAATGTAAAATGTTTTAGCCACACATTGAATTAATTGACTTAATTAATTAATTTTATAATTATTCTTAATAAATTGATTTTTTTAATTTTAAAATACAAGTTAAAATTATCTATATATATATAATGGTTTGTTCTGAGTGAGTGAGTGAATGAGTGATTTATCATCGCCCAGCCCAAACCTTTGGCCCTAGAAGCATGAAATTTTGGGAAAATGTTCCTTCTATGACGTAGACATCCACTAAGAAGTGATTTTCCAAAGTGTGCCCCTAAAGGAGGAAGGGGGGCAAAACTGATTTCACAAAATCCTTCCTATCTCAAACAAAAAAAACAGATATCCGTAAAATTTTTGCGTTAAAATGTAGCTAACACAAATATCTGAAAACCAATTTCTGAAATTTTAGAAATTCGGCCCCAAAGGGAAGAAGGGGGCAAAACGGGATTTTACATGCGCGAAACGCGTGATTTCACATAATCCTATATATCTTAAAAAAAAAAAAAAAGATATACGTTATATTTTTGCTCTAAAATATAGCTAACAAAAATATCTGAAAACTAATTTCTGAAATTTTAGAAATTCGGCCCCCAATGAGGGAGGGGGCAAAACGTGACTTCATATAATCCTTTATATTGCAAACAAAAAACAGATATATGTGAGATTTTTGCTCTAAAATATAGCTCACACAAATACCTAAAAACCAATTTCTGGAATTTTAGAAATTCGTCGCAGGTGGGGCGGGAAGAGGGTGGCTATGGGGCAAAAAAAAAAAAAAAAAATATATATATATATATATATATATATATATATATATATATATATATAAATACAATTAGACCGTTCAAAATCCCTACAGATAGGTTTTAGGGGTCTGCAAGTCGAATGAGGATATTTTGGAAAGTCTAAAGTTATAAGGAGGAGCGGGAAGGTGGGGGCGAAGGAGTAAAAAAATAAAAATAGAATTAGACCGTTCAAAATTTGTATATAGAGGTTCTTGAGGCCTACAAATCGACTGCAGATATTTTCGAATTTGTAAAATTTTTAAGAGAGCCGGGAACGGAGGGCGAAGGGCAAAACAATAGAAATAAAGTTAGACCGTTCAAAATTGGCAAGTATAGGCTTTTGGGACCTACAAATCGAATGCAGATATTTTCAAAAGGGAGGAAAGCAAGGGGTGGGGAGGGGCAAAGAGGCAAAAATATAGAAATAAGTCTTAGAGCATTGGGAATTAGTATTATTAGGTTTTAAGGCCCGATAAATCGATTATGGATATTTCCGAAAGTGTAGAATTATTACGAGGGGCTGGAAAGGGGGACGCAGGGACAAAAATTAAGAAATTCAGATAGAACGTTGGAAATTAGTATTATTAGGTTTAAAATCCCGAGAAAACGATTGTAGATATTTTTGAACGTGTAAATTAATTAGGAAGGGCGGAAAGGGTGGGCGAAGGAACACGCGCGTCGCGCGGGTATGTATACGCTGCCCGCAGACATTGGGGGCCCGGACCAATTTTCCACCGATGAGAGAAAAATTTTTTTGCATTTTATATTTACGTTTTTTTTTTTTTTTTTTTTTTTTTCCAATTACAATAATATAGTGATTCATTAAAAGTGTTGTACACAAATGCGCGCGAGCAGCGCGCAATGGCCTATCTTGCCGAAGGCAGTGAGGACCCAGTGCGAAATTTTTCCTGATTAGAAATTCATTTTTTTTTCTTCTCTAAATGTGGATATATTATAGATTTTTTAATATCCAAATTTAGATATTAAAAAATCTTTTATATATTCATTCAACATCTATTAGACGTTCAGTAGATATCTGAATTTAGTGTATTATCTCCGTTCAATATCTAAGAAAAGTCCAAAAATGTCTAATTTTTAATTATTACGATATCTATAATATGCCTAATAACATTTATTAGATGTTCTATAGATCTCTAAGTATGGTATATATATCCATTCAATGTCTAAATATTGTCTAATTTTCGATATTAAGATATCTATAATATGCCCAACAACATTTATTAGACGTTCAGTAGATCTCTAAATTTGGTCTATTATCTCCATTCAATATCTAAGAAAAGTCTAAATAAAGTCCAGTTATTGGATATTTGGAGATTCAGTAGACATATAATGGATGTAAAAAAAGTGATATTTGTCGTGCTAATAGATATCTATAGGATGATTATAGATGTCTAATAGATACTCTTATATATGTCTTATAGACGTAAATGGCTGTGTGGGTATGTTTTTATTTTGGTCGAAAACCGTTACATCTAATAGGTATGGAAAATATCTAAATCTTGTTTTGATCTAACATGTTACATCTATTAGACATCGA
This sequence comes from Salticus scenicus, assembly GCA_963930645.1. Classification (NCBI taxonomy): domain Eukaryota; kingdom Metazoa; phylum Arthropoda; class Arachnida; order Araneae; family Salticidae; genus Salticus; species Salticus scenicus. The sequence goes on along the minus strand of OZ005657.1, from coordinate 21,628,668 downwards.
AAGAGACATTTCGTCTACATTTAAACATCTAATAGATATCTATAATTAGTACAGGATATACAGGACTTTTAATGGACATTCTTAAGATATTTTTTACCATTTATGGATCAGTTCGGTGTAATTTAGTTATCTAATGGATATAAGTGGCTGTGTGGGTTCCTCCATTCCTCACACATCTCACGCGTGGTTGAACTCTTAATACTTCACTACTGACATAATTTGAAGTTATTTAATTGTTACGCTTTTGATACATTTCGTGTTGTTAAAGTAATTGAGTTTTAGTGGATTACGTAAACTCAACATTTGCAACAATTTTATTAAAAAAAAAAAAAAAAAAAAAATCTATAGGTCTCGACTTAAGTAAAGCTATAAAACAAATATAAATCTAAATAGGAAATAGAAAATAGAAAAACAAATGAAGAACAATTTTTCATATTTTTTAACTGTTCTACCATTTTAGACGACTAAGTAATGATTTTATTCTAATGTATGTGAAAATAAAAGCGCTTTCTTGAATAGAGAATGACTGAAAAAACATTATTTAACCCTTCAAAAGTCATTGTTTTCTCACTGAAATCAAAGATTTAACATTTTTATGGCAAAATTTTTAATATTTTTTCTTTGTTCTAATTGATTTTTAAACTTTTAGTTCTACTCTGTTCGGTAGATATAAGCACATACTCCAAAATTTAACAAATGATGTTTAGAGGAATCCAAATACAGAAACCACTTAAATTTTCTAGTAGGCACTTAGTGCTTTTAATGATTTTTATTTATTTTTTTTAACTTAGTGCTTAGTAGACAATTAGTACCCCACACTAGATTCCAAGCACATCGCAGATATATCGCACCGTCACTTTGTGATGTGAATAGTACATTACTGCAACAGCGTTTTGTGATATTTTTGCAATTTTTTCTTCTACTTAGTTAAACTGGGATGTGAAAACTATATCTCTGAGATAGCGATATTATTGCGAAGTCTCATGCTTGCACCAATGCAGTATCTATGCGATGTCACAAATAAAGGAGATTTCCAAGTTTGTACAACATCCTTGAGATGTCGTACCTGCGATGTCATCAGTATCACACTGCAACGTCTTTGCCATGTTCTAGGGATTAGATTGTGCTGCATGGGAAGTTTCCTAATTGGTGCTTTAATGATTCACTCATGTCTACTTTTTTCACCTGATAGAGGGCCGTGCTATTATTTTAATCTGAGTACATTATATACAAAGTTACTTATTTATTGAATTAATTATTATATAAATGTAATCATATCGACAAATAGATGTTTCAAATCATTTTTTTTTTTTCCTTAACCTATTTATAAAGTTATGTGTCTATCACACTTTTGAAATTAGCACACTTTTTAGCAACTATCAAAAGAAAATAAGAAATGAAAGTTAAAAAGTTCATTAAAAAAAGTATTTCTTTTCCCATTTTAAGTACTCAAAATATCAGTTGCAATGTACAAAATTCTTATCATCACTTTTTGTTTTTTTTCCTTGTTTCACCGAGACTTCTAACACACAACTGGACATATTAAATGCATCGTCCCGAAATCTGGATTAGAAAAACACGTCTAGAAGAATAATCTATCTTTATATCAGATAGTCATCACTGATATAATTTACCATCCTGAGGGTTCGATGGACCTAATGTTGTTAATAATATTGTTATGACAATATATATTAAAATAAAAGGATCTTCCAGTCAATTTGTTGATTCTCTTCAATGTGACAAACTACATTTAAAGAAGAAATCGCGGATGATTAATAACCTGTGTTTAAACTTTTGCTTCTTTCTTAAGGCGATTTGAATGTTCTGTGAAAATTGTTATGCAAACAGAGAGTAGAAAATGTTTTTATGTGTGTGTTGCAAAAACAACTCACAGTCATAATTCTTTAATTTATTAACCAATGCTTTTCTTTTTCACTTTACCGTTCGGTTGAAACCATATTTTTCCGGTTTTATTTTGAAACATTTGTTCTCTGCTTGGAAAATGACTCCAAAATTTTACAAATGATGTTTTAGAGGAAGCCCTATGCAGATGGCACTTTCGCTTCTTACTCTTTTGATGATGCATTTGATGAAGGGCCATTCTATTGTTTTGACGTGAAATAATTGTTGCTAGATTTTACGAACTATGCAATGCTTACAGTGTTATTTATTTATTTATTAAATTAATTGTTATTGAATTTTAATCGGGTAACAAACCAACATTTTCTCGAAAAAATAAAATGCTTCACTTAAACTACCTTACAAAAACTTTTCCATTTAATTTGGCTAATTAATTTCGGTCACACCGTGACCATCTTCAGAGCCAAGACTAAACGCTGACGTTCTTCCGTTGTTTATCTCGCTGGGGAATGTAGTGGTTGCCACTTCGCTTCACTTCATAATCCTTTAGGAGCTGTTGCCACGCAGCGGGGATGATACAGTGCTCTCTATCGTTTACGGTATTATTGTTAGTAATAATTTCGAGGGCCTCCCGTTTTAGTGCATAGTTATGGTTATTGTAAGGGTCTATTTTTTTTTATGTTAATGGAGTTAATATTTATGGGGTTATTGTTGTAGGTGGCGGAGAAAGCAGTAGAGGATTTTCCTAATTTTAAGTCTGTACGGTGTTCTTTTTCCCGTTCTGCGATTTTGCGTTTGGTCATCCCAATATAGCAGGCTTTATTCCCATTGGTATGCTCAAAGTCAATTTTATAAATTCCGAGGGTAGAGTTTTGCGGAATGGGGTGTTTTTCGTTTCGGATGTGTTGAAAGATGTTTTTGTTTCTAGGCTCTGTTTCTAGGCCTCCCGCTTTTTAAACAATGTCCCTTTCTACCTTATACAATAGCTTTAGAAAAAATACTAAAAAACCCACGCGCGAAATAAACCACAAAACCTTTCTCGAAGACTGCCTGCACTGTAAAACTATTCCTAAATTTATAAAAACTAACTCGAACTTCATAAATAAATACTATAAGCACCTCGCTAAACAGTTTGAATTCTCGATATTAAAGAAAATTATTAAACAAAAGTCCATTTCCATCTTTAAATTAAAAATGAAAAACAACAACCTCACACGCGATCTGAAATTAAGTACAAACCCAGACGATTTCAACCACTTAACCAATAAAATTAACCAATTCGCCGAAATTGAACAAAAATCTATTCAAAAACGTCACCAGAAAAAACTGCATCACTTAATCCTAAAAGAAAACCCTAAACTTATTAATATCCCACCTCCTACTTCCCACCCATATAATAATCTTTCAACATTCGAACTTAACTCACACCAAGATTCTCTTTTAAAACTAGGCGCTAAATATATCCTCAATGATAAACCAGACTTAAAAGACTCCATAGCTCACATAGAAACCGCAATTGACCAGATTCCCTCTTTTAAACAACAAATCATCCGTAATACTGCTATAAAATCCATATCCAAATTAAATAAAACTTACAATGACTCTGAAGATATCAAATGCCACAAAAACCTCAAAAACAATCGCGATCTAACATTTCTTATGTCAGATAAAACAAACCTTATTACTATTATGAACCGTACCCAATATAACGAAATGATGCAAGACACAATAGAAAAATTAAAAGCCGTAAAAATCTCCCTCTCACCACTTAATAAACTCATAAATAAAACCAAAGATCTTATAAAAACTGGCCAATGGCCCAACAATAACAAACCAACTTTTAATAATCATGCTTCACTATACCTCGACTTTTTGCAAAATATAAAGATCACAAAAACCCTCCTTCTCTCCGTCCAATAGTAAACAAATCCGAAGGCCCAACTTACCATCTTGAAAAATACATGAAAAATATTTATATTTCACTTCTCCCACCCTCTAACCACTCAGTAAACTCAAATGAAATATTTCTTGATAAACTTCGTAATATTAATCTCAATTACACCGATAAATTAGTTAGTTTCGACGTAAAAGATCTCTATCCCTCCATTAATATTCCAGAAATCACAAAAATAATTAACACTAAATTAATTGACACTTTTGGGGATAATAAAACTAGCGAAAGTTTAATCCGAGCAAACAACCTCCTCCTTAATGAATCTTATTTTAGCTTTAACCAAAATACCTACCGTCAATCTCAAGGTGTCCCCATGGGGTCCCCCATTTTCGGAGTCATTGCAGAATTAAAACTCCGCCTCCTTGAAAACTCTGCCAACCATATTATTAAAAACTGTAAACTTTGGACTCGCTACGTCGACGACATTTTTGCCATAATCCCCGACTCCGAAAACCCCGACAACCTTCTAACCGACCTTAATAATCTAGACAACGATATTAAATTCACCATTGAAAAAGAAACTAACAATACTCTAAACTTTCTTGACATAAAAATTATAAAAAACTCTAATAACACTTTTGACACTACCGTCTACAGAAAACCCACTGCTAACACTGAAATCATAAACAAAAATTGTAAACCCCCCCTCTCTTATAAATTATCAGCTATTCGATCCTATATTAACCGCGCTATTTTAGTCTGTTCCAACAAACAATTACTTAACAATGAACTTAACTATATCAAAAAAATTGCCACGAAAGCAAACTATTCTAAAAATCTTATAAATAAATTATATAAAAAACGCCTAAAACCTTTAAACAAAATCAGCAATGCCCAGAAATCTAAACCCAATTTCACCACCGCCATCCCATTTTGTAACAGAGCCAGCCTTAAAATAAAAAATGAAGCTAAAAATAATAACGTAAACATCCCAATAAAACCTAACAAAAACATCTTTCAACACATCCGAAACGAAAAAGACCCCATTCCGCAAAACTCTACCCTCGGAATTTATAAAATTGACTTTGAACATACCAATGGGAATAAAGCCTGCTATATTGGGATGACCAAACGCAAAATCGCAGAACGGGAAAAAGAACACCGTACAGACTTAAAATTAGGAAAATCCTCTACTGCTTTCTCCGCCACCCACAACAATAACCCCATAAATATTAACTCCATTATCATAAAAAAAAATAGCCCCTTACAATAACCATAACTATGCACTAAAACGGGAGGCCCTCGAAATTATTACTAACAATCTTATCGTAAACGATAGAGAGCACTGTATCATCCCCGCTGCGTGGCAACAGCTCCTAAAGGATATGAAGTGAAGCGAAGTGGCAACCACTACATTCCCCAGCAAGATAAACAACGGAAGAACGTCAGCGTTTAGTCTTGGCTCTGAAGATGGTCACGGTGTGACCGAAATTAATTAGCCAAATTAAATGGAAAAGTTTTTGTAAGGTAGTTTAAATGTTTTGCTAATATTATTATGCTTTTCTTTAAAATTAAATGGAATAAAATGCTTCTTTTCATATTCATGAACAGCTATTGATCTAATAGCATTTTTGAAGTTTGTTAAGCAATTTTCAAAAGAAAATATGTAGCTAACGTTTAACGCTTAATGATGTTTGTTATAACAATGAAAAATTGAAGAAGGTTCAAAGATTGTAGATACTGCATTGGATATCAGGTGGATGATTGGAAATTTGTTAATAATTGCTCAGCATTTAAAATTTTACGTACGTAAATTAAAATCTCAAGACAAAGAAAATCACTCGGAGTTTATGTATAAGTCATGTCCATTTTGTATAAACTATTGCCATCACTTAATATATTAAAAATGCAGCAAAATTTAATTTGTTAACTTTTAGCAGTTGAGTAAAATAATAATAAGCTAAGTGTGTTTAATAATAGAAACTAGCAGACTTTGACCGCTTCATTATGGTCTCTACATTTAAACGAATTTTAAAAAAAATTAATCACTCTTTTTCATATCACTTTATTAGAAAAAAAAAAAAAAGAAAAGAGTATATAACTAATTGGAATAACTAATTTTTATAACTAATTGGAATAGTTTAATTTAAATAGTCAACTCGGAATAATTGAGTTATTTTGTATCTTTTGGTACCTTCCGCTTTTTATGCTTTAAGCCGTTCACGAGGAAATAGCCGGACATGCTAGTTACGGTCAAAGGATAGCGGCTGTATAATTGGATCTTAACCCATTAACGCCCAGCGTCCTCGTTTGAGGACAACTAATAAAATAACACGTACATTTTTTGTGGTTTCTTGGAATGATTTCTGCTTTTTAATGACAGCTTATAGCACCACTAAATATTTCCTCAAAGTCTTATGTGCCTGCTATTAATTATAATTACATAATTTGGATAGTTATTTTAGAATTTTTCATTCATCGCATAGAAATTTGTTTTTTCCGCAGATATATCAACTTAAGTCAAGTTCACTAATAATATATATATTATAATACTTTACTTTTGAGGTCTTTGTCAGCGTATAATAGGAAATTAATCTGTTATCTCGAAGTTTTTCTATCTCGAAATTTTTTCGCTAGAACACTAAACATATTCAAATGAGGATAGGCTTTAAATTTAAATCTATCAGAAGAATTGTTTAATTTAATATATTTTACTGTCAGTTGTCTATATTAATTTAGAAGTGAAATATTCATCAAAATGTATTTTTCAAAAATAATTCGTACGTTAGGGTTAATACTAGAATTAATTATTTCAATTAACAGGAAATTATATATTTTAAAAAATCATGGAAATAAGGCAAACTATTTTTTTTTGCGTATGTAAAACCTAATCCCTATATCTCTAGTAATTTCCCTTTCTTCAGGTTCAATTAAAATGAAGTATCGCCATTATTAGATATTCAAACAAAAGTATGCAGAATAAACTTGGACCAGAAAATTTATTGAAAACAAATTTTGCAATAAAATTTAAAAAAAAAAAAAAAAAAAAAAAAAAAAAAAAACTTTTCAGTTTGTTAAATTAAGTCATGAATTATGTTAGCTCTTAAATTAGTAGCGCACCATTAATTACTAGTTGGGGAAAAAAAAAAGAAGATTAAGTTCTATCATCTTAATTTACAAAATTGAAAAAATGCACAGGGAAAAGCATAGCATAAATAAGTTATAATATAAATACATTTTATTATTTTAAGTAAATTTTAAAAAGGAAAAAATTTCCAAATTCTTTCTTTATGAAATGTGTTTTTTCTGTTATTCAATTACTTAAAATGGATTATATTTCATCTTGTGATTTTGTTAAATATTTCTCGTTACATTTGAGTATTCTGACATGTAATAGTTACGAGATGTGATATATATATATATACATACATATCTTTGTTTACATCTTATAGTATTTTCAGTTCCTTGAGAATAAATGCATGGCGGAGACTGAACAAAGTCTAAAAATTCTAACTATTTTAGTTTAATGTTTGACGCCAGCTTTTCTTTAAACTTTTTCGTTGAGTCGACCAACTTATTGAGAAGCCTTTTGCCGATTAACAAAACTTTTTTTCACTGAAAGATATTATGACGAAGAAGTAAAATATTATTTTACATATCTCCTAATATTATTGTTGGAGAATGAAAAACTAAGGATCAGTCAAGCGATGATTTAGTCAATTTGTTGATGTTCGAATGGATACGTGAAATGTTAACAAGCCATTCGCAAGTTTCAATCAATTGTAAAATGATAAAGCAAATAAATAAAATGTTAATAAAGCGTGTTGGATAAGTTAAAATCTTAAATATGTATTTTAATATTATAATACAGAAAATTAAAATGGTCGAAACGAATAAGAAAGGCAAGAATATTCACTATTATAATGTTTCCATTAAAACGTGCTAATGAATCACTTTTTAAAATTTAACAGTTGTTATTTATTTACATTTAGATAAATTTAATACAGTTACTTTAAACGATTTGCGTATTTCCAAAAAAAAAAAAATATATATATATATATATACAGTGCGTTTCATGAATATAAACGCACCTTTTCCAATAACCATAAATAGAATTTTTAAATTTTTAAAAGAAGGAATGTGACTTACAGTTATTGCATATGACTAACAACTGAATAAGGTGATTTGAGCACGTATACGAGGTGTGGCTATTAAATAACGAGACTATTGCTGCTACACATGTACTACATATGCGCCAAATCCGAGAAACCGACAGCTGTGCAGCGTAAAGCCTTCTCTTTCGATTGCAGTGCCTCCCACGTTTGTAGAGAAATCAGTCTGGCCGTAACCTTTGTTTGTGTAAGATGTGTTTGTTTCGTTTTGCCGAAAACACGATAAGTGTAAAAGTAGAGCAACGAATAGTCGTGAAATTTCACTTGAAACTTGATAAAACCGCTAGTGAAACTTATCTTTTGTTAAAATAAGTGTATGGGGATAAATGTTTATCACGTGCGCGAGTTTTTGAGTGGTTCAAGCGTTTCTAAGATGGCCGAGAAGACATTAGAGATTATGACCGCCCGTGTCGCCCTTTTTCCGTTATTCGTGGGATTGTGTACCTTCACTGGGTTCCTGAAGGTCACACTATTAATCAACATTACTATCTTGAGGTGCTTGCTCAACTCCGTGAAAGAGTAAGGAAAAAACGACCCGAATTGTGGAAGAACAATTCATAGGTTCTCTATCAAGAGAACGCGCCGGCTCACACTGCATTGTCTGTCAAGACGTTTCTAGCAAAGTACAACATCCCAGTTTTAGACCATCAGCCTTATTCGCCTGACCTAGCCCCATGTGACTTCTATCTGTTCTCCAAAGTCAAATCTGCATAAAAAGGAGCAAAATTTGAGTCAGTTGAAGCGTGAAAGGAAAAGTGGCACGCTTCATGCAGGAGCTTACAGAACAAGACTTCCAGCACTGTTTCGAACAATGGAAAATTCGCATGGAGCGTTGAAAGGATACAGGAAGGGTGTATATTGAAAGTGATAATAAATAAATATGTATAAATTTAAAATAAAATGCTTTACAGCAATAGTCTCGTTATTTAATAGCCACACCTCGTATTTAGGCTCATGCAAACTTATGTGAATGAGTTTTAAGCATTTTCTTATTTTTCACTGTTTTTCGTTTGTTGCGCGAAATTAAACGCACTCTGTATTTTGCGTTTAAAATTTAACAGAGCCACTGGAATTAAATTAAAACACATATAGTCGTGTTGCTAAAGTTCTCTAAAATAAGTTTTAATGCTTGAGTGCAAAATTTACGGAGTTTGTTCAGGATGGCAAGAGGGAAACTTTGACAGTAGACGAGAGGATAAAAATCGACTTTATGCGTGGTGAAGTCTTTAGCAGTGGTGAAACTGGGCACCGAATCGGAAGAAGTGAGAGTGTTCTGCGAAATTATATAAAGAAAGGAGCGAATTATGGGAAAAAAGCGTTAAGAAGCGAACAGGAAAGCTCGCCACTTACGACAAACGTCGAATATGCAACGCTGCAAAGATTGAGAATATTTCCTGTGCGAAGTTTAAGGCTCAATACAAGCTGGGTGTTCATCGGACAACCATATGAAGAGCCATCAAAGCTGCAACATTCATATAATTTAAGAAAATGAAGGCGAAAGCACCCCTCACTCAGAAGCATAAAGATATGCGGTTGGAATGGGGAAGAAAATGGATTCTAGATTGACTAAATTGGGAAAAAGTCATCTTCTCAGATGAAAAAAAGTTTAATCTCGATTACCCGAACGGATTTCATAGCTACTGGCACGATTTGAAAACCGAAGAAATGTACTGCTCAAAACGTCAATCTGGAGGTGGGTCTGTCATAGTGTAGGCAGTCATAGGTTTTTAAAGTGACTTTCGATTTAGAGTTCGTGGAGAACACTATGATCTCTGTAGATTATGTCCATATGCTCACAAGGAACCTCCGCCGTCAAGCAGTCAAGAAAGCTGGAAGAAATTATATTTTTCAGCAAGATTGTGCATCTGTACATACAGCACATATCGTGAAAAATTACGATTTAAACATAATGGAGAACGTATGGGGTATTCTGGTTCGCCGTATTTACGTAAACGGAAAGCAGTTTAACACGAACTAAAATCGGCCGTTCTATTAGCTTAGAAGACAATCAGCTTGGATGACCTCATGCCATTATATCAGTCAATGCCAAGGCGTTTACTGGCTCTTCTAGAAGCCCATGGTGGCTTTACAAAGTATTAGATACAGTATTTGTTACTCAGTTATTTATTTTTTACATGTGCGTTTAAATTCACGCAACATGTATTTTTGTCATAAATTCAATAAAGTTATTTTCTATAAAATCATATTGGTCTTTCATTGTTTTGACTTGTATTTTCATTTCTTGACTCATACACATAGAGTTTGGCTCAAATGTCACCTATTCATACTTCTTTATTACACTTCTATACCATTCTAATTCTTAAAGCTAAGGTGCGTTTATATTCATGCAACGCACTGTATAAAAGAAAAGAAAACTATGTGTAACAATGGCGAAAACAAACAAATGAAACAAAATAACAATATACGTAGCATATATAATTAAAATAAAACATATAAAAATAGCCAGAAGTATTAATCAGAAATCAAAAAGCTATTTTTACAATTCAATTTCCTCCTCTTTTTAGGCACACTCACCATTGCACAATTCCTCTTAAAAGACAGATTACAAATATGTCGGTCATGTAAATATAAATGTAGGATATAATAAAGAATTAGAGTGCTTTTGTAATGTGTAAAAATTAAAAAATATTTTAATTAATTAATTACAGAGGTATAGTTTAAACTAAGAAAATAATGACTAAAAATATAATAATCACGATAAAAATGTCTTTGCTAATTTTTGCTTCAAAATTTAGAAATTTTTTTTCAAAATATAGACTGTCTTCGAATTTCAGAGACACAGGATCACCCTAAGGTTGTATAACATTTAAACTATTCCATTATATTAAATTTTAAAGCATATCGCAATACTTATAGATAAATGAAAACTTAACTTACCAAAATTCAAAAGATTTTTATTGAAATTTAAAAATAGATACCGGGTGAGATGGAAGAGTCACAGAAAAATAAAAATATATTATTCAAAAAGTATTGATTGTAGCATTATGCGGTTTTCACAAAAGTATGCAGAAAAGCATGAGATTTTTTTTTATATGTAAAAAAAAAAAATGTTTAAATTAAACATGTATTGTTAATCACTTTAAAAAGAAAAATGATTCTATTGTTAAGAGATAGCTTTGTTAGCTAAGCTTTATTATGAGAATTTCCAATTCGAAACGTCTGACAGCCATTCTCATGAATGACGACTGTCACACTTCAGTTGCTCATTCAGATGGTTGAATTTATTGTAAAAAAGTATTTTCCCAATTAATATGCCCCATGATGGAGAAAATTTAAGCTAATTTGGCAATAAATCTTTTGTTACTTAAAAAATCCCATGTCTTTCTGTGCATTTTAATGAAAACTGCCTAGTGCTACGGTCAATATTTTTTGAATAATGAAAGTTTTATTTTTTCTGTGACTTTTAGACCACCAGGTATATTGGTGGTGGGGGTAGAGTAAGGTTTAAGCCTGATTTATCTACTCTAGGGATTTACGTCCGGGTAGAATATCTTCCATGGGAGGAACATCTTACTATGGAGGGTATTTTAATGGGATCCAAGTCCATATTCATGCGTTTCAAAGAAAACTACAAAATATGTCGAATGCCTAAGACAATAAGAGCGACCCGGCATGTTCTGTTTACTTAGTTTGGAGAATAGAAACTAGCGTGTTGAGGTTCAGGTTAAATAGGTTTAAAATCGCACTAAAGCTACGCTTTGAAGCTATTTGAAATGGTCCAAGATTCACCCCTAGGAGTGGTTTCAAATCATGCCATCACAATTTTGATCCTCCGAAGAGGGAATGGTTGACTGAATATCCCCCCTCCCGTTCCCCTCGAAACCACAGGTATCTACAAAATCCCGTTTACATATCCTAACAATTAAGAAGGTTGCTACATCGGAATGCCCAAGCGAAAGGTTAACACCAGAAATAAGAAGCATAAAAACGATGTAAGATATGGAAAAATTATCACTGTCCTAACGAAAATATGCCAAAACAGTAATATTGATATTAAATTTAATGAAACTGCACAAATCGCAAATTACAATAACCTTGATTACACATTCTTTCATGAAATGGTAAAAAACAGTTAATAATCGCGATTCCAATAATTTCAATTAATTGGAAGCTGGCTTAGACTGACTGTCATGCTACCTACTGGAGATAGAAACTAGTATGTTGTGGCCACCACAAGACTTTCTTCTATATTTTCCTATACATATTCAATCAGTAACAATATTTAAAAAAAAAAAAAAATACGATTTTTTTTTCTAAGTTTTTTTTTTTGTTAAAAGTAAAAAAAATCGATAACTTTGTTTTAAATTATCACAGATTTATGGTTCAACCATTCGTTTTAAAGGTATTGACGAGATCTTTCGAATGATACCCATCTTCAAAATTCAACCCCCCTGGGGGGGTACTTCCCTCCCAGGGGGGGAACCGATGCCCCCCCATGCACAAATTTTTTTTCCTAGTTAACTACTACTATTATCAATAATTCATATTAATTTTACAATCACAAGTTTAAAATAACTCTCATTATGCCCATTTATACGGAATTTTGTCCTATAAAATGCGATCACAGCGCCACCTGTTGAGCTATTGATCCCCAAATCTAATGGGCACCAGTTCATGTCAGGGTGCAACTAAATACCAAGTTTGGTTAAATTTCATTCATTGGTTCGTGAGATACAGCGTCCACAAAAAAATGATACAGACACACAGACAGACAGACACACAGACAGACAGACAGACAGACACACAGACAGACATTTTTTAAAAACTATCAATTCGTGTTCAGGACATCCCAAAACGTGTAGATCCGTCAAAAAACGGAGGTCGAAAATTTTCGCGAATCCAATACTTTCTCTATATTACATATAGAAGAAAGTAAAAACATCAGTTTGCACTGAGGAGAGTGCTGAGAATGGAGGAGTTCCCTCATGAAAGCGGCTACACCAACTCCAAATATGAAGCTATTAAAGCAAGGTTTGAGCATTAATTTAGTAAAATTATGCTTCAATTAAACATTTTTAAAAAGTGTTTGTACCAAAGCTCATACCAATAATAAAAGATATTTAGGGTGTTCTTAATCTTAATACATTATAAGGCAAATTAAACCAGTAGAATAAAAATTTTAATAAAAACTAAATAATTTATCCTAATTCATAGGCAGCAAAAATTTAAAAAATTCTGAATTCAGGTGTAGGAAACAGGGCCAATGTGTTGGTGTGTCAACACATCATTAGATGTCGAGGTGTCCAACACCTCGCATTACTCTGTGCAGAGTTCGATACAGTATCGAGGTTTGCAACACTGGTTTCATTTTCCTCTGTGATATTTATTTATACATATATACATAGAGTGATCCGAGGAAAAAATTATATCATTTTCAACTGCCAATCAATTTACTGGAAGTGTGTTGATGCGTTGACACACCGTCGTAGTGTGTCGACTCAGTAAAATGTATTGAAATGTTTATCACTAAGATGTAGCCCGTGAAAAGTTTCTCCCCTGTCTTTTTTGGAGATAAAATGATCAGAAATGAAAGAGGTTGACCTAACTGGTCATGACTCTTGCAAAATTTCCTGTGATAACCAAAAATATGTATGTTCTAAAGATATCTAAAGACTTTATACAGAAGAAAAATATGTAGAGCTGTTGTTTGAAACACTCATTTGAGAAATATATAAAAACTGATCAAAATAATCAGAAACATATAAACTTTTCTCTGCTAATCAATTAATTTAGACAACAATATATTTAGACAGAGGTTTATGCAGCAAAATTAATGAAAATCAAGCTTTTTTAGATACCGATGTTGGTACCCCATCCAATTTTATTAAAACTTCGTAAATACATCTGTACACTGAAAATCAACAATTCGAAAATTTAAAAAGTAGATAAAATGGTGATTTTGAAAAAAAAAAAAAAAACTGTAGAACAATTTTTTTTTTAGAAATCGAATGCAGAGTTAAAATTGGACTACGAAATCAGAACACATAACAGTTTTCATGCAAGTGACCAATAAAAAGCATCTGCAAGATGGGATATGTGGTGAATTTAAAGAAAATCGTTAAAATAGTTTTTGAGATACGAACAAAAATAAAATGTGACCTGATTTACAACTTTCCAATTTTTTACCAAAATTTGGTAAACACATCTGTACACCTAACTTATCTTCATTACAAAGTTATATTGTTTTTACTTTTTTTCATTTTTGAGATGTGACAAACAAAAAATCCCCAACCCCTTAAAAAAACACACACATCCTTTCCCACATGTGAATTGTGTTCAAAGAATCATATTTCGCAAATAAATCCAGCACGGCTTCACGAATTTTCTCTCTTAAAAATTGAAGTAGGGAAATAAAAAGAAAAAACAATAACTCTTAATTGCTAATTTGAAAAATTTTGCGAAACTCTTGCCCTAGAAAAAATCAGTGCTCCCATAAGCAGGCGACAGGAAAACTAAAATTGAGAGATGCCTATACAACTAACGGAAAATCTATCTGTCAAGCATGCTAGGCTTAGTGTTTGAGTGGCTTGTGGCGACTCAATTCAGGCTTAGTGCCACAATGGCTCAACGCTTTACATAACTGGTGGATGTAAAGATCACGCCGCCACAGTGAACACACTTAAATGGATAAGGAACTGTTGTTTGCACTGCTTGATGTCTAGTACTGATAAACCAAAGCTTATTATGTTGTAGTTTCTGCGTATTGTTTAGAAGAATAATATTTCTAATTGGCCATATAGGAAGATAACATCAAAAATAATTTGGATATCAAAGTAAAAACGCTAACTCAGATCATACACCAGTGGAGGACAAATTTCAACATCCCAACTTTATTACGTACAAAACTTTAAATAAACACCATAAAATGCAATAAATGTGTGTGCAAGTGTTTATTTCAAAGTTATGTGCGTAATACTTTAAAAAGCCAGTTCTGTGGTGCTTTCTTATTATATCCCAATTTTATGTTAAACTAGCAGGCTTTGCCCACTTCACTGGTCATTATATCGAAATGAATTCTCAATATTTCATATCATTAATAATAAAAAAAAATCTCAAAAAAAAAAAAAAAAAAAAAGAAAAGAAAAAGAAATCAGTCAAAATGTAAGTTAAAGTTCCCACTATTTTTGAATCTCGAGCCCCAATGCCTTCGGCAGTACCTTACCTAATTTTTACTCCCCCTCCCTTACGGGTAATACTGAAAATTTTGCAAAATTCCCTCCCATCAAAATGCATATTTCGTATACTTAATCAACACCCACTCATCAAAATTCATCATTCTAAGGTAATCTGGAGTATATTTAAGATTAAAAACGCGTTTTTTGCCCCCGCCAGCCCCAGAAGAGGACGGAGGGGTAATTTCGCGAAATCCCTTTATAGTGCATCTTGCATACACATACCTAACTAGACATAAGAATAAATCGAGATCCTGAGATTATTTGAAGCAAAATTATGTTTTAAAACGTGTTTTTTACCCCCCCCCTGCTCATAAAGGAGGGACGGGGGAGGGAATTTTGCAAAATCTCTTTATACTATGAGTTAGACACATATAACTGACCCACACATCAAAAATCTCCTTCCTTTCTAAGATAAATTAGGGCAGAGTTACACATGGATATATGCTTTTTGTCCCCACCTCCCAAGAACGGTAGGGCGGAATTTCAGAAAACTCCTTTCTAGTGCATGAATTGAGTACGCCCAACCAACCGACAAAAAATCGCTTTTCTGAGGCACTTTGGAACAGAGTTACTCTTAAAAACGTGTTTTTGCCCCCCCCCCCCTCCGCCCTTAAAGGAAGGAGGCAGAGAGAAATTTCGTAAAATTCCTTGATAGAGCGTGTTGAGAACGCATAATCAACACACATAAAAATTAATCTTACTGTGATAATTTTAAGCAGAGTTATGCTTGGAAACGTCTTTATTGCTCTCCCTTCCTTAAAGGAGAAAATGGGGAAATTCTCAAAATCCCGTTGCAATGGGTGTTGGATACACGTAAATAAGCCACACACTAAAAATTGTGGCCTCTGCTCCTATGGATTTCTTCGGACAAATTTTACCCGCTTGGTTGGTCACTATATTTAAAGAAAATTCTTTTCTATATCGCTTTATAGATAAAAAATAAAAATAAAATTCATTGAAATTGCTCGAAAGCTTGCTTCCGGTGTGTGTCGCTATGGCATGCGACAATGCCATGCCAGTGGGCTTCCACTTTTGTGCCTATCTGATAACAATTTCGAAACAGACAGTATCGAAAAAATTGAAGTAGCCCTTTTATATTTGAATTTTAATTACATATGAACAACAGTATACGTACTGTACATAATATTTACTTTTACGTTATTTCCTATATTTATTCGATTTTTCCGGTCGACCATAAAATGACAGCAATTTCACGTCAAATATAATATTACACTATTCTGTGAGACAACTAACTTTTTTGTTGCTATATGTATTTCATAGTTAGTTAACAGTGGTTGGTATATAGAAAAATAAATAAATAAATATTTAACCTTATCGTGGTACAGGCTTATTATAGCTCCCCTTGGTGACTTTTGAATTTTTTCACCATTTTAAACAAAAATACATAATTTATAAGATTATTGTTTCTGTTTCTTTCTTTCTTTTCTTTCTCAATATTTTATAATTTATTTGTTTATATGCTTTTTGTGCTACTTGGCAAAAAGTGGCAATCTGGAAAGTAAACTCCTTGGGAAAAAATGTAGTATCTACTTTAGCATCAAAATTTAAAGAATTACCCTGCATTATGAATGAGTAAATCTGAATATAATGCTGAATTAGCTTTCATGCCAAACGTATTATGCGAGCCAATAAATAAATAAAAACACTATTAAAAAGAAATCTAAAATTGAGGTATGTTAAAAAAGATTATGAAACAAAATTTGAAGAAATGTGTTGGATTTTTACTTTTATTATTTAATTTAGATAATGACGTCATTTTGTCATGGCCTAAGCAAATTTAATATTTAATATTTCTTTTATTATTCGCGTGAAAATATATTTTATTATATGTCGAAAAATAAATCACCTCGTAATTTCTTTTTGGCAACATTTAAAAATTATTATTATTATTATTTTTTTTTTTGACTTTATTATAGAAGAAATATCTATATTATTATATAGAAGATATAACATAGATAACGTTTTGTTTTCTCCCTCTCCCCTTGGGGACTGAATTTCTAAAATTCCAAAAATTAGTTTTTAGGTATTTGTGTTAGCTATACTTTGCAAAAATTTTACGGATATCTGTTTTTAATTTGAGCATATAAAGGTTTTTGTGAAATCACGTTTTGCCCCCTGTCCCCCCCTTAGGGGTCGAATTTATAAAATTCCAGAAATTGGGTTTTAGGTATTTATGTTAGATATATTTTGAAACAAAAATCTCACGTATATCTGTTTTTTTCTTTGAGATATGAAGGTTTTTAAAGAAATCACTTTTTGCGCAAGTGAAATCACATTTTGCCACGCACCCCTTTTTGTGGACCGAATATCCAAAATTCCAGAAATTGAATTTTAGACATTTGTGTTAGCTATGTTTTAATGCAAAAATGTTACAGATATCTGTTTATTTCTTTGAGATATAAAAGTTTTTGTGAAATCCCGTTTTGCCTCCCCACCCCCTCTTGGGGGGTGAATTTCGCAAAATCGCTTCTTAGGGAGTGCTTACACTATATGTTCTGTAATCTGACCCAGTTTCGAGTCAGTGTCTCCAGTAGATTTTGCTGTGCATTGATGAGTTATTCAGTGAGTGAGTGAGTGGAAGTACTCTTTTATATATATAGATATATTTAGTTCATATTTTACTACTAAAATTTAAGCTGATTTTTTTTTTTTAAACATTATATTTTTCTTTAATATATCACAGTGATCTCGCTTAAAAACAGCATGTTTACAAATGAAGAAGTAAAAATACATAGATGTCAACATAGATGTAAAAATAAATAGATAGCAACTTAAAAGTTTATAATTTGCTATTTTCAAACACAATAAGGTGTATATACATTCTTTT
The DNA here is from genome assembly GCA_963930645.1 of Salticus scenicus. Taxonomy (NCBI): domain Eukaryota; kingdom Metazoa; phylum Arthropoda; class Arachnida; order Araneae; family Salticidae; genus Salticus; species Salticus scenicus. The sequence goes on along the minus strand of OZ005657.1, from coordinate 21,610,698 downwards.
GCCTTATTTTTCCTCTATGTGTAAAGTTCACACCCTTGTATGTGTTCTGGAGAATTGTGTATGTTTTTTAGCACTGGAAACTCTACTTTTATTTATTTATGCTTTTTATATGTTTATTTAAAATGTTACCTTTTACAATTTTTTTTTCTGCTGCATGTATATCTTATTTAGTATATTAATATATATATATATATATATATGCTTACAATATTCATGAGATTGTACCTGGTGGAAATTGTGCATTATCATTATTTCTATATGGCACCGAAAATAATCAACAAACTATATAGAATGATGGCATTTATTTACTCAGAGCATAGCGTTTTCAGGTATGTAAAGTAATATTTTTTTAAGGAAAAAAAAAAAAAAAACTCTGCCATTTGTATAATGCAACCAAAACATACAATTTACAATTATATGGTTTATACATGTTAAGTTAGTTTCATATTCCTACTATATTTCTTGCATATTGAAAGAAAATTTGTATAATTTAAATGGGTAAAACACCAACAAAATCTTTGTAGAACTCCCATTCAGTAACAATTTCACAAATAATATTTAACCTTATTTTGCTATGTCAGCTTTTAGCTTTTCAAATGAAGTAATAACAATATTACTCATCTTCTAATCACATAAACATGAGAATCTAGCATTTCTAGCAAATAATAAAATAATTTACATTAAGCAGGGGGGTTGAGAGCGTCAAAGAATGCAAAAAAAAAATTTCATACGTTAAAAGTAATTCATCATGTATATAAACATAAAATAATCACTTTACATTATATTCATTCATATTACATCAAATTCAAAAATAAACTAAAAAAAAATGGGAATAACTAATAATAAAAACACCTATCTTCGCTGCAATATAGAAATATTGATTAAGGTCGATGCAATTTTCATCAGGTGCAATCTCGCGAAAATTGTAATAATCTAACATTTTGAATATACTAAATGCATAAAAACATTAAAAAATGCTAAGAGTAATATTTCATATATACAAAATAGCAAAGAGGTTAAAAGTAACATTTCACATAAACGTATACAAAACAGTAAAAAGGTTAAACTGTTAACAGCAAAACTAAAAAAATATCTATCAATACTATTACAATACTCTAGAATTCATGACAAAGTATAAACTTTAACTATGTAAAAGAAATAAGATAATAACCAAAAGAAAATGCATACACACCTTGTTGTTTTTAAAAATAGAAAATTAAAAACTTTAATCCAATACTTACAAATTAGCATCACCGTAATAAGCCACGATCTCGAGAAGGCATGGGCAAAATTCGTATTCTGATTCAAAATTCGTATTCAGAGATCTCTCGCCTTTCGATCTCCGAAAAGCCTCTCAGCAATTGGTCGCTGGTTTTGTCTAAAGAAAGGAACAGCCTTCAACGAATGCCCAGATCGTGCCATTTTGGTCTCACAGAAAGTCGTTTGTGCTTTAATATAATAGATAGATAATAAGTAAGTAAAATAAACAGAAGATATTCTGCTCAAGAAATATTGGGTTGAGTAAAAAGTCACAACGTTTTTTTACTTTCCGAACACTATAGTGAGGAAAGTATTGTAATCATGTCAAAAATCCGAATTCGAGATTTTGATGTTTCTATACGTTTTGAGGTCCCCTGAGTCCGTTTTCACTATTTTTACGATGATATATGTATGTGTGTGTGTATGTGTGTATGTATGTGTGTATGTCTGTGGGTGAACACGCTAGCGTCTAAACGCTTCGTTCGATTAACCTGAAAGTTGGTACGCATATTGTAAGTCACCATAGTACGAACCCTATAGATTTTGGTGAATCTAGCACTTATAGTTTTTTTACAGGGACACAAAGAAAAATTCTTTATCATTATGGCCTATGGGAGCAAAATCTTAAAAGTGCGATAGCATCTAAACGCCTTATTCAATTGAGCAAAAAATTTTATACACATATTATAGGTCACAAATACTCAATCTGTATAGATTTTGGAGAATCTAGCACTTATAGTTTTTTTACAGGGACACAAAGAAAAATTCTTTATCATTATGCCTATGGGGCCAAATTTTTAAAAATGTGATAGTGTCTAAACGCCTTATTGAATTCAGCTGAAAATTTATATGAGTATTATAAATCACTGTTGCACTAACTATAAGCATTTTGGTGAATCTAACATTTATAGGTTTTTACAGGGACACAACGAAAATTTCTTTGTCATTATGATCTATGGGCTCAAAGTTCAGTAGCGTTAAATAAAACAACGTGTAATAGATGGAGAAAAATACTCAAACACTCTATTATGGTTTTCTCTCTTTTGTTTGTTTAACAACTACTCTTTCTTTACTTTATCTACAAAACTGTTAATTACTCAATGTTCGGAAAGTCGAGTGGAGTCACTCCAGATTTTTTTTTTTTTTTTTTTTTTGCAACAGATGTCAGTATTGCAGTTTCTGAAATACTTGAAGCACTTGCAAAAGTAGTTGTTACGTCATTGTTAGCTGACAGTTTAAGCTTCATTGTAAAGAACAAATTGAGCTATTTCGTTGAGTTTTGGGGATTTGACAGAGCGTTGAACATGGAAGACCAAACTGTTCATTTTCACCATATTTTACTGTTTTACTTCCGTAAAGGGAAAACCACACGTCAAGCTTGTGAAAAATTGCGTGTAAAGTGTACAGTGAAATGCTCTACAAAAACGTCAGTGCCAAAACTGGTTCAAGAAACTTTGCGCTGGTGATTTTGATTTGAAAGATGCTCCTTGATCCGGAAGGCCTACCCAGATTGATGATGGCAAAATAAAGACATTAATCCAGTCAAACCTACATTACACGACACGAGATATTGCAGAGACATTGAAAATCATTCAAAAAAGTGTTCACATCCACCTAAAAAAACTGGGATACGTGTAAGCAAGCTCGATATTTGGGTTCATCACGAAATCAAAGAAGTTCATTTGACGGCACGAATAAACATCTAAGATATGCTCATGAAACGTGAAGAAAACGATCCTTTTTTGAAACGAATGATAACTGGTGATGAGAAGTGGATTGTTTACAACAATGTGCTGTGCAAATGGTTTTGGTCCAGAGGTGATGATTCGCCGTCAACGACTTCAAAAGCAGAACTGCATCAGAAGAAGGTTATGCTCTCAGTGTGGTGGGATTCGAAGGATGTGGTGATTTTTGAGCCCCAACCAAGGAAAGAAGAATCAATTCAGATGTGTACTGTAGGCAAATGGACAGTTTGAACGAAGTTCTCCTCCAGAAACATCCGGAGCTCGTCAATCGTAAAGAAGTAGTGTTCCATCAGGGCAACGTCAGATCACATACAGCTTTGGCGACCCGTCAAAAATTATTGGAGCTTGGATGGCAAGTGTTGCCCCACACACCATACTCGCTTGATCTTGCGCCGTCTGACTTCAACTTTTTTCGCTCTCCTCAAAACTCCTTGCGTGGAATAACGTTAAATTCAGATGAGGCTGTAAATCAGCACTTTGTCCAGTTTTTCGCAAATAAAGACAGGTCCTTCTACGAACGGAGAATTATGAAGCTCACCGAACGATGACAAAAGGTCATCGAACGAAAGGGAGCATGTATCATTCATTGACCTTTAACATTTATATAAATATGTGACTGAAAAATATTGAAAAAAAAACCGCAATGACTTTTTACCCAACCCAATATTTTTATTGAAAAGTATCTAATAATAATAATAATAATAATAATAATAATAAATATTATTCAGAATTAAAAATAATTCAAGGTGAATAAAACAATGTAGTATCAGGGGGGAAATTAGGCCTGTTCTCCAAAATTTCTCTGGAGACAGTTAACAGAGGGAAAGACAGACAGAAAGAAAGATGCCATTTCGCTTTTATTATTAAGATACAGCTAAGTTTAAAATGGCGCTTGCAGCAATAAAGATTCAAATTTTTAAAATGCATGTTTCCTACGACATGATTCAAACGCATTGAGAATAAATAATTTAGTTTCAATAAAAACATGATATAATACATGTATAAATATCGAAAATATCACCAAATTAAACACTTACCTACAATAAATAACATAAACATTTTGGTGTGCAATAAGAGCACGATCATATTTAAGCAATATTTGATTATTCACAAAAAGAACATATAAAAAATCGACAAATAGCATACGAAATTGCCAGTAAGAAATTTAATTTTTGAAAAGTAAAAGAAAAGATATCTGCTGACGCTAAATTATAACTTACAGCTCTAAATTATTATTTTTTCTTTAATTGAGAATATCTAAAATAAAGCTTTTTATTTATTTGCAGACGATAAATATCTTTGTTACCAATAGCAACATTGACATTTTTTTTTCTTTACTCCATGCATGACATATAATTTTCCCTGGGAATGTGCCGTCATAGATTGGAGGAACAACGATTTTGAGAAACTATTTCCAAATTGACAAATGGAGTACCTTTTTTAACATGAGGTTTTTAATTAAGAACTTCGTTAATTAAGGAGATATAAATCAAAATAAACATATTTCGTCGATTAATCGGTAAACATCAATAACTCTTGTGACGCTAAATATCCTATCGCTCGTGATGAGATAGTGTCGCAGGGGACAAAAAAAAAAAAAAAAAACGAATGACGGTGGCACTTTTTTATTTCTTTTTAACACTTTCGTGACCGCGTTTTTTGTCTTTTTGACAGTAAGTTCCTCTCGTGGGCGTTATTCTCTCACGTTACAATATTTCAGAACAAACTTTTGTATATTCACATTTATATTTCAAATGGATATACATTATAATTATACTCTTTCTAACCAAAATATTTGTATCCATAGTATATTGATTGTACAAACATCAATATTGTGTATATTCTTAAAAAATAAATTACATACAAATTGCAAAAGAAACGCCCGCTGGCGGGGTTGCAGATTTTCAAATGACGTGAATCTACGTCAGCGGTCGCGAAAGTGTTAATATACAGATATTTACCTTTTATATTTATCTACTTATTTATTTTTATTTATTTATTTACTTATTTATTTGCGCATTAAATTTTTCCTTTTAATAGATCTGTTTTTTACGAGCACTCGGAGTAAACAATTTCCTTTCACTGGATTTTCCTTTCTATTATTTCTGTACTGATAAGTATAAAGGATTTAAGTACAAAAATGTCGATTTTGAGTTAAGTACATAGTCAGACTCAGAAAAAAATTCTCTATCGATTGGTATAAAGGATTTAATTCTATGTCATTTAGTCTTTGAGAAAATCCATTGGTAAAAAAAGGACCAATTTAGAAATTTACCATTCATGTATGGTATAAAATATTTAATTCAATTTTTCCCGTTATTAAATGAAGGTTGACAACCACTGAATGGTATAAAGGGTAAAAATCAACGAAATACCTTTTCCCTAATCCATTCTTCTGATTTGTTTTTAGCTAGTTAAACTTTATTTTTCGTCTCCTGAAAAATCAAGAATATGGACTTAAAATCCTTTATACTTATCACTACAGATTTATGAGTTTAGCTGTATATTCACAGACAGCTTTTCAACATTTTTACTTTCATTGAGTAACCTGGGTCACTTATGGCGGTGAGATATTTTCGTTCAAATGGATTACAGTGGGTGATTAAATTACTAGATTTTTTTTTTCCTTTTTGACGTATTTTATTTCCTCTTAAAAAATACCCTTAACTTCAGACATACGAAGAATATTCATAATCTCACACTTTCCAGTATCGATTTAGTAACGAGTGCAATCAGGGGAAAAATGTAAATTGAAGAACAGATACTTTGGATTACCCTATATAATAAAAAGCTAGAAATGACTTGAAACTATCATAAAGGATTTCACCTACTACTATATTACAATATTTCTAAACTTTTTTGTAGGAATCGCAAAATTATTCAGACCATATATATATATTTCAAACATTATTGCTATTTTTTTTTTTTAAACTTATAACAAGAATGTATTTCAACAAAATTTTACAGAACTTGAAGGAAAAAAAAAAAAAAAAACGAAATATTAGGGAAACATTATTCTTAAACATAATTCGCACATTTCTTTTTTGCTAAAATACGCCCATGCTTGAAAGATAGCTCTTTTTTTCTTTCGTGGGTTGAATATATTGGGCAACATCAAAAATTCATTTGAATAGAGTAAAAAATAAGTAAATTATTCGTAAAAGAATGAGTTATATTTTAAATATTTTCCAGAGTTGAAATTTTATAAAGTGATGTCCACATGCCACATATTTAACTGTACGGCCCAAATTCGAAACTTCTCACGCTGTCGACCTGGTTGTCCAAATTTTCGAGGGGTTTTCTTTCTACACTAAAGTTCTTGTATATGTGTGTGTGTGGTGTTTTATATGAAAGTTTTGTTCAGTTATATAAATTTATTTTGTGTAATAGAATTTTAATTTAGTATGTTATGACGTATGTTTAACGTTACTATATTGCGGATCGCCGGCCGAGTCGCAGGATTGGGGTTGAAAGTTATTTTGCGGGTCGGGGGTTAACTTTATCCTGGCCGCCTAGGACACTCGTTCTGGTATAATAAGCGCTAATGTCCAAGAAAGCGACAAACGAAAGCATTCCCCCCAAAACAGATAAAAAAACGACTTTTTTTTCTCCCTCTTCTTAAGAGACATAAAATCTTTCAATTCCTGTAACACTTTAATAAGAATATTTTGGATGGAAATCCTGATATTATACATATATATAAATATATTAACTGATATAAGAACTGAAAGCCATGTAAAGAAAGGGCAAAAGCCAAACAAAGAATTCGGAAATAATAATAAGAAGGATCAGATGGCACCACGGCTTAAGACGGATGGAGGAGCGGGTTAAACGGTTTTGTCAGGTGCCGAAATTTCCCCCAAATCTTTTGCAAGACCATATGATTCAAAAGAAAAAAAAATTAAAATGCAGTTTTTTATATCATTATCTTAAAAATAAACTACTATTTTACAATTACTGAAATTTATATACCAAATTTTAAAAAACCAAATCAATCATATATATTATACTTTAAAAATAATTATCGATATTTCTAAATCAATGTTGTATAAAAATTATCAATTAAATTATTATATTATACACTTTGTAAAGCTATACTTATTTACGTCCAAACCCTTATCACAAGATCCATGTATTCTACAAAGATGCTTGAAAAATGCATATAATCAGCCGCAACGGAGTAGCATGGTAACAGAGTAAATAAATAAATAAATAAAAAAACCATTCACACAGCAAATGCAATTTTCCTTCCACTTTTTAACACTTTCCAACATGGTTGAAAAGTGTTTATGACTTGGGTTTGTCTGTCTGTCTGTCCGTCTGTCTGTCCGCGCTCTATCTCCCGTAAATATTTATGGAATTTCTTGAAACTGATATATGTTATTCAAGTTCACTATCTGATGTTCTCTATTGAAAATGGAGTTTATACCTCTACTGGTTTGTGTACAGGGACCCCCGAAAATATTTCAAAGCTTTGTGTTCTATGAGAGGTATTTCTATAAACCATATTTTCATACCCTTACTGTACACAAATATTAATGAAATTGAAATATGTTATACAAGTTCACTATCGACTGTTCCCTATTGAAAATGGAGTTTATACCTCTACTGGTTTGTGTACAGGGACCCCCGAAAATATTTCAAAGCTTTGTGTTCTATGAGAGGTATTTCTATAAACCATATTTTCATACCCTTACTGTACACAAATCTTAATGAAATTGAAATATGTTATACAAGTTCACTATCGACTGTTCCCTATTGAAAATGGAGTTTATACCTCTACTGGTTTGTGTACAGGGACCCCCGAAAATATTTGAAAGCAATGTGTTCTATGAGAGGCATTTCTATAAACCATATTTCCATACCCTTACTGTGCACAAATCTTAATGAAATTGAAATATGTTATTCAAGTTCACTATCGGATGTTTCCTGTTTAAAATGGATTAAATACCACCACTGATTTCTGTACAGGGACACACAAAAGTATTCCAAAGCATTGTGTTCTACGAGAGGCATTTCTATAAACCATATTTCCATACCCTTACTGTACACAAATCATAATGAAATTGAAATATGTTATTCAAGTTCACTATCGGATGTTTCCTGTATAAAATGGATTAAATACCATCACTGTTTTATATACAAGGACACTCAAAAGTTTTCTAAAGCATTGCGTTCTATGAGAGGCATTTCTATAAACCATATTTCCATACCCTTACTGTACACAAATCTTAATGAAATTGAAATATAATATACAAGTTCACTATCGACTGTTCGCTATTGAAAATGGAGTTCATACCTCTACTGGTTTGTGTACAGGGACACCCGAAAGTATTTCAAAGCATTGTGTTCTATGAGAGGTATTTCTATAAACCATATTTTCATACCTTTACTGTAGACAAATCATAATGAAATTGAAATATGTTATTCAAGTTCACTATCGGATGTTTCCTGTATAAAATGGAGCAAATACCACCACTGATTTGTGTACAGGGACACACAAAAGTATTCCATAGCATTGCGTTTTATGAGATATATTTCTATAAACTAAATTTTAATAACTTTAATTTGCACGAATATTTATGAAATTAAAATGTGTTATTTATAAGCACAAAAGAAAATGCTTTGCATAGAATATAGCATGATTAGCATTAGATTTACAGGATGGCACAAAAATATTCAGTTATATAAAGAGCTATTAATAAATATTTGCTAAAAGTGTACTTTCGTTTACATTAAGCGTTTTTAACACTTTCTAACATTTTTAACACTTCCCAACAAGGTTGAAATGTGTTAATGACTTCGGTGTGTCTGTCTGTCTGTCCGTCTGTCTGCCTCTCCGCGCTCTAATTCCCGTAAATATTTGTGGAATTTCTTGAAACTGATATATGTTATTCAAGTTCACTACCGGATGTTCCCTTTTGAAAATGGAGTTTATACCTTTACTGGTTTGTATACAGGGACACCCGAAAGTAGTTCAAAGCACTGTGTTCTATGAGAGGTATTTCTATAAATCGTATTTTCATAACTTTACTGTACACATATCTTAATGAAATTGAAATATGTTATTCAAGTTCACTGTTGGATTTTTCTTGTATAAAATGGATTAAATACCAACTCTGTTTTATATACAAGGACACTCAAAAGTATTCTAAAGCATTGCGTTCTATGAGAGATATTTCTATAAATCAAATTTTAATAACTTTACTTTCCACGAAGATTTAGGAAATTGAAGTTTGTTATTTATATGCACAAAAGGATGCTTTACATAGAATATAGCATGATTAGCATTAGATTTACAGGGTGACACAAAAATATTCTGTTATATTAAAAGCTATTATCAAAAATTTACTAGAATTCTACTTTTGCTTACATTAAGCGTTTTTAACACTTCCTAACAATTTTTAAGTGTGAATATGATATCAATATCTGTATCTGTCCGTCTGTCCGTCTGTCTGTCTGCCCGCGCTTTAACTCCCGTAAATATTTATGCAATTTTTTGAAACTGATATATGTTATTCAAGTTCACTATCGGATCTTTCCTATTGAAAATGGAGTTTATATTTCTACTGGTTTGTGTACAGGGACACCCGAAAGTATGTCAAAGAATTGTGTTCTATGACAGGTATTTCTATAAACCATAATTTAATACCTTTACTGTACAATATCTTCATGAAATTGAAATATGTTATTCAGTTTCACTATTGGATGTTTTCTATATAAAATAGATTACATACCACCGCTAGTTTATGTACAGGGACACTCAAAAGTACTCCAAAGCATTGCGTTCTTTGTGAGATATTTCTATAAATCAAATTTTAATAACTTTACTTTCCACGAAGTTTTAGGAAATTTAAATATGTTATTTATATGCACAAAAGAATGCTTTGCATAGAATATAGCATGGTTACCATCAGATTTACAGGGTGACACAAAAATATTCAGTTATATTAAGAGTTATTAATAAAAAATTGCTAGAATTGTACTTTAGTTTACATTAAGCGTTTTTGACACTTTCTATCATTTTTTAGTGTGAATATAATTTCAATTTTTGTATATGTCTGACTGTTCTTCTGTCCGTCTGTCTGTCCGTCTGTCTGTTTTTCTGCGCTCTAAATCCCGTAAATATTTATGGAAATTCTTTAAACCGATATATTTTATTGAAGTTCACTATCGGATGTTCCCTATTGAAAACGGAATGGATACCTCTTCTGGTTTGTGCACAGGGACACCCAAAATAATTCGAAAGCATTGTGTTCTATGAGAGGAGTTTCTTTAAATCATATTTTAATACCTTTAATGTATAGAAACTTTAATGAAATTTTAATATGTTATACAATTCCCTATCGGATGTTTCCTATGTAAAGTAGAGTACATTTCTAACTTTTTTGTGTACAGGGGCACTTGAAAGTACTCCAAAGCATTGTGTTGTATGAGAGTTATTTTTATAAACCAAATTTTAATAATTATATCTTCCACAAAGCTTAATGCAATTCAAATATATTATTCGTATGCACAAAAGAGTGCCTTCTATGTAATATAGTATGGTTAGCATTACATTTACAGGTTCACACAAAAATAATCAGTTACATTAAGAGGTATTAATAAAAATTTGCTGGAATTGCACTTTTGTTTACATGAGCGTTTTAACACTTTCTTATAATTTTAGTGGGAATATGATTTCAATTTGTGCATCTGTCTGACCGATTGTCTACCTTTCTATCTGTTTGTCTCCGGCTCCTATCATCCGTGAATATTTTGAGAATTTTTTAAAAATGATACATTCATGTTCCCTATTTAAAATGCCATTTATAGGTCCTGTACAACTAGTTTGTTTACAGGGACAACAACAACAATAATAAAAAAAAAAAAGCCAGTGTATTACGTTTTAGGACAGAATTTTTTTAAAGTTATATTTAAAAAACTTTTTACTATAAAAATCTTAAAAACATTGACATGTATTATTAATATTCTAAAATATTATTTTGTATAGAATATGATATGATTAACTTTCAGATTTACAGGGCTACAGTAAAATATTCAGAGAGCTTAAAAGCTGTAATTATAATCTAACGGCTGCATTTTCTTTTGCGTTAAGCCTTTTTAACATTTTCCAAAATGCCTAAGAGTAATTTTTAAATCAATTAGTGTATCTGTGTTTTTTTCAGTCCTTCTGTCTGTTGTGCGATAACGTAGGCAAAGAATATTAATAGTTATTCAATACAACAATTGCGTACAGTTGGAAAGTGTTACTAATCAATTCGTACTGCATGATTTTTCTTTCTTGTTTTAATAGTGTCAGCAACCCACCTAACCAACCAAGTCAAACAACGCCATCCATCCTATGATAAATAAACTTCACATGAAAATGTGATAGGAAAAAAAGATTTTTTTTTTTTTTTTAAATAATATAATGAGAATCCAAATGATGAAAGCATACAATATGAATACTTCACCGGAGCTTTGGTTGAATATTGTTTGCAAAATAGCTGTAATTTCTGTTACTCAGTAAGCTTATTGCCGAGTCCGAACCCGATTACATTTAAAAACACATTCCAAGTAAAGTTAAATTCATAGAAAGGTAAAATAATGTTCAAGGATAAAAATTCATATTGAAATAAAACTTACAGTATAAAAACCTACATTCATGGACATTAAAAAAAAAAAAAAAAAAAAAAAAAAAAATAGAAAAGCTATAATCCGTTAACTTGCAATTTTAAAACTTACATAGTGAAAGGGGCAAATCCATCTAGATTCATGGAGTGGCTGCGCTCGACTATCTTCATTTCCTTTGAAACTGTTATCCCTTATAGGAACCTATGAGGGATGCTTATTATTATTTTTTTTTTAATCTTTTATTTACTATTGACCTTCGATTTTATAGATATCACCAAAAGTTGCTCTCGTTGTTATAAACGAGACCTTTATATTTTGACATAAATCTCTTTGAATTAAATTTGTGAGTGCTAATTTTAAATATCAGTATAGAAGTAAAGGTGTCACATACTTAGTTATACTTCTATAACTTTATAACTAAAATAATTACAATAGGTCAAATCAAAGTTTAAGATCAAACGTAAAATTTTTACTAATTTCAACTGTGAATATTTCTTCTAGGAAACGAAACCACAAAATAAAATATCACACAAATTAAACTTTAGAATCACATAAATGAGAAAAGGTTATTGTACTTATGTGGTTTTTAACCCTTTACAGATTACAGTTTCCCAAAATGTCAGAAAAATGACGAAAATGACATTTTAAGACCTCCTATACTCCAAAAAAGGATGAAATTAGAACAAAAAATTCTTTGCCAATTTATTAATCTATTAAAATATTATATATACTGTGTATATTGTTTTGTGGTTTTGATTTAAAAAGAAAAAAAAATTATGAAATAATGCTTAAATATTTATTAAAAAAAAAAAAAAAAGTAATTTTGCATCATTATAAAGCATATTTCAATAAAATAGAATTAATCTACAATTATTTAATTTTCTATTTTAGTGTGCGTTAATTAAAAACAACTATCTATTTTTTAAAAAATCAAAACTACAAAACCATACACACAGTATACGTAATAATTTAATAGATTAATAAATTGGTAAATTTATATATATATCCCTTTTGGTTTATGGGGGTCTTAAAATGTCATTTTTGTCATTTTTCTGACATTTCAGGGGCTGTTAACTGTAAAGGGCTAAAAAACAAAACAATTTACAATTAAATTTTCTCATTAGCTTGATTTCAAAGATTTTCAAAGAGTGGTAATTTTTTTTTTTTTTTTTTTTTGTGGTTTTATTCCCCAAAAGATTTATTCACTATAGAAATTAGTAAAAATTGTACGTTTGACCTTGAAATTTGATCTATTTTAGTTATTAAGTTAAGCAGTATAATTAAGTTAAGCATACGACACCTTTACCTTACATACTTTAATACTAATACTTCAAATTAACAATCATAAATTTAATTCAAAGATGTTTGTGCCGTGCCATAATATAAAGGTCTAATAATTCCAATTTTAACCATGAAAGCGACTTTTGACGATCTGTATAAAATCCAAGGTCAATAGTACAGAAAAATATAAATTGTTTTAAACATCTTTCATATGTGCCTATAAGGGACGAAAGTATCAAAAGAAACAAAAATAGTCGAGCAACACATTTCTAAAATACCCCATGAAATTAAATAGACTGACCCAAAGATGAAATTAAAGAATAATAATTCGTAACATAATTTAATTTGACTTAAAAAACAAAAACAAATAAAGCTAAAAAATATTAATTTTATAATTAATCAATTTAATAATAAAACAAGTATTAAAGCATAGGTACAAATATCTAATTAATTATTTATAATTTAATAATTAAAACAATTCACAAAAGTTACTTATGCATGTGAAACAAAAAGGTATTACATACTTGCCAACCATCTCATTAATAACCGTACAATTGTTTACGCCCCCTGAAAAACGCCCCTTTTCTTACACCACTATATTTTTAGAGTTATTCTCTCCAAATGTTGTTACGATTAAATAAGACTAAAATTTCTCTAAAAAAATATTGGTGTGCAAAAAAAAAGGCGGGCACTAAAAATTGTACGGTTCATAATGAGATGGTTGGCAAGTATGGTATTATATTAGCTTAAGTTGAAATAATAAATTAGTGTTGCTATCTATAAGACTATAAAAAAAAATAATAATCCTAAATATTTTTACAATGTCACCATTAAAAATGCATCTTTAATCAAGGGAAAAATGAAAAGGAATCCTCCACCACATTTTTATATTGCTGCTGTTAATAACTGAAATATGAATGTTTATTTTTTTAATTTTATATTATTACATTTAACTTTAATATTTATTTCTTGAAAGACATAAGGTAAATTTTATTGATTAAAAGTATAAAAATATCAAATAATGCAAAATTTAATGAAGGAAAAAAATTATCAATAATAATAATAATAAATGAACTAAACTATAAATTGAGCAATAACAACATTTTTTAAAATAATAATAAATGAACTAAACTATAAAGTGAGCAATAACAACATTTTTTAAAATAATAATAAAAAAAGAATTATAACCAACGATCCTCCCATCAACTGTAAACACCTCAACATGAATAAGAATGCATTAAAAAATAATAGCTGAACATAGAATTTACTAGATATTTATAATAGCTGTACGTTTTAACCTGCAGATAAATATAAAAGTAAAAGCATAAATTCTATCTATCTGAGCAAAGATATTGTATTCTATTTAAGAAATTAAATATTTTTAAAAGCTGCTTCATGTAAACATGATTTAAAATGAGTAAATAAACTAACTTTAAATGAGATTTTCTTTTCCCTTAATCAAAAATATTAAATTGTGGGTTATCAAAACTGATTTTTAAATCAAGAAAACTTATTTGTTATTTATCATAAAATTTTTAGTTAATGTAAAATTATCACATAATTAACATTTCAAGAGTTAGTACCATTAAAGTAAAAAACTATAATATCATTTATATAGCACAAGAACATTAGTTCATTACTTAAAGAACTTCTTTTATAAATATATATATACAGATCAGATAAAAGACTACTATACTCTATTTCCTTTACGCAGTCGCCTCAAGGCCACGCTCAGATGAACTGTGATTTCACTTTCCCCGTCCGTTGCTAGGTTACTGAAGAAACAACGATATCTCACTGGAGGGAATTGAGCACGTGATCTCATTCACGTGATCTCCCTCTCTGAATTCTGTGGCCTTGAAGTACCTCTGATGAGGAAATGGACTATAGCAAAACCACCTTGTGAAATTCTTTGTATATATAATTATTGTATAGAATAGAATTATCAGAAAAAATGAAATTTAGTAAATTTTTAAAGTAACAAATAGAAATCTTTCCTCTTACACTTTTTGGTGTTCTTTAAAAAGAATTAATATAAATAATTAGTATTATAATAAGAGATATATTAGGATTCCGTTAAAAATCCATGATTATCCATGTTTTTTATAACACCTAATATTTTAACATTAACACTCTGAATATCTTATGTATTTTAAAATGAGAACATTTGATATCCTGCAACAAGTTAGAATGAGTATGATGGCATTTAATTTTAGATCTATGATCATTCAGTCTAATATGCAGAAGATTACAAGTTTGTTCATCACATTTGAGAGAATATATAACAGTAAAATCCATACAGAAAATTAAAATTTAATACAAAATAACATAAATTATTGTAGACTTACAATTTCAAAACTTCAACTGGGACATAATTTGAAATTTGCAAGCAAAATTTGTGGTTTTCAGAATAGCTATGGGTAGAATGCTAAAAAGATCACAAGTATTTATGCCAGAACCACAAATTAAAAGAATGAAAAAAGATAAAAAGGCAAGAATAGAATTTCTTAGCAACAAATTACGTAGAAAACTTATTAATGCATTGTATGGAAATGAAAACACAAATTAATTAATCCACGTATACTTCATAGTCTTCACTGAATGGACTAATTAATTTTATAAAGAATGAATGATTCAAATCTGGGTCTTTTGGCTTTAGTGTATCTGTATTCACAGATATAATAAAAAGTTTACAACTTTCATGAGAACGAATAATATCGGTTGGTACAGCGTTGGCCTGGACTTGATTATTTTTGGCTCTTATGAATTTCATCCCTAATTTGTAGCAATGACCTAGTTAGCAAACAAAGTAGTTGTTTTCAAGAATTTTCTAGAAATGTTTTCTGGTTTTTCTACATTTAATCCGATCTCCTAAAGCGGTAAATGTTTTGCAAAGTTACAGTTCCATTGCTTTTTTCAGAGGAAATGAAATTTTTCATTCTATTATTCAAAGAAATCGAAGCCAAAGACTGCGAATTTTACTTCAAGCTGCCTAATTGGAAACAACTTTATTATTCTGTCAGTAATACATTTCCAGGAAACAGAAATTTCAGAAAGTATACAACACTTATATTCGCCGACATTTGCATTGTAGAAGGAAATCTGTTTACACAATGAATCATTATCTAATTGATTTTTTTTTTTTTTTTTTTTTTAATAATTCAGAACATTCGTGTCCGCTAAATTTGCACTTGTTCTATAAAAATAGATTTTTGAAACATTTTATTATTATTATTATTATTATTACTATTTGCATCTCTAAATTCTAAAATATTACCTGCATTTTTTACTATAAAATGAAATATTAAGATGATTTTAAAGGGGGGGGGGGCAAAAACAAATTCAACGATTTTTAATTCTATTTCCACAAATAGAATTAAAAAATACATTAGGAGCGGAAAATATTTTTTAACGTCGCACTATAGTTACACACTGAGCAATTGATGATGGTGTGGGATTCGCTCGCCCTAGGGATGCTTCGGAGACATGCCATCACAATTTTGATCCTCTGTGGAGAGGATGGCTCCCATGCTTCGATAACTTCCAGATATATTATTTGTACAGAATATGGAGACCATTGCGGCTACGGCGGATTTTAATTCCACCAGCCACCATTAGAGTACGCGACGATCTTCAGTCGGCTCGAGCATCGAACCCGCAATCTTCCAATTGAGAACTTGGCGTTCTATCGACCAGCCTATCGCCCCTGCCCCTTAAAAAAATATATTTAGGTAATGAGTATGTCTATAAATGAATTTCTTCATGGAATAAGGTGGACTTCTGCTGTCGGCAAGAATAGGTACCGTAAAAGCCTCTTTTTTTTTTAAATAATAATAATAATAATAATAATAATAATAAGGATTGATTCATTTCTAATGTAAATTGAATATAAGAATACGCAGATTGATTAACAAAAATATTTTTTTTCCACGTGCATTACTGTTGATAAAATCGGAACTTCTACTGATCGCTCTAATAGTCTATTAGCGATTGCTATATGAGCGACATATAGCACGTACGAGAAAATTGAAAATTTCTTTTGCAGGAGGTTGACGCCCTCTCAAAACCTTGAACGCAATGAAAATTGGCTCAATAGCTGTGAATGTGAGTATCTCTCTTTGGCACTCCTTTTCACTAGTTTTGGACGAACGTGACACTAGCCATTATCCTTTCTTATGCTCTCTGCCTTGCCCTGAAGCGATGATAAGGGGTCATCGTCACTTCTTCGCTTCACTGACTTTTCCAAGTGAAGCAGTGGAAGCGACCGCCTCGAGGGTGTTCCATCTTCTCTTTAGAGCTCTCTTTCTGTCCATTGCGATCTTCAGGAACTTAGTACTCAGCGGGAATAAATTACGTTTTTTGTGGAATGTCAGAAACCCTTTGCTGCCTTCTTTAGCTGCACGCCAAATTGTTCTGAACGCAGATACAATGACATGTTGTGGGTTGGAAGCTTTTCCCATTCACTTCAAAGTTATGAGCTAATGGAAAAAAGAAAAACATTAGATAACACGAGAATTCGATTATAGGAAACTCTCGTGTTTACTTTCCAGACATTAGTGGAACCAACCTAATGCAATGACAATCGAAAAAAGAAAATCGACAACTTTCGACTTGAAAGGTGATTTACGCAATGATACGGCAGTAAAAAATTATTGAGAATCTAAACCTTTAACACTGACATTTATTTTCCATCTTTTAGTATATACTTATATAGTTTATTTATTTTATTTATTTTTTTCGATCGTCTTTTTTTTTTTCATCCTTTTTCCTGTTTCATGTTAGACTTCTTTAAACATTACTACATCGTTTTTCAAAGGAATCTTATGAACTTTTGCAGTTTAGTTATTTGTTCTTTCTTGTTTATCGCTATTTAATGTTGATTCATATGGGATTATAGAAATAATACAATTTTAGTTTTAGATTTACGCAAAGTCTCTGTGCATTGGCAAATTATTTGATTTTGCATAGTACTGGAACTCTCTAGCCTGTCAAACTGATGATAACACTTTTTGTTATTATCAATTTTAGACATCTTTTTCAATTTCGTCTTCAGGCTTATTTTGGTATTACTTTGTATGTCTGCAACTTTCTATTTATAAGAATTTTATTTGATTATTACTATTATTTTCCGCTTTTTAATTTCACTTTTCTAATAAGATACAATGTTAGTAGTTATAATTTGTTCGTTGATTCATTCAAATAACGAAATAATATTTGATATATATCACTTAATAAAGTTATGTTTTAGTTACTTATTTATTTATTGGGCTTCTTAATTTTAGTTTCCTAAGAAGCTGCAAACTTAGCAGGTTTAATTTGTCCATACATTTGTAAAATGTTTAAATATGAAATAAATATTCGTTATATGTCGATTTATTTAACTCTTGTTTTGGTGTTAGTGTCATGCATTACACGTAATACACGTAATACATTATGTGGATTTTCTATATCCTGTATAAACAGGGGTCTCACAAAAACCTTAAGCTAAATGGTAAATTTATTTGCCGATTCAGTTTAATATAACTGATTACCAGATTAAAAATTTCATTATTAATTTCTATTTATTGCCTTTCATTTTTAACTTATTAAATCTGGAAACTTCAACTTTCCGAAATAATATGCTTCACGAGTTCGTATAGATGAAGCAAATTAAAATCTCCAAAACATCTCTCGAGCATTTCAACAAGATGCAATTGATCATCAACTTCTTTTCTCTATTTTTCTTAAGCAATTCATGACAAAATATTTTTTGCATTCAATTTCACGCTTTGTTTGCTTTCTAATAACCACAAATTATAAAACGCAGGCAGGGGTATGAAGAAAAAAATACATACTAATCACAAATTATTTTTTTAAACATAAATTTATTCTTTTATTTTCTTATTATGTATAGTTTTATAAATTATAAATTATTATAAATATAGATGTTTTATAAAATATTAAAATTAATATTTATTTACTTATTTATTTATGTAAATTTTCTTTTTCACACTTCGAAAATTTGACACCTATCTCGACATCTGGTATTTTTCTGATAAAATTCCAAAATCGCTTGCATTCTTTGATGCATAAAAATCAGATGTCAAAAGAAAGTAAGGTAATTTCTACCACCTCTAAACATGGCAATGGAATAAATTTAAGATTAAAGAACAATTTTGTATTAGAATGTTTCATGTTAATGTTTTATGTTCATCGTTTACATGTTAAAAACGCTTAATGTAAACGAAAGTACAAATCTAACAAATTTTTATTAATAGCTCCAAATGTAACAGAATATTTTTGTGTCACCCTGTAAATCTAATGCTAATCATGCTATATTCTATACAAAGCATTCTTTTGTGCATATACATAGCATATTTCAATTTCCTAAAACTACGTGGAAAGTAAAGTTATTAAAATTTGATTTATAGAAATATCTCTTATACAACGCAATGCTTTAGAATACTTTTGAGTGTCCCTGTATATAAACCAGTGGTGGTATTTAATCCATTTTATACAGGAAGCTTCCAATAGTGAATTTAAATAACATAATTCAATTTCATTAAGATATGTGTAAAGTAAAGGTATGAAAATATGATTTATAGAAATAGCTCTCATAGAACACAATGCTTTGAGTGTCCCTGTACATAAACCAGTACAGGTATAAACACCATTTTCAATAGGGAACATCCGATAGTGAACTTCAATAACATATACCAGTTTCAAGAAATTCCACAAATATTTATGGGCATTAAAGCGCGGACAGACAGACAGACAAACCGAAGTCATTAACACTTTTCAAAGTTGTTGGAAAGTGTTAAAAATGTTAGAAAGCGTTAAAAATGCTTAATGTAAACGAAAGTACAATTTCAGTGAATATTTATTAATAGCTCTTTATAAAACTAAATATTTCTGTGTCACCCTGTAAATCTAATACTAATCATGCTCTATATTCTATCCAAAGCAGTCATTTCTGCATATAAATAACATATATCAATTTCATAAATATTCGTGCAAAGTAAAGTTACTAAAATTTAGTTTATAGAAATATCTCTTATTGAACGCAATGCTTTGGAATACTTTTGTGTGTACCTGTGCACAAATCAGTGGTGGTATTTACTCCATTTTATACAGGAAACATCCGACAGTGAACTTGAATAACATATTTCAATTTTATTAGGATTTGTGTACAGTAGGGGTATTTATAGAAATGCCTCTCATAGAAAACAATGCTTTGAAATATTATCGGATGTCCCTGTACACAAACCAGTAAAGGTATAAACTCCATTTTCAATAGGAGACATCCGATAGTGAACATGAATAATATATTTAAATTTCATGAAGATTTGTGTACACTAAACGTATGAAAATATGATTTATAGAAATGCCTCTCATAGAACACAATGCTTTGAAATATTTTCGGGGGTCCCTGTACACCAACCAGTAGAGGTATAAACTCCATTTTCAATAGGAAATACCCGATAGTGAACGTGAATAACATATTTCAAATTCCTGAAGATTTGTTTACACTAAATGTATAAAAATAGGGTTTATAGAAATGCCTCTCATAGAACACAATGCTTTGAAATATTTTCGGGGGTCCCTGTACACCAACCAGTAGAGGTATAAACTCCATTTTCAATAGGAAATACCCGATAGTGAACGTGAATAACATATTTCAAATTCCTGAAGATTTGTTTACACTAAATGTATAAAAATAGGGTTTATAGAAATGCCTCTCATAGAACACAATGCTTTGAAATATTTTCGGGGGTCCCTGTACACCAACCAGTAGAGGTATAAACTCCATTTTCAATAGGAAATACCCGATAGTGAACGTGAATAACATATTTCAAATTCCTGAAGATTTGTTTACACTAAATGTATAAAAATAGGGTTTATAGAAATGCCTCTCATAGAACACAATGCTTTGAAATATTTTCGGGGGTCCCTGTACACAAACCAGTTGAGGTATAAACTCCATTTTCAATAGGTAACATCCGATAGTGAACCTAAATAACATATTTCACTTTCATTAAGATTTGTGTACAGTAAAGGTATGAAAATACGTTTTATAGAATTGCCTCTCATAGAACAATGCTTCGAAATATTTTCGGGGGTCCCTGTACACAAACCAGTAGAGGTATAAACACCATTTTCAATATGGAACATCCGATAGTGAACTTAAATAACATATTTCAATTTCATTAAGATTTGTGTACAGTAAGGTTATTTATAGAAATGCATCTCATAGAACACAAAGCTTTGAAATATTTTCGGGAGTCTCTTTACACAAACCAGTTAAGGTATAAACTCTATTTTCAATAGGAAACATCCGATAGTGAACTTGAGTTGCATATTTCAATTTCATGAAGATTTGTGTACACGAAAGTTATGAAAATATGGTTTATATAAATGCCTGTCGTAGAACAGAATGCTTCGAAATATTTTCGGGGGTCCTTGTACACAAACCAGTAGAGGTATATTACTTACAAACTTTGAATAAACACCATAAAATGCAATAAACTTGCAACAATTGTTTCGAGTCGAAAAAACACACGACCCTTCATCAGGCGAATAAAGTAAGCACGAGTGCTGCAGTCAACATCCGATAGTGAACTTAAATAACATATTTCAATTTCATTAAAATTTGTGTACAGTAAAGGTATGAAAATGTGGTTTATAGAAATGCCTCACATAGAACACAATGCTCCTAAATACATTCGGGGGTCCCTCTACACAAACCAGTCGAGGTATAAACTTCATTTTCAATAGGGAACATCCGATAGTGAACTTAAATAACATATATAAGTTTCAAGAAATCCCATAAATATTTACGGGATTTAGAGCGCAGACACACAGAGAGACAGACGGACAAGCAGACAGACAGACATACGAACCGAAGTCATTAACACTTTTCAACCTTGTTGGAAAGTGTTAATAATTAAATTCAGCTGAATACATATTGTCCTTCTTTTTACACTGAAGGTTTCCATGTGAAAATTAATGTAAAAATGAAAATTCTTCCACCATCAAATTATTAAAAGCTGTAAAATATTATTCATAACATACACACAAAAAAAAACAGTGACACAGAAACTGAAAAAAAGAAAAAAAATATGTTAATTAAAACATTAATAAATATCGACTCTATTTTTTAAACTTGGCAAGTCTATTAAAATGAACTTTTGTTTTATAGATAAAATTCATCATTTTAATTAATAGTATGCAACATTTTTTGAATCAATTTTATTTAAATATACAAATAATCTTATTTAATAAAACAACAAAAAGAAAAACAAGAAAGAAAAATCATGCAGTAACACTTTCCAACTGTACGTAATTGTTGTATTGAATAACTTTTAACATTCTTTGCCTACGTTATCACACAAGAGAAAGAAGGACTGAAAAATATACAGATAGACTAATTGATTTTAAAATTACTCTTAGGCATTTTGGAATATGTTAAAAAGGCTTAACGCAAAATAAAATGCAGCCATTAGATTATAATTACAGCTTTTGATGTCTCTGAGTATTTTAGTGTAGCCCTGTAAATCAGAAAGTTAATCATATCATATTCCATACAAAAAATTATTTTAGAATATTAACAATACATTTCAAAATTTTTATGAGTTTTACTGTAAAAAGACTTTTAAATATACCTTTCAAAAAATTCTGTCCTAAAACGTGACGCATTGGCAGTTTTTTTTTTTTTTTTGTCCCTGCACACAAACTAGATGTACGGAACCTATTAATGTCATTTTAAATGGGGAACATTCTATAGGGAAAATATTTATAAAAATAACGCTCATAGAACACAATGCTTTAGAATGCTTTTGGGTGTCCCAGTACACAAACCAGAAGAGATATTCACTCCATTTTCAATATGGAACATCCGATAGTGAACTTCAATAAAATATATCAGTTTCGAGAAATTCCATAAATATTTACAGGAGTTAGAGCGAGGGTGAAAGACAGACAGACAAACAGATGGACAGATACACAAACTGAAATCATATTCAAACTTAAAAAAATGTTAGAAAATGTTAAAAACGCTTGATGTAAAGGAAAGTACAATTCTAGCAATTTTTTATTAAAAGCTCTTAATATAAATGAATATTTTTGTGTCACCCTGTAAATCTAAAGCTAATCGTACTCTGTTCTATATAAAGCAGTTTTTTGTGCATATAAATAATATATTGCAATTTCCTAAAACTAAGTGGAAAGTAAATTTATTAAAATTCGATTTATAGAAATATCTCTCATAGAACGCAATGCTTTGGAATAATTTTGAGTGTCCCTGTATATAAACCAGTGGTGGTATTTCTTTCATTTTATAGAGGAAGCATCCGATACGGAATTTGAATAACATATTTCAATTTCATTAAGATACGTCTACAGAAAAGGTATGAAAATATGGTATATAGAAATACCGCTCATACAACACAATGCTTTGAAATATTTTCGGGTGTCCTTGTACTCCAAAAATTAGAGGTATAAACTCCATTTTCAATAGGGAACATCCGACAGTGAACATGAATGACATATATCAGTTTTAAGAAATCCCATAAATATTTACGGAAGTTAGAGCTCGGACAGACAGACAGGCAGACAGACAGACGGACAGGCAGCTACACAAAACTTAAATGATATTAACACTTAAAAAATGCTAGAAAGTGTTAAAAATGCTTAACGTAAACGAAAGTATGATTCTACCAATTTTTTAATAATCTCTCTTAACATAACTAGATATTTTTGTGCCACCCTGTAAATCTATTGCTAATCATACTACATTCTATGCAAAGCATTCTTTTGTGCATATAAATAACATATTTCAATTTCCTGAAACTTCGTGGAAAGTAATGTTATTAAAATTTGATTTATAGAAATATTTCTCTTAGAACGCAATGCTTTGGAGTACTTTTGAGTGTCCCTGTACATAAACCGATGGTGGTACTTCCTCTATTTTATACAGGAAACATCTAATAGTGAACTTGAATAACATATTTCAATTTCATTAAGATATGTCCACAGTAAAGGTATGAAAATATGGTTTATAGAAATACCTCTCATAGAACACAATGCTTTGAAATAATTTCGGGTGTCCCTATACACAAACCAGTAGATGTATAAACTCCATTTTCAATAGGGAACGTCCGACAGTGAACTTGAATAACATATTTCAATTTCATTAGGATATGTCTACAGTAAAGTTATGAAAATATGGTTTAAAGAAATAACTGTTATAGAACACAATGCTTTGAAATACTTTCGGGTGTCCCTATACACAAACCAGTAGAGCTATAAACTCCATTTTCAATAGGGAACGCCCGAGAGTGAACTTGAGTAACATATTTCAATTTCACTAAGATATGTCTACAGTAAAGGTATGAAAATATGGTTTATAGAAATACCTCTCGTAGAAGACATTGCTTTGAAATATATTCGGGTGTCCCTGAAAACAAACCAGTAGAGATATAAACTCCATTTTCAATAGGGAACGTCCGATAGGGAACCTGAATAACATATATCAGTTTCATGAAATTCTATAAATATTTACGGGAGTTAGAGCGCGGACAGACAGGTAGACAGACATTCAGGCAGACGGACAGACAGACAGACAGACAAACCGAAGTCCTTAACACTTTTTAAACTTGTTGGAAAGTGTTAAAAATGTTATGTTT
The DNA here is from genome assembly GCA_963930645.1 of Salticus scenicus. Classification (NCBI taxonomy): domain Eukaryota; kingdom Metazoa; phylum Arthropoda; class Arachnida; order Araneae; family Salticidae; genus Salticus; species Salticus scenicus. Next base: position 21,586,133 of record OZ005657.1, on the reverse strand, counting down.
TGTAAAAATATAAAGATGAGATTACAGCAATATGGGGATATGGAAATACTGATAATATTTTCAAAAAAAAAAAAAAAAAAAGAAAGAAAGATAAATTTTGCAGTACGCATTGATTAGTAACGCTTTCCAACTGTACGCAATTGTTGTATCGAATAACTTTTAATATTCTTTGACTACGTTATCGCACAACAGACAGATGGAGTGAAAAACAAACAGATAGACTAATTGATTTAAAAATTACTCTTCTGCATTTTGGAAAGTGTTAAAAAGGCTTAACGCAAAAGAAAATGCAGCCGTTAGATTATAATTACAGCTTTTAATCTCCCTGAATATTTTACTGTAGCCCTGTAAATCTGAATGTTAATCATATCATATTCTATACAAAACAATATTTTAGAATATTAATATTACATGTCAATGTTTTTAAGATTTTTATAGTAGAAAGTTATTTAAATATAACTTTAAAAATATTCTGTCCTAAAACGTAATACATTGGCTTTTTTTTTATTGTTATTGTTGTTGTACCTGTAAACAAACTAGTTGTATAGGACCCATTAATGACATTTTAAATAGGGAACATTCCATAGGGAACATGAGTGTATCTTTATTTAAACATTCTCAAAATATTTACTGATGATAGGAGCCGGAGACAAACAGATAGAAAAGTAGACAATCGGACAGACACATGCGCAAATTGAAATCATATTCCCACTAAAATTATAAAAAAGTGTTAAAACGCTCATGTAGACAAAAGTGCATTTCCAGCAAATTTTTATTAATAGCTCTTAATGTAAGTGATTATGTTTGTGTGGCCCTGTAAATCTAATGCTAACCATACTATATTACATAGCAGGCACTCTTTTGTGCATACGAATAATATATTTGAATTGCATTAAGCTTTGTGGAAAATAAAATTATTAAAATTTGTTTTATAAAAATAACTCTCATGCAACAGAATGTTTTGGAATAGTTTCATGTGCCCCTGTACACAAACCAGTTAGAAATGTACTCTATTTTATATAGGAAGCATCTGATAGGGAATTAAATAACATATTAAAATTTCATTAAAGTTTCTATACATTAAAGGTATTAAAATATGGTTTATAAAAACTCCTCTCACAGAACGCAATGCTTTCGAATACTTTGGGTATCCCTGTACACAAACTAGAAGAGGTGTTCATTCCATTTTCAATAGGGAACATCCGATAGTGAACTTCAATAAAATATATCGGTTTAAAGAAATTCCATAAATATTTACGGGATTTAGAGCTCAGGAAACCAGACAGAGAGACAGAGAGACGGACAGATGAACAGTCAGACAGATACACAAATTGAAATTATATTCACACTAAAAAAATGATAGAAAGTGTCAAAAACGCTTAATGTAAACGAAAGTACAATTATAGCAATTTTTTATTAATAGCGCTTAATATAACTGAAAACGTTTGTATCATCCTGTAAATCTAATGATAACTTTATTTGTGCATATAAATAACATATTTAATTTCCTAAAACTTCGTGGAAAGTAAAGTTATTAAAATTTTCTTTATAGAAATATCTCACAAAGAACGCAATGCTTTGGAGTACTTTTGAATGTCCCTGTACGTAAACTAGTGGTGGTATGTAATCTATTTTATATAGGAAACATCCAATAGTGAACTTGAATAACATATTTCAATTTCATGAAGATGTTGTTCAGTAAAGGCATGAAAATATGGTTTATAGAAATACCTCTCATAGAAGACAATTCATTGAAATATTTTCGGGTGACCCTGTACACAAACCAGTAGAGGTATAAACAACAATTTCAATCGGGAACATCCGATATTGAACTTCAATAACGTATATCAGTTTCAAAAATTTCCATAGGTATTTACGGGAGTTAGAGCGCGGGCTGACATACAGACGGACAGATACAAAAATTCATATCATATTCACACTTAAAAAAATTTTAGAAAGTGTTAAAAACGCTTAATGTAAACGAAAGTAGAATTCTAGCAATTTTTTAGTAATAGCTCTTAATATAACAGATTATTTTTGTGTCACCCTGTAAATCGAATACTAATTATGCTATATTCTATGTAAAGCATTCTTTTATGCATATAAATAACATATTTCAAATTCCTAAAACTTAGTGGAAAGTAAAATTATTAAAACTTGATTTATAGAAAAATCTGTCATAGAACACAATTCTTTGGAATATTTTCGGGTGTCCCCATACACAAACACCATTTTCAATAGGGAACATCCGATAGTGAACTTGAATAACATATATCAGTTTCAACAAATTCCATAGGTATTTACCGGAGTTAGAGCACGGGAAGACAGACAGACGGAGAGATACAAAAATTGATATCATATTCACACTTCAAAAAATGTTAGAAAGTGTTAAAAACTCTTAATGTAAACGAAAGTAGAATTCTAGCGAATTTTCTAGCTCTTAATATAACAGAACATTTTTGTGTCACCCTGTAGATCTAATACTAATCATGCTATATTCTATGTAAAGCATTCCTTTATGCATATAAATAACATATTTCAAATTCCTAAAACTTAGAGGAAAGTAAAGTTATTAAAATTTTATTTACAGAAAAATCTCTCATAGAACGCAATGCTTTAGAAAACTTTTGAGTGTCCTTGTATATAAAACAGTGATGGTATTTAATCCATTTTATACAGGAAACATTAATAGTGAACTGGAATAACATATTTCAATTTCATTAAGATATGTGTAGAGTAAAGGTTTGAAAATATGATTTATAGAAATACCTCTCATAGAACACAATGCTTTGAATTGAAATACTTTCGGGTACCCCTGTATATAAATCAGAGGTGGTATTTAATCCATTTTATACAGAAATACATCCCATAGTGAACTGGAATAATATATTTCAATTTCATTAAGATATGTGTAGAGTAAAGGTATGAAAATATGATTTATAGAAATACCTCTCATAGAACCCAATGCTTTGAAATGTTTTCTGGTGTCCCTGTGTACGAACTAGTAAAGGCATAAACTCCATTTCCAATAGAGAACATTCGATAGTGAACTTGAATAACATATATCAGTTTCAAGAAATTACACAAATATTTGCGCGATTTAGAGGGCGGACAGATAGACAGACAGACAAACCGAAGTCATTAACACTTTTCAACCTTGTTGGGAAGTGTTCAAAATGTTAAAAAGTGTTAAAAACGCTTAATGTAAACGAAAGTACAATTTTAGAAAATACTTATTAATAGCTCTTTATATAATTGAATATTTTTGTGTCACCTTGTAAATCTAATGCTAATTATGCAATATTCTATGCAAAGCATTTTCTTTTGTGCTTTTAAATAACACATTTCAATTTCATAAATCTTCGTGCAAAGTAAAGTTATTAAAATTTAGTTTTTAGAAATATCTCTCATAAAACGTAATGATTTATAATACTTTTGTGTGTCCCTGAACAAAAATCACTGGTGGTATTTACTCCATTTTATACAGGAAACATCAGATAGTGAACTTGAATAACATATTTCAATTTCATTAAGATTTGTGTACAGCAAGGGCATAAAAACATGGTTTATAGAAATGCCTCTCTTAGAACACAAATTTTGTCGGGGGTCTCTGTACAGAAACCAGTAGAGGTATAAACTCCATTTTCAAAAGGGGACATCCGATAGTGAACTTGTATAACATATTTTAATTTCATTAAGATTTTTGTTCAGTAAGGGTATGAAAATATGGTTTATAGAAATGCCTCTTATAGAACACAGTGCTTTGAAATACTTTTCTGTATCCCTGTACACAAATCAGTGGTGGTATTTACACCATTTTATACAGGAAACATCCGATAGTGAATTTGAATAGTATATTTCAATTTCACTAAAATTTGTGTACAGTAAGGGTATGAAAATATGGTTTATAGAAATGCCTCTCATAGAACACAATGCTTTGAAATATATTCGGGGGGTCCCTGTACACAAACCATTAGAGGTATAAACTCCATTTTCAATAGGGAACATCCGATTGTGAACTTCAATAACACATATCAGTTTCAAGAAATTCCACAAATATTTACGCGATTTAGAGCGCGGACAGACAGACAGACAGACAGACGGACGGACGGACAGACAGACAGACAAACCCAAGTCATAAACACTTTTCAACCTTGTTGGAAAGTGTTAAAAATGACTAACTACTTTTTAGTCCGTAAGCTGTTTTTACAAATAGAAATCCTTCCACTGCTTAACAATAAAATATAAACATTATTATTTTTTATTATCACAAGAAATTTTATCATAATTACTGCACAGGTAACGAAAAATTCGAATTTTTTCCTTTTTTTTTTTATGCGAAAAGGATACCGCTTACTTTGAACATAATGACTTTCTTCACACAGATGTTCATGCATCTTCGAAAAAGTATTAACTTGAAATTAATTCAACCCATGCGAGAATTTGTTGCGGTGTTTTATATGCAACCAATTGCAACTAACAAGGAAGGAGTTTTTGAAAACATTTACTGTTTGCTCTTATTTTTCCATCTCTATCTGCGGCTTATCAAATTATAGATTTCACAATTTGCGACGATTTTCCTTTTGAATAAAAAGAGTTCTTGAGTTAAACACAATGCAGTGCTAGAGTCCTGCATCGGGACGGGTAACCTGATTTTACGATCCGACCCGACCCGCGGTTCGGGTCGGATCGACTACTTTTTTTTTCTAGCGAGTCGGGTTCTGGTCGGGTTGACTGATTTAGTTTTCGTTCGGGTTGGATTCGGGTCGGGTTGACTGGAATTTTTTTACTGCTGGTCGGGTCGGGTTTAGTTTTCAACGAATCGGGTCGACTTGAGAACATCTTTAAAAAAACATTTATCTTAATAAAGCGGAAATTTTTTGCTCTATATACCGAAGATTAATATACGCTTACCCAAATTATCATAGTAAAATAAACAACCATACCCGATTAAAGCAATGAACAAAAAAAAAAAAAAAAAAAAAAAAAAAAAGAAAGAAAGAAAGAAAGAAAGCATTTGTTATTTAAAATATAAGCTGTTGAAAACAGGCTATATTTTCCGGTGGTGTCGCACTTGCGACCTGTACAGATCCGACCGGGGTTAAAATCGTAGCACTTGCGACCGTTTTGGTTTGCGGGTAGCACTTGCGACCGGATCTATCCGAAAGTAGGTGCAACACAGGAGATGTGTTTATGTGTAAGGAGGGGGGGGGGACTTCACTGATTAAATTCTTTAAAAAGAGTTAACAAAACTGAATTTATTTACTAAATAAATAACCCAAACGCGTACAAAAGTCAATAAATTTAAAAAAGAGGGATTTTTTTCTTCTTTTTTTACAATATACAATTATTGTAATATAATTCAGGTGCGTAGCTTGAGGTAGGAGGGGGTGCCAGTATGCGCTAGTATTTTAGTTCTTTTCCCTACTTTAATAATCTGGTGTGGCACTCACATGGCTTTCTCTTATCTTGTAATACAGTTTTATAAAAACAGACTACAAAACAAGGGATGAGATAACAAGTATTAATTGTATATAAAACTACGTTAAAAAGAATTCAAACCAGGTTAAGAAACAATTTTATTTGACAAATAACTCCTTATACATGAGGAGCAAACATTCAAACCGTGTTTTCTCCAAAAATAAAAAAAAATGAGTTAGTGATTTTTCTGTTAACTCAACATTAAATAGCACAAAGTTACACTATTATTTTAAACCAAAATAATTTTTATCGCATTATAAATGCTCTTAGAAAGTTAGGGTTTCAATCAAACAGTGTTTCCTCCAGAGCCTGTTTTCAGTCAAACTGTGATTTCTCCAGCCAACCAGTCAGTACTGCTCATTCTGGTCGCGTGACTCGTACATGTACCAACTTTTTATGTTTGTTTTTTCGTTAGTTCTATCTTGTTTTCTTCATTTTAGAGGAGTGTACTTTATTATTATTATTTATTTATTATTTTTTTCAAATGGAAGAATTAATAGATGGTGTATTAGTGAGTACTTCTAATTATGGAACTAGAAAAAGACAGAGAATTGGTGGAAAAAGAAAAGAAGCGAAAACGAAACGATATTCAGCACCTTTAGATAACAACATTTATGCTCCATGCAAACATTCTATTAATACTTTTTCATGCACTGATGTTAGACCTAATGACGTTAAGAAGTTTCGTGATAAACTTTACGAAATTGCGGACAAACAGCAGCAAGATTCTATTATAGCCTCATTGGTTGTTACAAAAAATGTAACTCGACGTAGACCTAATAACCCAACCCAAAATAAATCGCAATCATCTGGCTTACAGCATGCATTTTCTGCTTCTTATTTTATTACTAGTTGCAGTGGTAGGAGAATTCCTGTGTGTAAAAACAATTTCATGGCTATTACTAAAATAGGTCGTACAATGCTAGCCAATATTGTTACTAAGGCACATGCTGGTGAACCTATTGAGGAAAAGAGAGCAGGGGATAGAAAAAGCCACTTAAGCATTAATAAAAAAAACAAGGTAAGAGAATTCATCGCAAATTTAAAGGCATCAGAATGACGTAGACAAACTTTTACAATTGATGTATGGTGAAGAGTGAAAAAATCAGCCTGATTTTAAATGGTATAAAGATATCATTGCTAATAGCTTTCATGTAGAATATGAAGAAACAGAGGAAGCATGAAATTGCTTAAGTGAAGATATTGGTTTAAAAATTTAAATTTCAAATTGGCTTAAAGATTTTAGTTCTTCCCTACAATTTGCATGGTGATTTTTCACGCGTAAATATTTAATTTAATTTTGTAATTACATAACAAAATCTGTTCTGTTAATTACTTTATTACATTAAGAATGTTATTTCATTCAAGCTACATACTTCTTCATTCAAAAAAGGTTTTGTCCACATTGGAAACATTCAAAAAATGTTTTCTCCTCTGTGTTTCGGTCAAAACATGCTTTCTCCACATTGGAAACATTCAAAACATGTTTTCTCCTCTCTGTTTCGGTCAAAACATGCTTTCTCCAAATTTCAAATGCATTTCTCTAATTAACTCTAAGTTTATTAGGTAAAGTAGGCCTACAGATCTTCCTAGTAACCAATAATACAACTAAACAAATGATAATTAGGGTCTAAGAAGTGTTATTTTTTAATTTATTAGTTTTTTGTGTTTTCTGAAAAATTGCATTTGAAGGAGAAAACACGGTTTGAATGTTTGCTCCTCACATGTGTTTGGGGGAGGGGGGTACCTCCCACTCAAGTCGTGTTTGAATATTGCACCTACATTTATGTAGAATAGAGCAGGCGCACGTGACGTCACTGCCATGAACATTGACAGGTGATTCCGCACGTGCTTTAGAATGTAGGCAAAAAGTGGGATAAAGCACCGTTACAGGCTTGGCTACATGTACTTCCATTTCTCTAATATTTTTAACAAGTTTTTCATTTCCGCTAAGATTTAGCCATTGTTATTGCTTATTATATAAATGAATCAATGTATATGGATGCTTTTAATTGAAAAATCTGTATTAAAATACTTTTAATAATAATAAAAAAATTCTATGGGAGATTATACATAATAATAATAATAATAATAATAATTAAAGAATTATTTAATATAAAAATATAATTAAAAATGATTGCACTTATTAAAAATCAAAATGTTTAATATTTGTTTAATAGCTTTGAGCTTTTAATTGAAAAATCTATTTCTAAATACTTTTAATGTAAACATATTTTTTTCTTTGGGAGATTATAGAAAAAAAAAATATCTAAAGAAGTATGTAATATAAAAATATAATTAAAAATTATTGCATTTATTAAAAATCAAAATGTTTAATAATAAAATTAATTTGTTTAATAGAACTATATGAGCTTTTAATTGAAAAATTTATCTCTAAATGCTATAAATACTATATAATATTTTTTCTCCCTGTAAATAATTAAAGATTAAAATAAATAAATAAATAAATAAAAATAAAAAATCTAGAAAATTAATTTAACCAATATATATATATTAATAATTAAATAAAATTAGTTGAGATTGTTTAGTATTATTGTTTCGGCTTTTAATAGAAAAATCTTTATTAAAATACTTTTAATATTAAAATATATTCTTTTCTATGAACGAAAATAATAATAAAAGCTAGTTTAAAAAAATAATTCAATAAAATATTCTAATTAAAAAATAAAAATATATTTTTTTATAATTAAATTAACTCAAATTCCTTTATACTATTTTTTGGATTTTTAATTAAAAGGCCTATTTCAGTAGCCGAGCGGTTCTGCTCTCCAAGTTGATAGATTGGTGTTAGTGTTTGGGGAATAAGGCCGATTGACTACTCTAGGGTCCTAGGCCTGAAAGGGGGTGCCTTCCGTGGAGGTCTTTCTAAGGGTTCCTAGCCCGTATTTACGCATGTTTCTGAGAAAACCACGGAAAATTCCGGACGGCTAGGTCGACGAGCGTTACCTGGGCTCGAACCCAGCACCTCACGTCTAGCAGCTTTGAGCGCAGATCCGCTCAGTCACTAGTGGGTCTTTTGCCGTGTTCGATCCATGGTCCCACATTTCAACCCAGACGTTTGCAATTTTCCATGGTTTTCTCTGAAACTCGCGTATATACAGACCAGGGCTCATTAGAAATAACTCTCATGAAAGGCATTTCATCCAGGATTAGGACCTGTATATCGTCAATAGGCTTTAACGCTTAAACCACAACCACCAAAATATTTTTAATTAAAAAACTTTTTTTTTAAATAAATAATTATATATAAAAATAATAATTAAAAAATAATTCAAATTAAAAATAATTTAATTATTAAAAATGTAAAATTATAATAATTAAATTAATTGAAATTGCTTATACATAGCTGCCAAGTTTTTTTATTTATTCCAGAATGTTCTTAGCTCCGCACTTTTTTCACACTGTAACCTTTGTAGAAAAAATTTCTTCGATATATAATTACGATTAAATATTAAGAAAATCACTCTAAAATATTACGGTGTGAAAAAGCGGCGAGACTAACAACATTCCGGAATAAATTAAAAGACTTGGCAGCTATGTAATAATATTGTTTCAGCTTTAAAATGAAACATCTAATTCAAAATGCTCTTAAAAGTAATTTTTTTTTTTCTTCTATAACTGATTATAGAAATAAGGATCTAATTAAAATTGTTTTATTTAAAAAAAAAAACTTTCAAAGAATCAGTAAATTAATTATCTAAGGACTAAATGAATTAAGAAAAATATAAATTTTAATAATTAAATTTGTTGCGATTCCATAGTACAATTGTTTCTGCTTTCGTTAGAGAAAAAATATTTTAAAACACTTTTAATATTAAAAGATTTTATTTTCTGTGAATAATTAGAAAAAAAAAAGCTAGTTAAGGATCTAATTAAAATTATTTTATTTAAAAAATTCTAATAAAAGACTAAATTAATTACCTATAAACTAAATTAATTATTAAAAATATAAATTTTAATAATTAATTTAGCTGAGATTGCTTAATACAACTGTTTCTGCTTTTAATAGAAAAACTTTTTTTAAACACTTTTAATATTAAAAGATTTTATGTTCTATGAATAATTATTAAAAAAAAAAAAAAAGGTGGGGTAGTTAAAAAGTTATTTAATGAAATATTCAATTAAAAAACTAATTTATTTATTAAAAATGTAATTTATTATAATTAAGTTAGATGAAATTGCTGAATACAATTATTTGGACTTTTAATCAATAAGCCCAGCAGTACTAAAGTGTCCACGTTGGTAGACAGCAAGTGTCGGGTTCGATCCCAGGTGTGGTTGTCGACCCTCATGTTCTCAGTCGGGTTTAACACCTAAACTACCACCACAAAATTATTTTTAATATAAAAAGTTATTTTCATCACTAATTACGCAAAAATAATTAATAATATAATATAATTAAAATTAAAATTATTGATTTATAATTATTATTTAATTATCAAAAATATTTTTTTAAATAATGAATTTAGATCAGATTACTTAATATTACGGTTTGAGCTTTTAACAGAAAAACTATTTCAAAATACTTTTTAATATAAAAGGTATCATTTGTCATGTTTATAGAACAAAGAACTAATTAAAATTATATTATTTAAATAATCTAATTCATAAATTGTTACGTTAAAATATATATAATATATACTAATTAAATTAGCCGAGCTTTCTCAGCACTATCCTTTAGGCTATTATTCGAAAAATGTACTTCAAAAGACGTTGCTTAAAAAAGATTTTTTTTCTATTAATTATGATAGAAAAATATTAAAAAAATATTTTATAAAAAATTACAATCAAAAACTAATTTAATTATAAAAAATAGAGTTTTTTAATAATTAAGTTAATTGAGTTTTCTTTTTCGCTATTCTTTCAGCTATTTTTTTTTTTTTTTTTTTTTTTTTCAAAAATTAAAATATATATATACATATATATTTCTTTGAATTATTATAAATAATAAAAAAATAAATAAATAAATAAAATAAAATAAAGTGATAATGACGTCAGTTCTTGTGAGATGTATATTTTTTTATTGTTCACGTTTAATTAAATGCATTTATTTTTACACCGAAAAAAAAAATGAACTTGTAATTCTTTTTTGGTAACAATTAAATTATAGCTAGCTAAAATTTAAATGGCTAATATAATCCTAATATGAAGTTATTATTTACACATTTTAATTAATTAAAAGAAAACTCATGAAACATTCGAAAATCGGGTTTCGAGGTGCAGAAAGACCCCTCGGAGGGCACCTTCGTGTCAAAACACGTGACTGTTCAAACTACCGTCTTTGCGCTACGCTGTCCACACACACACACACACAAACATTGCCTTATATATATATAAAGATTATTATTGTCATTGTTGTTCGTAATGTTTTATGTATTTATATTTTTAAATATAATAATAATAATAATAAATATAGAGAAAGAGAGAGATTTTACCTTTAAGTGAATAAATTAAATAAATAAAAAAGTAGTACGATGTAGCCACACCACAAGACTTTCTTCTATATAATTTTACCGAAAATTCATGCAATGAAAATTATTTATTAAATTATAAAATTATTTTTCATTATAAATGCAGATGATTTATATCTGACAGAATTATATGATTCAATGCCGACAAAAGTCTTTTTTTTTTTTTTTTTTTTTTTGCCAATATCAAAAGAAATGCGATTTTTTTCGTTAAAAAAAGAAAAAAAAATCTATAACTTTGTTTTAAATTTTCACAGACCTGTTCAACCATTCGTCTTTAAGGTATTGACGAGATTTTCAGAAAGATACCCATACTGAAAATCCCCCCCCCCTCCCCGGGTAAGAAGCAACCTCAAATCTAATAAGCACCAGTCAGGGTCTGACTAAATACCAATGGCTAAATTTCTTTCATTGGTATTTCATAAATACTTCTCTTCATTTATTTTTATTTATTTATTTATTTATTTATTTTTATTTTATTTTATTTTATTTTATTTTATTTATTTATTTTTTTGAAGATTAATGAAATTTTTCATTAACTCAAATATATGTACTTTTGTAAAAGTTATAATTTTATTAATAAGAATATCTAATAAATAAATCTGAATATGCTCCGGATTCGATGATTTTAATAGTTTATAATAATGATTGCAAAAATGATTGTGCACCATCATTGTATTTATGTAATTATTAATAGAATTTTGGTTATGTTATTATACTGTAACATATTTTAATTGATTTATGCATAGTAAAATATTTAATCTTTTTTGGCAAGAAAAATTCAACAACAAATAGATTGTTTTGAAATAATGTTCATTAAATCTAATGTGCATTGCTAAGGGAATTATGGTGATCTTTTGCGGGATATATCCATTGACGCAGCGATTTGCGATGAACAGGTGTAAATAGATTTAAGAATTCGGTTGCAAGTGCTACGATTTTAACCCCAGTCGCATCTGTCCCGGTCGCAACTGCGACGTAATGTTTCCCACAGTAACCAGATGTATGATTCATCTCTTTTGATTACTTACATCCTTTTAAAATAGGTTGTGAATTTAAACTGATAATTAATAATTTTTTTCTTGCACATGGTTTTAAGAAGTTATAGGAATGTATATTTAGATGAGTTTAGAGGACGTTTAGTTGGCATCTGTAATATTGCATTATTTTAATATTATTCTGTGTGTGATAAGCATTAAACAATAAAAATACGAACACTAAGCTTGAAACCCATTTTTGTACACTTGAAGTACACAACACACATAAATAGTTAAAATTTATTATTAATCCATTTTTCAGATTTTTTAATTTTTAACTGAGTTATTACTTAATTTTAGTATATTATGCATTTTTAATTCTTTTTAACTTGATTTACTGCACGCACACACAACAGCGTGACAATTAAAATTTACTTTATTTTATAATTTAAAAATGATTTCCATGATTTTTAGATGAATTATTACTTTTCATTTAGATTCGGGTTTCGGGTCGGGTTCGGATAAAAGAAATCGCGTTTCACGTCGGGTTCGGATATAATGAAATCGGGTTCGGGTCGGGTCGGTTTTCGGGTCGAATAAAATTTATTTATCGGGTTCGGGTCGTGTTTTGGGTTGATTCAAAATTCACTTGTCAGGTTCGGGTTGGGTAAAATCCGATCCATGCGGGACTCTGATACAGACCAAAAATGTGCGGTTAGTTTTCACACGTTATTATATGAACTTAAAACAGACAAATTACCCATGCTTTTGATGAATAATTCTGTTCAAGAAATGTTTTTGCAGCGTCCTTTTGTTTCATATATATATATATATATATATTGTGAAACACTCATAAAGTTTTACGGTTCCTTTGATGCATATACGATATTCATATTCCACGCCTACATACAACTGAAAATTTTCACAGCTGTAAAACTGATATGATGAAAAAGATTTATTTTTATTTTTTTTTGCCATCGAAAATAGTTACCGTTTGTCTGCATGGCTAAAATTTGAACAATTTTCATCGAGAAATTTAAATTGAAATCTTCTGGAGCATAATCCGTAGATTTCTTGGTAAACGTAAATATACTTATCAATTTTTGAAATTAAGTTAAAAGTTTGAAAATAATCGCATTAACAAAATATCATCAAGCAATAGGAAAATACAATGAAACCTCGTTTTCTTGGAATGTTTTTTGCAGACACACGTGAGAAATACTGTGGATTATTCGAGGCGCTTTCAGGGATCCATCTAAAATCAACATCACTATTGAAAAATTGTCAGAGGTCTTCGTTTATAGACTTCATGGGGATCAATGGCAAAATATCCACACAGAAAAAACTTTGAAAGATAAAAGGTACTGTAATTTACAAAGCATTGTTGTTACCTCGCTCCATTAAATTTCTATTTGAAGAACAAGTGTCTCTGACCTGGTTAGTACTAGTATATGATAGAGTTGAATTGGTTATCGTATAGAGAATGATAACACTTTTTGTCGATAGCTGAAATAAAAACATTGATATAAATTAATTTCAAAGGTAGAATAAAAAAAAGTCCCGATTCGATGTAAAAAAAATTAGAGACAACTTGTTCTCTCTTAAGGATGTACAATTTTATTTTTTAAAAAGTAATATTAGGAAAAGAAACCGTGACCATAGTCCGACAAACAATTAACAAGTATTGTCAATATGATATGGAGTGGGAGAACAGCAGCGTGACACAAGTACCTAATCCTTCTTGTTCTAAGTCATGATAGTAAGATTAGTAAGTGCCGTCCGCTGGAGCGAAAAACGACATTGCTTTTGGCGTTTACTTTTACATTCGCCAAGTTCAAAGTTTAATACAGAGTACGGTTGCGGCATCCGTTACGAATATTTTTATGTATTTTTATGTATTTTTATTTATTTATTTATTTATTTATTTATTTATTTTTAATGCGACCAGTAATTCATTGACAGTTGTTAGTGAATGTTGGCATGATCTCGCCAAGCTTTTAGTTCCTGGGAAATAACCAGCTAAGCAAATATTTTGTCTAAATGATGCTGTAAATTAGGCGAGAAGAAGACACTTGAGTTATATTTCGATGTAAGGTTGAAAGAAGCCGAATTAATGGATTCACAAAACAAAAGGAGAGAAATGAGTCAAAACATATCCTTTCCAGCGCGAAAAGAATTTTCATTATGTTAGGGTTGTTAAATGTATATAGGGAATTGATCAAAGATTTTGTTTCGGTTGTATTGAAAAATATATGAAAGGAAACATATAAAAATTAGAAAAAATATATTGCAAATTTATATTTTATAGGTTAAAAATAGTTGTATCGTTATATTTAAAATAGTTGTTTAAGATTAAATAATTTAATTTAAATTTTGATTATTTAGAGAATTTACCTAACTTTTAGAGAGAAAAATAATTTTATAATATATGATAATCTACATCACAAAGACCTGGAGGTTACAGTTAAAACAGGAATAAACTTCGCTTCTTTGATTCTATCATTTTCTTGAGAAAAATTTATTTGCGCATATAAAAGTTATTCGCTCAGTGTATTTTTTCCACAATTCTTTATCGTGACCTTACAGGAATGAGATGAATTTTTTATCAGAAGCCAGCCAGAATTGCATCTATCTTTGACGCTTTGAAAAGCAATTTATAGTAGATCTAGAACTTATCATTTCAAAAGAATAAAAACCTTTTTGAGAAAGTATAATTTAGAATTGACCTTTTAACTCCCTGCAGTTACACTGTTAATACGTTACGCACGGTTATGATTAGTGGATATACTTATGCTTTCTTTTCTTTTCTACTCAACTTAACTTTCATTCTTTGTTGACGTTTAGCTCAAACATTAAACTTATTGATCTCCGTTTTTTGTAAAATCGTTCTTACTTACAATCGTGATGAAGAAATTATATTTTTTTTCTTAATATTTCGAGCTTTTTAACCAGCAACGAGAATTCCTTAAATTAAGTTTTATACAAAAGTATTAAGTACTTTTAATGTTTTCCTTAAATGTATTTTTGAAGGAAGAGATAATTTTCTTTAAAAAAGAAAAGTCATTGTGATTAATACATCTTCAAAAATACGTGTATTTATTTATTCACTTATTTATTTTACGATGTTTGTGAAATTTCTAATCTTGTTATAACGAAAATCTTGAACGTATATTTAGATTAAGGCTTATGTAAAGCTGTATATAAATTCTCGAATCTGCTCTTACTTTAGAACTAGCCAGTTCTAAAACCTTGAAAATAACTTGCTTTTAAATTATATAAATACATATTGCATTTTTGTTTTTTAGTAAAATAAATAATAAAGACGCCGTTTATAAATCTCAACAGATATTTCTGCGAGTCATCTAAGTTAGAAAAGATTACTTTCTTGGGAAAATTGATTAAATTGTCAAATGGCACTCTATGAAATAGCTTGCTTTCTTGTACAATCTTAGACAAAGAAATAAAAGAAAATCAATAAATCAATAAAAGTAAAATAAATAATAAAATGAAAAACTTAAAAATAAAATAAAATAAAATAAATATAAGTAGTAATTTAAGGGGGGGGGGGGGGGGTATTATTATTATTGTTTGTTGAAATTGCTTTGATGTAAGGATTAGATATAGAAACAATTTTTGACGATGCTAAAAAATTCTAATATTTTTGATGAAGCGATGTATTGATAAAATGAAGAAGAAATGTTCAATCTAATTTAAAGTGATGGCCGTAGATTTGATAACACAATTCACCCAGGAAGCAGTAACTGACAAAACTATTCTTGATGAAGTATTCCAATACTATAGGATTACAGTAGGATAAAGACTTTTGGAAATCATCAAGATACAAATTATTCATTTACGAATCTATGAACACGGGGAGTTTCAGGGAAAAAAAGACGTGTGTTAACTAAGCAAAAGCAGCGGTACAAGTGATCAAAGTTTGGCTGAATTACTTCTTATCAAAACCACAAGTTATATCGCCAAACTTCATTCTGAAAGTAACCAGAGCAACGCTCAATTTTTTTCAGTTGCGCATAAATCAGTATAACTTTTAAAAATATATTGGCGATTCTAATTTTAGCCAAAAATACCGTTATCAATTCATGAGAAGGTTGGAAATGTACGTTAGAAACTCAACCACAAGAATTTATGGTTAAAGCATTATCCTCAGTCTTTTAGCCGATACAAAGTACATAATTTCTTTTCAAAGAGCGGATGCATCTGTTCTATGTTACAAAAGTGACACATCAGGGAATATTTTATTCTATTTTACTTTACTGGGATGAAAAGATTGAACTTCACAGCTCATTGTGCGAGCGAAGCCACATCTCTTACTTTTTGTTTTATTTATTGGAAGAAACAGAGATATAATAAATTTGATATTTTGTTAGAAGTAAAACAGCATACTTTTAGATCGCTTTTTATAAAGATGGGAAATGAATTGGAAAAGAATTAAATTTTGAAATACACTCATGTCCATAAATTAAGGATAATGCTAGCTGAGGCAAATAAAGGTTCAGAAGCAAAACAAACATGACATGTTCATAAAGTCCATTTATTAAACAAAAGATCAAGAACAAAAGAAGGTGGTTTATGTAAGATACCATTTAAAAAACTACGATTTTTGCTCCCTGAAGCAATTACAAAAAATATCTCCCTTACAAAAAATAACAGTACATTGTTGGTATGGTGGTTTATACATTGTATGTCTCTCAGATGATGAAATACAGTCCTTACAACGCCTAGGAATGTTTAGTATTAATTTATTGATCTGATTTTGGGAATATTACTCTATTCAGTAAGCAATGCTCTCCGAAGTTACGGTACACATGTAGGAGGTGGTTGACGGACTACAACTCGTCGGAAAAGCATATCCTACACACGCTCTATCGGATTCTAGTCAGATGAGAATGCTGGCCATTCCATGCGAGTGATACCTTCAGATTGTAGGCATCCGTGTACAACGTTTGAACGGAAAGGACGCGCATTGTCATCCATAAACACAAATTCTGGACTCATGGCACCCCTAAACAAACGTACATGTTGCTCCCGAATGATGTCCCGATAAATTTGGAATATCATTCTTCCGATTTGAACATGAAGATCTGTTCTGGTGCCCAATATGACCCCCCCCCCAAACGAGCACTCCTGCCCCACAATAACGGTGCCGTTCAATGATGTTGTTTTGGTGGTAACGGGTACCTGACGTTCTACATATGAAAGTCTGGCGTGAATCACACTGCAAGCTAAACCTGGACTCGTCGGAAAACATCACACAAGCTCACAGTGCCGCTGTCCACATTTGCATGTTCTCTACTCCAAGTTAACTACTGGCACAGTGCATTGCCGTGAGTGGAACCCATCTAACAGGCCTGTGAGCACATAGACCAATAACTTCCAAACGTCTATACACGGTCTGTCTTGAAACTGTGGCACTCGTGGCTGCAGACAGCTGACGAGACAGGTCTGATGCTGTGCTTTATCTGCTTATTTTGGCAGTTACTGCCAAATACCGGTGGTCATTCGGCATTGTAACTCGGGGCCGACCAGTACTGTAACGTCGACTGGCATATCCATCATTTTGGAATCGTTGCCAAAGCCTACAGATGACAATTTGGGCGATTCTAAGTTCCCCCGATACTTCTATCTGAGTACACCCACATTCTAGTCGGCCGATAATTCTACCAAGTAAAAAATTATCTGCATGCGTCCTCTGTGTCATAACTATTCGGTTGTGGCACTGAGCGGCACACAGAACGCTTGTGAACAATTTTCCTTCTTTGCTCCCATTCCTTATCTACCCCCTTCTTCCACTTTCGTCATTGTAACATCATATCGGCGTCATCTGATGGCTTCCTATAATTTGTATATTATTCTTAAAGATGTGTGTGGTATTTCAACAGGTGAAATTTTTGCATTAAAGTTCGATTTTAGTGCGAATCTGAATTATCCTTAATTTATGGACATGAGTGTATAATATAATTTAGAGTATGTGATTTTCGATATCACCCTGGGGAGGAAGCAACCCCCCCGGGGGAGGAGTAAATTTTTAGTATGGGTATCTTTCGAAAGATCTCGTCAATACCTTTAAAACGAATGGTTGATAATTTAAAACAAAGTTATCAAATTTTTTATCTTTTAACGAAAAAAAAAAAAAAAAAAAAAACACTTAAGAAAAAAAAAATTTCTTTTTATATTGGTAAAAAATTGACTTTCTTTCGGCATTTAGTGATATAATTCTGTCAGATAAAAATCGTTTGCATGGAAAATAATGGAAAATAATTTAATAAAAAATTTGTATTCAATGAATAATACATAATTTGACAGATGAACATAAGAAAAAAAAAGTGGGGGGGGGGGGGGGGGGGGGCACTGACTTTTCTCACTTTGTGCAATAATGACGGCGAGGAGTTCTTGAACCACATTGTTACAGATTAGATGTGAATTTCGTATAAAACTCCAGAAACAAAATGTCAGTCAATGGAATGGCATCATTCCAAATTCCCAACACAACCAAAAAAGCCAAATAAATTCTGAGTATTGAAAAGCTTATGGCCACTGTGTTTTGGGATCAAAAAGGCATCCTACTCATCGGTTACATGCTTAGAGGGAAGACCATACATGCTCCAGTCTACTGCCAGACTTTCCACAGACTACATTGTGCTATTCAAACACGGCATGGATTGTTGTACAGCGACATTGTGCTTCTTTATGATAATGCTTGTCTACATACTACTGTATTGATAAAGGAATTGCTTTAACAATTGAATTGGTAAGTTTTTGGACATCCGCTTATAGTCCAGACTTGGCTCCCAGTATTTACTTTCTTATGCCCAAATTGAAATATGTTTTGTGCAGAAAACAACCTAGAAATGATGAACTGAAAGAAGTTAGTGACTGGTTTAAACACTTGAATATGCAGAATGCATAATAAAGCTGGTACAGTGCTACAATAAATGTTCCAGTTTGAATGGCAACAATGTAAAAAAAGGTTTAATATGAAAATATGCTGCAAAATAAGTTTTCTTTCATTATTTCGTACAGAAATGTCTAGAGAAACAAAATTATTTTACTTTTAAAATGAACCTTGTATAATGTAGATGCTGGATATTTTATTTAAAACTAGCCACTTTTGGTGAATAAATAGTTCGCGATCCTAGAAAAATCTCAATGTATTAAACTTCCACGAAATGGTGCCTGCAGTGCCTTCTCCTCGTTTTAGAACGTACAACAGCTTGCTCGCTCATTGCACAAATACCTTTGAAAATTTTAACCGTAGCAAATTTGTTCTGTGGCGTCCCTTTAAGTTTTATGATGTGAAACAGCCTATTCACTCAACGTGCAAACGACCTTTGAAAACTGATTGTGTGAAGCCCCTAACCAGGTAGTGCCCTAGTTAGGGGGTCCCTGGTCTAAATGTAGTTATATATTAGTTTAATAAGCTAATCAAATTTAAAATAATTTATAAATTGTTCTGTTTTAATTAATACTTTTTGAATTATTTATTATTTTCATCCATTTTTTAGATGAATATGGGTCTACAGTGGCAGTTCTAAGATTTCTTGCATTTTTGCTTCCAGTCACAAAGACAATAAACACCCCAAGCAAACTATTATACGAACCTTCAAAGAAAGAAACTGTCGATTCTATTACTTTAGTTATTGACTCATATGGAGATATGAAGAATGCTATTTTAGAGCGTAAAGCTCACTGTGCTCGAATGAAATTGCAATGCCAACCTCTCCCTGTAATTATATATGAAGGAGAAAAAGTCTCAAAATCTTATGTCATAATAGAAGACATTGAATATTTGGTGACATCACCAATGGTGGCGTGGCAATTAATGTGTGTTTTAAAAGCATATTTGCATTAAATACAGGATATCCAGTTGAAAGCAAATTAGCATGGCCTTATATCCAGAAAAATCTGCATGGTATAAACACCCCATATGACGGATCATATGTTGCATTAAAAAACTTATCTTCAGCTATTAAGGAATTTCAAGAAAAGAAGGAGAAGTATAAAGTCAGAGAAACTCAAGGAATTATAGAAAAGTCAAGGAATTTTAGTGAGCCTGGAAAAGTTAGTTTTGTGTAAAATCAGAGAATTTTGACAGATTTTTGTGAAAATTGCCAAATTTGAAAGTTAGTTGATTTTTGTAAATTGCTAAATTGTTCATTAATTTTGGGAAATTTTTGGTGTAATAAACAGCATAAGTCAGGGAATTTAGAAAAGTTCAAACATTAGCCACCCTGTAATTACTTTGTTTTTGTTTTAAAAAATGCTTTTAGGGATTTTTTTTTTAATATTTTAATAGGCAATTTTCCTTTTTCTAATCCTACCATGCCTGTCTGTTTTAAGCGTCTGGTTGACTTTAAATTGATGAAAGCATTTAAGAACCATATACGATATCATGGAATAACACCAAAAAGTAACGGTAATTGTAATGGATTAGAATTTTCTCAGGTAGGTAATTTTGAGAGGTATTTTTAAAAAAAGCACAAAAGTATAAGAAAAGATAAAAATATTAGAAGATTTGAAGAGAAATTTGATTATGATATTGATGATAATTCTGTAGATGATCCAATATCTTCTATAAATTCAGAAAATATTTCAGAGCATATTAAAGATTCCTTGGAAAATTTAAAAACAACTTTAAAAATGTTTATATCTAAATTATATAGTAATCTGACAATTCTTCGGAATCAAGTACAATATTTGTTTGAAACTGTCATTACTTTAATGACTGATGTCTTGTCAATTTATCTTTCCTGCCCCTCTAATAAAGATTTTAAATGTCCTGAAAAATGTATTTTAAGGGATATGCAAATAGTTATCAAAGAATTAAGCACAGAGTATTGCAGATTAAAATTATTTGAGAAAGATGGAACTTACATTCCTCCTGTACAAATTTGTGTTGACAACAAGTTAATTCCATCAAATCGAAATAAGGATAGAGAACATTGTCTTCAGAGACAACAAATACCAGCTCATTTCATTCCACTTAGATTAGTTTTATCGAAATTTTTGCATCAACCATTAGCGATGAAAAAAATCCTTGATTATTTGAAGCAGTTAGTTGAAGAAACTGATTGCATATCTAACTTTATACAAGGTGATTATTGTAAAAGTCTAAGGATAGATTGACGTTGCCACTTTTTTTGTTCGGTGATGACTATACCTGTGGCAACGCTTTAGGAAGTCCTGGTACTATACATAAGTTAGGTGCCATGTACATATTAATGCCATTTTTACCAAATGATTTTCGTTCAACCTTAAAAAATATTTTTTTTGTTATACTCATATCATTCTTCTGACAGAAAAGATGTAAAAAATGATAAAATATTTGATGTCTTAATAGAAGAATTTAAATTTTTAGCAGAAACTGTTATTCAGGTTACTACTCATTGAAACCTTTGGACAGCCCCTGCCTGCCTGGACGAGCCAAGCTTAACGGGTTGGATGCCGTCAGGTTACTATTCAGGAATTACTGGTATAGTTTATTTTTCGCTTGGCATTTCAATAGGAGACAATTTAGGATTACATGAATTGGCAGGGTTTGTTTGTGGCTTTACTGCTAATCATCCATGTCGAATCTCTACTATCTCAAGGCAAGAACTGCTTATTACATGTGATGATAAATCTCTTGTATTACGTGACAAAAAGAACTATCAACTTGCCATTGAACAAGCTAATCTTTATGAAATAGGTATTAATGAACCCTGTGTTTGGAATAAAATTCCATATTTTCATGCTACAGAAAATTTAGGTATGGACATTATGCACAATATGATGGAGGGAACTTCCAAATATGTTTTAACTGCAATAATTAACTTTTATTTAAAAAGAGGTTACTTCACTTTAACATTTTTGAATAACAGAATTGAAGGTTTTGATTGTGGTCTTGTTGACAAATCAAATATGCCCCCTTGTCTTTCTAGTTCAGGTATAGATGAAGTTAATTTAAAATTATCTTCTTCTGAATCTTTAATTTTTTGTTAAATATTTTGGTATGTTGGTTGGTGATAAAATTCCTCTTAATGACCCCGTTTGGGAACTTTATATCAAACATCGTCAAATTTTAGGCATTTTAATGGCACCCTTTTTTTATAAAAGAGCTAATTTATATCTTAAAGGATTTAGTAAGTATTCCCCGTAAATTATTTATGGAAATATCACCAGATAAAAGTTTAAAAAACAAATTCCATCACATGATACATATTTTCTTGTTAAAATTTGGGCCCCTCCGCTTCTTCTCGTCTTTAAGAGGAGAAGCTAAACGTAGGTTTGGTAATTGATAGCTGTATTCATAATCGACAAAATTTAACTCTCTTCATTAGTATTAGAAAACAGTTGTTGTTGCATTACGACTTTCTGAATAATTTTAATTTGCAAGAGCGTTTTGAATGTGCAGAAGAGTTCTTGTTCCCTTCCAGAATTAGAAGATTCTATATATTTTGAAAAAACAATTCCTGACATTTAAAAATTAATTGTGAAAGGACATCCTGTATTAAATTAAATGGAACTAAATATGAGCCAAATATGGTGTTGCTTGTAGATTTTAAAGATGGTATACCATCCTTTAGAAAAATTATACATATTTTTTTAACATATTTTTTTACATATTTTCTTTGTCTTCAGTTAGAAACTCTTTATTTTGATAGCCATTACTATGGACACAGGGTTGTTGAATGAACAATTACTTATTGTTTCATAATTTACTCAGATATGTTTCATTACTTGCCAAGTGCGGATGGAAAGTTTTACGTTGTTTCAACTTATGATTATTGAACTTATGATTATTTACTTGCTCACTTCCATAAAGCCAAGGTCAAATGAATTTACTTTGTTAAGGAAGAATCTGGGTTGAATGTTGTTGTGCCAACACCAGGTCTATTAATACAGTTCAGAAATTGCCCCTTTTTGTAATTTTAATTTTTACTTTGAAATTTGATTTTGTGTCTGAATTTTATATTTGAATTTTGTTATTGTCAGTGTTACCCTCGAATATTTTAGTGTAAGTGGGTAATACAAATATTAGAAATGTTTCTGAAATAAATAAATAAATAAACATCTATGTATTGTATCATTTTATCATATTTAGCAATACAACATTTAAGACTTCAACATTAATAACATTTAAAACTACATCAAGTGAAATATGAGTGAAAAATTAGTCTGTATTCTAGTCATTGTTTCTATACTTAGTGCCTTGGAAATCATTTAACGTAATTATTCTTTTTGTTTACTGAAAGCGAAGAAATAAAAAATAATTTCCTTTTCCAATAACTAATTTTTACAAAAATAAATCAGTAAAATTTTATGAAATTAAAACTTTTATCATCAGACCTTTCAGTTTCAGAGAAATTGATTTATTTAGATATTTGAAATAAGTGTTTAAGTTAAATTTTATTTTTACCAATAAACATAAATCTAAAATACGAAATTAGGTTTAAATGAATATTGAAATAAAATAGCACATATGCTAGGTGTTACCGCTGAAATAAAAGCATAATCGTCTAGATCAACTGCATGGAACGATTGGGCTTTATCACTATATTCGGTTTGATCTATAACAATGTAACCATACAGATTGTAGTCTTACCAACTTTTAACCGTAGATATCATATAGAGCATCAGCAAGTTATCATTTTTTTTTTCCCCCAAAACTGAAACAGGATTTTCACACATGAATTACATTAAATTATGCATGGATTTTTAACATCTTGTGAACAGTAGTCCATTTTCACTTAATATTGACATTAATATCTATAACTGTTGCATGTGAGTGATGCCTGATCCATAGAAATGCACACAGAAACCCATTGCATTTCTGAAAAGTGAGAAGTGAGAATTCATCATCATAGGATCCTTTTCTTTGAAGTGCAATACACAGTAAATGAGTAGAAAATGGCTATGGTCAATGCGCTATGTAGTTTAACACTTCTGCATGAGAAGGTCATGTAAAGTTTGCATGAAAGGTACAGTAAACTCCAGATTATCCACGAGCAGATTAAGCGCATTGCGAATTATTTTTGAGTGCAGGAAAATCAAACAAAAACAAATGACTTTTTTATTTTCTTTTTTAAGTGTAATGAAGAGAATAAAGATTTATGTTGCTTTATTTTTTGTACTGTACAGTACAGTCCAATCCAGACATGCCGATGTTTTAATATATTTTGGAGCATAATTTGTTAGTACCTGCCTTTTCTTTTATGCCACTTTTCTTGAAGCAGGTACTTTTTCATCTTATTTAATCGTAATTACATGTTGGAGAAAATTTCACCTCAAATAAAGTGGTGTGAAAAAAAGGCAGGTATTTAAAATGCTTCCAAATAAATTAAAATGATTACAATATTAAAATTCAAGATATTTTAATGTCAAAAAATTGCAAAGTAGGAAAAAATTACAAAAATTGCACATAAGGATAAAATCTCAAGTTATTCAAGAAACATTGGAGCATGGTGTTCGTGTAGAAGGAAACACACAAATAAAAAAGTTACTTTAAATTATTGCATCATATCAGATTTTTCATATACTATTAAGTAATATTAAAATTTAATTACTCTAATTATTTGATACAAAAACAAGTAAAAATTTCATTACTAATAAAATTTAATATAAAAAATGGGACAAATAATTAAAGTTTTGAATTTGAATATATATATATATATATAATTTTAAATGATAGATATCGTAATAAAATTTAACCTTAAAATTTAGCAATTAATATCTCTATAGTTTTAGAGAAATTTTATATTTAATATTGATATTCAATGCCCATGTATGCAATTTTTTATAATTTAAAAACAGTAAGCCAGAATTTACAGTTCAAAAGGTTGGGCCATTTTCAAAATCTAGCCTCAAGCCCATTTCTTTCTGGTTTAGACAACAAGCAATTACAGAGGCTATTATCAAAACAGTCTGAAGTCCATTTTTTTCTTGTTTAACAAACTCAAACTTACAGTTATTGAATTTAGATCTTTTTTAAAATCTAGCCTAAAGCACATTTTTTTTTTTTTTTTTTTTTTTTTTTTTTTTTTAAGTTCAGAAAACTAGAATTTCTAGTTATGACCTTGCTTTCTGCTTTAAAAACAATATTTTGTAGTGAAGGTGTCTATAAATTCTAGATCTAATATCTGACATTGAAGGACAGGGAACTAGAAATTCTAATTTATAATACAAGAATTTATAGTTATGAAATACAAAATCTAGCTCAAAGCCCATTTTTTCAAGTTTATAGAACAAGAAAATTCTTGGGTACTCAACTAAAATGTTAACTAGAACTCTCTAGCAAAAGGAACTAGCATTTATAAGGACGACATGGAACTACGTTTTCTAATGTCTCGATTTATTTTCTAGGTAACAATAGAAGAATTTTTTTTCAGTGTATAATTATATTTACATTAAAACCATTTTTAACACTTTCCAACAAGGTTGAAAAGTGTTTATGACTTGGGTTTGTCTGTCTGTCTGTCCGCGCTCTAACTCCCGTAAATATTAATGAAATTTCTTGAAACTGATATATGTTATTCAAGTTCACTATCGGACGTTCCCTATTGAAAATGGAGTTTATACCTCTACTGGTTTGTGTACAGGGACCCCCGAAAATATTTCAAAGCATTGTGTTCTATGAGAGGTATTTCTATAAACCATATTTTCATACCTTTACTGTAGGCATATATTAATGAAATTGAAATATGTTATTCAAGTTCACTATCGAACGTTTCATATTGAAAATGGGGTTTATACCTCTACTGGTTTGTGTACAGGGACACCCGAAAGTATTTCAAAGCATTGTGTTCTATGAGAGGTATTTCTAGAAACCATATTTTCATACCTTTACTGTAGACATATATTAATGAAATTGAAATATATTATTCAAGTTCACTATCGGACGTTTCCTATTGAAAATGGAGTTTATACCTCTACTGGTTTGTGTACAGGGACACTCGAAAGTATTTCAAAGCATTGTGTTCTATGAGAATTATTTCTATAAACCATATTTTCATACCTTTACTGTAGACATTTCTTAATGAAATTGAAATATGTTATTCAGGTTCTCTATTGGATGCTTGCTGTATATAATGGAGGAAATACCAACATCGGTTTATACACAGGGACACTCAAAAGAATTCCAAAGCATTGCGTTCTATGAAAGATATTTCTATAAATCAAATTTTAATAATTTTACTTTCCACGAAGTTTTAGGAAATTGAACTATCTTATTTATATGCACAAAAGAATGCTTTGCATAGAATATAGCATGAATGGCATTCGATTTACAGGGCGACACAAAAATATCCAGTTATATTAAGAGTTATTAATAAAAAATTGCTAGAATTGTACTTTCGTTCAGTGGCGGATCCAGAACTTGACTTATGGGGGGGGGGGGGGCTGAGATTTTTCAAAATGCTATTCTAGACAAATTAAAAATTTACAATTGCAATATTCAATTGTGAATGTCAGTGTTTTGTGGGGGGGGGGGGGGCTTCAGCCCCCTAGCCCCCTCCCCTTAAATCCGCCACTGCTTTCGTTTACGTTAAACGTTTTTAACACTTTCTAACATTTTTTTAAGTGTGAATATGATTTCAGTTTTTTGTATCTGCCTGTCCGTCTGTCTGTCTGCCTGTCTGTCTGTTCGAGCTCTAACTCCCGTAAATATTTATGGAAATTCTTGAAACTGATATATGTTATTCAAGTTCACTATCGAATGTTCCCTATTAAAAATGGAGTTTACACCTCTACTGGTTTGTGTACAGGGACACCCGAAAGTATTTCAAAGCATTGTGTTCTATGAGAGGTATTTCTATAAACCATATTTTCATACCTTTACTACAGACATATCTCAATGAAATTGAAATATGTTTTTCAAATTCCCTATTGGATGTTTCCTGTATAAGATGGAGGAAATACCACCACCGATTTATATACAGGGACACTCAAATGTATTCCAAAGCATTGCGTTCTATGAGCGATATTTCTATAAATAAAATTTTAATAATTTTACTTTCGACGATGTTTTAGGAAATTGAAATATGTTATTTATATGCACAAAAAAAATGCTTTGCATAGATTATAGCATGATTAGCATTAGATTTACAGGGTGACACAAAAATATCCATTTATATTAAGAGCTATTAATAAAAAATTGCTAGAAATGTACTTTCGTTTACATTAATCGTTTTTAACACTTTCTAACATTTCTAATTGTGAATATGATTTCAGTTTGTATATATGTCCATCTGTCTGTCTGCCCGCGCTCTAACTCCTGTAAATATTTATGGAATTTCTCGAAACTGATATATTTTATTGACTTTCACTATTGGATGTTCCATATTGAAAATGGAGTGAATATCTCTTCTGGTTTGTGTACAGGGACACCCAAAAGCAGTCGAGAGCATTGTGTTCCATGAGTGTTATTTTTATAAATATTTTCCCTATAGAATGTTCCCCATTTAAAATGACATTAATAGGTCCTGTACAACTAGTTTGTTTACAGTGATAACAATAATAAAAAAAAAAAAAAAAAAATGCCAATGCATTACGTTTTAGGACATAATTTTTTGAAAGTTATATTTAAAAGTCTTTCTACTGTAAAAATCATAAATATATTGAAATGTATTTTTGATATTCTAAAATATGTTTTAGAATATGATATGATTAACTTTCTGATTTACAGGGCTACACTAAAATATTCAGAGAGATCAAAAGCTGTAATTATAATCTAATGGCTGCATTTTATTTTGCGATAAACCTTTTTAACACTTTCCAAAATGCCGAAAAGTAATTTTAAAATCAATTTGTCTATCTGTATATTTTTCAGTCCTTCTGTCTGTTGTGTGACAACGTACGCAAACAATATTAAAATTTATTCGATACAACAATTTCGTACAGTTGGAAAGTGTTACTAATCAATGCGTACTGCATGTTTTTTATTTCTTGTTTTTTTTTTTTTTTTTAGTATAGATTCGTAAACTAGTCACGTATTCTTGAGGGGTTTCTTTAAATATTAAGAGTAAATAATAAAATTATAATAAAAAAATAAAATTATAATAATCATAAAATTATATGTTTATATAAATGTAAATAAGCAATTTATAATTAAATCTATATTTTGTTAAATGTGATGCAAAAACACCTTCAGCAGTTCATATTGTTTTACTTAACCCCTTAACTGTCCCAGGCGTATATATTCGTCTCGCTAAGCCGATGCGTTAACTGCCCCGGTCGTATACATTACCTTTTCAGAAGTACGATACTCTGTGTTACAATGCTGTTAGTAAAACTTAACTTTAGTAACCCTTAAGCTCTAGTAACCCCACTGCTGTTAGTACAGCTAACTTTAGTAACCCCATTGCTAACCTAACTTTATCTAACTTTAGTAACCCCACTGCTGTTAGTAACCCTTAACTGTCCCAGGCGTATATATTCGTCTCGCTAAGCCGATGCGTTAACTGCCCCGGGCGTATACATTACCTTTTCGGAAGTACGATCCTTTGTGTTACACTGCTGTTAGTAAAACTAGTCCCATGGTTTTGGAATGCAATAAAATGATCTTGAATGTGACTTTGATAGTGTTTACGATATATTTACTTATTTTAGAGAAGAGGGGATTGGGAGGAATCGGAAAATAAATGTTTTTGGAACAGTGAACGCGTGCCTGCGGGAAAAACGGTGGCACTGGGAAGCGAATCTCGTAAATTTTCCTCGGCAGGTAAGGGGTTAATTTTGATTTTGCGGGGTGGTAAACTGCCAGAGCATATATATATACACCCCGCGACAAAAATATAGGTACAAAAGGTATTTTCTTTGATTTTTCATAAAATAACATTATATAAACTGTGCTTATCATTTATTATTATCGTAAAATAACACTATTCCCGGACTAATTTTTGTTTTAAGACTAATTTAGAAATATTTTAAGACTAAATTTTTTCTTATTTAAGACTACACACCGCGACAAAAAGATAGGAACAAAAGTTTTTTTTTTTTTTTTTTTAATTTTTGAGTATGATTATTTTGAATATGAATATTTTAAATATGATTCAAAAATTTAATATGTTTTTGATATGATAATATTTTGTTATGATAATAAATGATCAGCACTATTTAGATATGTTATTTTATGAAAAATTTAAAAAAAACCCTTTGTCCCTATCTTTTTGTCGCGGAATGTAGTCTTAAATTCGAAAAAATTTAGTCTTAAAACTTTTCTGAATTAGTCTTAAAACAAAAATTAGTCCAGGAATAGTGTTATTTTATAATAATAATAAATGATAAGCACAATTTAGATAACGTTATTTTATGAAAAATCAAAGAAAAAACCCTTTGTTCCTATCTTTTTGTCGCGGGGTGTATATATATATATATATATTATTTATTTATTTCATTTAGTGTATATGTGTAAATTTCTGGTTAACTAGTTAAATAAGGTCGTAGCCTAGTTATTTAATTAAGTGTATTGATCATGAATTGCACTCCTAAGATTTGCATCTAATTGAACTTCATATATATTTAGGCATAGCACACATCTAATTTACTCTGTAATTGGCAAATCGTTTGAAAATGATAAGATAATGTGTTCATTAGGAAAACTCTAGTTAGTGAGTGAAAATTCAAAGTTTTTTTGTTGCTTGAACAATGATTTTGTTTAAATTATATTGATCTTATGAAGAAAGTCTCAGAGAAATTAAGCAAAATAAAAAATAATAATTTATTGACCTTTAATTTTTATTCACTGAAATTCGGAAAAAATAGAATAATTTGAAATTGAAATTGGAATGTCAAGACTTGAGGTTTCTTCAATAAGTATTATGATATAATGTGTTATTGTTTTGACGACTCCTGATAAGTTTAGAGAAGTAGGCTTTGAAATAAAAATACTTAAGTTGCTCATTTAAAGATTTAGTTATTAAATGATTATTGTAAACAAAGTTTGAAACTATAGAAAAAACTCCTTAACAAATGATATTTTGAAAAATAAGAATTCTGCACTCTTTTCAGCACCCGAATACATTCTACTAGATAGGGTTCGATGAATATTTCAAATCTAAATTAATATGGACTACTGAGAGTGAGTTAGCTTCAATTGAATCAAGTTTTATCTAATTTTGAAAATTAAGCCTGTCCTCATTTAAATGAAAACTTCAAAAGAACAGGTAAATTTCCTTTTATATGTTAACAGAGATCTATAAAATAAAGTATTTTAATCAATACATTAATTCGTAAACATGACATTTGTCGTACTTTTCAGTCTGCTGCAGATATGGGTACGGAACGGCACAGAAATCACACTCTCTTCTTCTTATTTGGAAGGGAGATGACAACTATTTTTAAAAAGAGGGTAGGCTTAAAAAAGTATCATTCGAAAGTTACGATTGTTGTGCATTCCAATAAATAAATTCTATGACGTTCTGAAGACTGATAAAAACATCTTTATTTTTATACATTTTTTCATTTTATACACTTAAATATTGTATTTAAATTCCCACAGAAGAAAGTTTTTAAATCTGCATAGGTATTTTTCTAATCCAATATAACGGCTCGTGATTTAGCTTATTTTCGGAATTTATTTTTCCCTATTTATTTTTGAAAACTTCAAACATAAATGCCATTTTTATTACAAATGCTGCATAATGCGCTAATAACTGGAATGATTGTAGAGTTTCTCGAACTTAATCTTAGGTTAATTTTCAATGATAGAACAATTGTTTCTCCTTATGTTATATCTAATTTCAACTAATATATTAGGTCGTTGCAAAAGTTCGTGCGGTTCGGATCATTTTATTGCCTGCAAAGACGAGAGCTTCTATCGCCGTGGTATACATTTGTTACCCAAAAAATGAGCAAAGGTTGTAGAAAGTACTGGAGAGTATTTTGATTAAAAATTGTCATTTGATTTGATGTATTTTTATGAAATGAAGCAATAAAAAACCGCACGAACTTTTGCAATGACCTAATATATATCAAAAATAAACTGAGGATTCAATTGCCACGATAATCCACAATAACCTAAATTATTAAATAACTATAATAAAAATATCTAAAAAAGTGATATGAATATAAGTTTAATATAGATATAAAAGGAATAATACTTTGATATAATCTCATTAAAAAAGCAAACTATATTGAATATTAACAAGAAGAAGCTTATAAAGAATATAATCAAGAAAAAAAAAAAAAAAAAACTGAACCAGAAGAATGATTGGAAAGCTTAATTATAGGGAGAAGAAAGAAGAAATCTATATTAATAAAATCAGAGTTTTGTCTGTAAATTTGTCGGAATCGAAAATTTTTGCGATATCTTTACGTTTTACACCCCATGAAAGCCGAAAATGACTTCAGAAAATTTTGCCTGTGTGTGTGTGTGTGTGTGTCTGTGTGTGTGTCATCGTGTCCGAATGTCGCTTTTTTTGTCCGGGCATCACTTGAGAACGGCTGGACGGAATTCAACGACGCTTGGCAGGAATTTAGGTCTTCACCCAACCTAAAATTATATCTATCAACTTTTCAGAAATTCCCCCCCGTTCCCCCCCTAGGGGGTAAAAAACTAAAACACGTTTGTCCGGGCATCACTCGAGAACGGCTGGACGGAATTCAACGGCGCTTGGCAGAAACTTAGGTCTTCACCCAACTTGAAATTAATCTATAGAAATTTTCAAAATTATGATTAGTGTTTAAATTGTGTGTAAAAAATGCCTGCGCATGCGCCATAAATATTTTTTCACTAAAATGCTTTGAATGAAAAAATAAAATATAAAAGTAAATTTTTAAGTTAAAGACTTTTGTATTCGCGTGATTTTCACTACAAGACGCTTGGCAGGAATTTAGGTCTTCACCCAACTTAAAATTATATCTATCAACTTTTCAGAAATTCCCCCCGTTCCCCCCCTAGGGAGTAAAAGACTAAAACACGTTTGTCCGGGCATCACTCGAGAACGGCTGGGCGAAATTCAACGGC
Source organism: Salticus scenicus (assembly GCA_963930645.1). Taxonomy (NCBI): domain Eukaryota; kingdom Metazoa; phylum Arthropoda; class Arachnida; order Araneae; family Salticidae; genus Salticus; species Salticus scenicus. The sequence continues at coordinate 21,554,226 of OZ005657.1, read as the reverse complement.
GCTTGGCAGAAACTTAGGTCTTCACCCAACTTGAAATTATATCTATAGAAATTTTCAAAATTATGATTAGTGTTTAAATTGTGTGTAAAAAACGCCTGCGCATGCGCCATAAATATTTTTTCACTAAAATGCTTTGAATGAAAAAATAAAATATAAAAGTAAATTTTTAAGTTAAAGCCTTTTATATTCGCGTGATTTTCACTACAAATTATGAAAAAATTGAAATGAAGTGTTGCCATCTAAGTTTCATACTTTAGTTAATTTTATAAAATCTAATTGTCGTATCGAAAAACTGTTTACACCCCAGGGTTCAGAAAAATCACCTCTTTCATTTGCTACTGAATTTGTAATGATAGGTCTGATATTTCTAATTTATTTTTCCCTTTATCCGTTTTTCCGTTGCCACTTAATTTCATACTTTAGTTATTTTTTAAAAATCTAATTGTCGCATCAAAAAACTGTTTGAACCCCTGGATTCAGAAAAATCGCCCCTTTCATTCGGTATCAAATTTATAAATATAGGTCTGATATTTCTAATTTATTTTACCCTTTTTCCGTTTTCAACCCAGATTCGATATGGAACAGCTTTAGTATTGGATCCCTTTGGCAAAATTTGAAATTCGGCACCGAAGTAGCTCGGACGTTTCTCGCCAAGATCTTTAATTGCACAATTGCGATAGCCAATTCAGTTCATCGCAAAAATGGCTTAAAATATTTAAAGTCACCAAAGGGTTCCGATACTTAAGCTGTGCTTTTTGTATTTATTTATTTATAATACTGTCTATTAAAGACTTTTGTGGTCACGAAATTTGGTGTGTAAATTGTTTGTATGCATCCGGCACTTATTGTAACTGCATTTCACGACATTCGAAATCCCCCCCCCCCTTCTCGGAGTCGGAGAGCAATAAACATGTATAAAAACATGTTTTTCCGTTTGAATTCGCTTTGAATTATCTTAGAATGGCGAATTTTGGTGTGTGGATATTGATTAAGTGTACGCATTATGCATATTAGTGGGATTTTGCAAAACTTCGAACTCACCCGCTGAGGGTGGGGAAGTAAGAAGTGGGTAAGTTGTGCCGAAGACAGTGGGGACCCAGACTCCTAACATTGGGAGCGAGAAAACCTCTACCAATCACAGCGAGAACTTAGGTTATTAATAAAGATATGGCATTTTGACAAATCATTTAAGTTTAACGTCCAGCGAAGCGGGCAAAGCCTGCTAGTAAGTAATAAAATTTAAAAAATCCTCAAAATGCAGAAACATTTCTTCGGGATTCATTATGTCTGCATTGAACTGAAAAAAAAGCAAGGTTTTAATTTGTAACAAGTTATGTTAAACTAATACTATATGTGGTGATCTACCTTGCAATGATAAAAAAAATTGCTTTTCATAAAAACAAATAGATCTGAAATTAAAAAATAAAGGAAATATGAAATAACAAAATCAAATCTTTGCAAGAAATAAATTCCAAAATCATATGTCCATAAGCATTCCCTTCATGTTTAGGAATAGAGATGTTTCATCAAACAACGAAGATTAATTGAAACATTCAACAAAGGAAATAAAACAATTACTATAACTTACTAAAAAAAAAACCCGTTCCAAGTCCGAAATATATTCTCACCAATAATTAATTAAATTAATATTAGTTATTAAAATGAATGTATAAAATATGTTTTTTAACATTTCCGTTTATTTTTCACTGTAATTTTACGTAAGACTTAAGATAATAGATTACACAGGGTCTTCTGTTGAAATTTTTAACAGTGTACGAAAAGGATTAGGGACTTGGGGTTCTCGAACTGTTCCCTCACTCCATATCATATTGGCAATATTTGTTAATTGTATGTCGGACTATGGACACGGTTTCTTTTGCTAATATTCCTTTTTAGGAAATAAACTTTCACATCCTTATGTGGGAAAAAGTGGTCTCTGATTTTTTTTTATATCGAACCTGGACATTTTAACCTGCCTTTGAAATTTATTTCTAACAATGTTTTCATTTTTAGCTATCGACAAAATTATTCTACGTACGACAGCCAAATAATTTCCGTGATAGGCATACAATGTTATTATTTCTATTAAAGTGGAGAAGGAACATTTTGGGCATTCCTAAAAATATTTGTTATGTTAACATTTTCTACAAAAATTCTGAATCACCTAGCAGAAACGAAATTCTATTGCTGTTCATAATTTCTGTAAAGTTAGAAACGATATTATCTCATATGTCTCATTTTAAAATGAATAATAATTTATGATTTTTTTTTTTTTTTTTTTTTTTTTTTTGAGTCTGTTTAATTTTTTTCTTCACAAATCGGGAAGGAATTGCTTTCTTTTAAAATGTTTCACCATTTTGTAATGAAATATTTACTCATAAATAATTAAATTCTTAAAAATTAAATTATACTTCATTATACTCAAAACTTTTTAATATTTCTACTCTATCCTTACAAACTGAAGAATTATCGGCTTATTAGTTTAATTTTTATTATTGTCATTTTAAACATTTTTTCTTAACATTTTCCTTGTTATCTCTACATATTAAAAAAAAAAAAAGTTACTGTCGCTGGCGTCAAATTTTTTTGTCTGCGACTGCATCTCCTCGCGAAAGGCAGGTTTCTCCGCGTCATGAGAGGTATCAATGCTCCAAGAAAGACATTTCAGTCACTTAGGAATTTCGATCATCTTAATTAACGAATTTATTAATTAAAAACTTTTGTTTTATAAAAGTACTGTATTTGCCATGTGACAAACAACTTCTGTTATTATATCATTTTCCACAGGGAAATTAAAATATGATCAATGGTGTAAAAAAAATAAAATGTCATTGTTGCTACTGTCGTCTGGAAATATCTCTTTCTTCCTTTTTTTTTTTTTTTTTTTTTTTTTTTACTTCTAGAAAATTAATTTTCTTACTGGCAATGTCTTATGTTGTTTATATATATATTTATAAATATATATTTATGTTTTTCTTTCTTTCTTTCTTCCTTTATTCCTTTTTTTTCTTTTTCTTTTTTTTGTGTGTGTGTCTGTGTGATCAAGGAAATAATATCGTGTCTGTTTAATTGACTGCGTTTCTTTTTGTCTTTAAAATGTATTTATCTTTTTTATTTAAAACATATTTTAAAATACATCGGATATATTTTGACATAAAAAGCATTTAGATTTAAATTCAAACTCATTTATAAATAAAAGAATCTTCTAATTTAGAAATGATTATTTTTTAACATTATAGAATTAGACAATTTTATGGTACAATTCCTATTTCTAATTATGGCAAGAAAAAAATTCTTTACCTAAAATTCTTATAATCAATTGAGTAGATTTTATTCTTCATTAATTTAAGAAGTAGATAGGAGAGAAAATACTTTTCCATTTCGCCGGCGCAAATCTCGCCAAGCAAATTTTATTGGCGACAACAATACATTAATGGATTAAAATTTAATTTGTAACTTAGATTATATATATATATATATATATTTCAAATTTAAAGTTTATTTATATATGTTATTATGGATATGATAAAAATAAATGTTATATGTTTTATGAGACAACACTTTTAAAAGGGGACAAGACTTACAGCAAAATTTCAGAAAATTTACTTCTTAAATTAAAAAAAAAAAAAAGTAAACAGTCGTATTTCCTTATTTTTTTTCTTATTATTATTCAAAGTGTTTTGAAACAATTACTCTTTCTTAGTTGATTAATGGTTGGCGTCGGTTATATAAATTTTGGCGACTTTATCGCATGCGTCGGCGAAATGGAAAAGTACCGGAGTGAATTAATAATTGAAGCTGTAGGTGTTTTTTCCAAATTAAAATATGTCCCTCCCGCGGAGGATCAAAATTGTGATGGCATGTCTCCGGACCACCTCTAGGGGTGTGTCCCAGACCGTCGCCAATTGCCCATCTGCGCAGCACTAGTGCGACGTAAAACCCAACTACAACAACCAAATTAAAATAACAATTATAATAAACTTTTTTCTTTTCAGATATTTTCGAATATATAATATTATAATTTCGAATATATGATATTAAATATTATGTATTTCAACTTGATATTGAATATGGGTATTTCTATAACATAATTTTGCTTTTGACTTGCGTTATGCACTATTAATTTTCCTATTCGGTGAAAGGCATAGAAGCGAATATGCGGGCAGAGCGCTGCAGAGGTTAATAAGTGAAGCGAGTCGGGGATTGGTGAGCGAGCAGGGGACAGAGCCCCTAGATTTTCAAATAATTCAAACAAAATTAATTTCATTTCATTAAACAAAATTAATTTCATTTAATTTCATTTCATTTTGTTTTTATTCATGCAGACTCAGTTATTTTGCAATGTTTTTTACCTCAACTTCTAACATAGGTCATGGGATATAAATAGCTTTCTGTGTGGTATTTTTATTATTATTATATTTTTTTTTTAATTTCCAAATCAATCCATTTAATTCATTTTCAGTTTTTTGTTCTTAGCCTGTCACAACTAGTTTTTTCCCAAGCATATTATATCAATTATATCTTTAATTTTAGAAGTTATTTTAGTTTTACATCAATTTTAGAACACTTTATGATATCCATAACTAATATCCTACAGTTCATCCTAATTTAGCCTAATTATATAGAGAAGGCTAAAAATCGATCTAATTACAATTTTATTACTTTCAAAACATAAAACAGACGTTACACACATACACACAAAAATCATTTAAAGCTTAAAACGAAGTATATATAATCTGTATTTATTACTATTTTGCTGCTTGTCCGGCAGAAAAATACGATTCTTAAGTAGAATATAACGATTTACTTAACTTTTAAAGCAGCGTAACCATGTTTGATAGAGCTTTAAAATAGCAAAGGATGCAGTTACGACTATTTTATCTCGCTACACAAATTATGTAGTTGTCGAGAACAGGATCCATTTTGAGCTTTTACGACAAGTAAACGATGTAGTAATATTCAGCGATAGGTTCATTTACAGCATATACATTTGTTTCTTCAGCGGTTAAAACATACGCTTTTAGACAGTTAAAGTACTCATTAGTAGGTATTTTGTTTTTTAGATTACTAAGGTATTTCAACTGAATTTTGAATTAAAGAAAGTTTTATGATTCTCGATTTTTTTTCTTTTAACTATATACATATTAGAAAAGATATATATTGAAAGCAATGTATTTATACTTTACGCGTGAAAGTAATATTTATAAGCTTTTAGAATTATAAAACATTACATTCTATCTGTGCAAGAGTGAAAACAAGAAATTTTACGAAAAAACTCAGGTCAGCTGGAAGTTAGTTGGTTGGTTGGGTTTTACGTCGCACTAATGCTGCGCAGATGGGCAATTGGCGACGGTCTGGGACTCCCCCCTAGAGGTGGTCCGGAGACATGCCATCGCAATTCTGATCCTCCACGGAAGGGATGGCTCTCCTGCTTCGGTGCCCCCAGAGGTATAATTTTTTATGGGAACATAGAGAACATTGCGGCCACGACAGATTTTACGTGCATCATTCAATAACCTACGTTTCCTACAGATCAACCTTAATAACTGCAGGACGGTTAATTCAGCGGCTCGGGACTTCATGGAGAAGAACTCCATAGACATCGGGCTGCTGCAGGATGCGTACTGTACTAAAGAGGGTGATCGGTACAGATTCCCTACCTCACGGCTCAAGTTCAGCTCAAAACAAACTCAGCACACGTTATTCTTAACACCAGAAATTTAAATTACACTCATCTATACACTGGGGAGAATTGCGTCTTCCTTATGCTGACCACAAATGAGGGTGAGCTGAAATTTGGCAGTGCCTACGCTGCCCCGTTTGCGGACTTCGACGACTGTGTGGAGGAATGGCAGCACTTAATTAGCCAAAAAACCTTGTTCCTGTGCAGCTGCGACCTCAATGCAAACTCACCGTTGTGGTGTTCCCCACGAGAGGATGCAAGAGGAAGCAGCCTCATAGAATTCATCACCACCTCAAACAATCTATGCTTAGCAAACATAGAAAATTCCCTTCCAACGTTTCAGAAAAATAATGCTAAGGGCTGGCCAGATTTTACAATAGTCTTGATCTTCAGCATTCATCTTCTGCAGTTTTTCAAAGCCTTCCATATAAACTTTAAACGAACTATTTGGACCTTAAACAACCCAGATCAACCAATTCTTCAATTACATCTAATGTTCAACCATCATAGTGCCCATTGTTGCGTGGGGAGAAATCCTGGCACATAATCTTATTTTAACCTCTTTCGCCCTTTGTCGGTCTTGGGCTACAAACCTGGCGAAACTTTGTATTATTATTTTTTTTTCTTGAAGTTTCCAATAAATCTCGGTGTAGTCCCCTTTGTCTCGACATTGAATCGCTCAACATCGCTCCAAGAGCGATGAGCGGGGGCTGCTCCCTGTTAAATATATCTGCCTTGATAAAATCCGTCGTCTAAATGTTTTCATTTTACATTAATTTTACTAATTAAATCACAACAAGTATTTCCATTATAACCTACCAATAAGTATTTGGACATTTTCAAATTTAGACATTTTATCAAATATCTAGAAAGTTCTTTTGAAATCACCTTGAAACTTTGCTAGCGTAAAGAACACGTTACAACTCAAATATTTCAGCAAAAGTTGTGTTCTGTAAAGGAAAAGGGTACCAGTAAAAAATTAAAGAAAAATCAAAATGTTTTGGAACACCCTGTAAAAAGAAATACTTGAAATGCATTTTGGCTGTAGCGTGTGATTAAGAAAAATTTTCTCATTATCTGTATAAAATTTTAAGAGGCTACCTGATACATTCATGTAGATATAACAGTTTTTTTTTAAACATTGAAAAAAACATAAAAAATCCACTTTTTCAATTATAACACGTAGGGTATTAGAACGAGAGCAAAGACATTTTCAGAAAATTTGGCGACTTCATTCGACACACACACAGAAAAATAAATTGGTCACAGTGACCTGCCAAAATGCTCAGCTGACAATACAGAATTGACTAACCAAAATCACTGACTAACCAAAAAGTGTACTTGCTGAACTAGTCTCCAAAACTGAAAAGTGTACTTGCTGAACTAGTCACCGAAACTGAAAAGTGTACTTGCTGAACTAGTCATCAAAACTGAAAAGTGTACTTGCTGAACTAGTCTCCAAAACTAAAAAGTGTACTGGCTAAACTAGTCACCAAAACACTACTCCAGACAAGGAAGGTTAATATTATTAGACAAAGATGGCTAGTCGATAATCATAATTATCTGACCAGGAAGGTTAGTCAACAACCGCAGTTGCCAGACAAGGCAAGTTAGTCAGAATCTACACTTGATTAAGAAAGTTAGTCAACAGATCCCAGGTATCTGACTAAGAAAGCTAGTCAATTTTTAAAGAATATTTGAAGAGGCAGGATAGTCAAGATTATTTGCCTGACTAACCTGTCTGGTAATATCTGAAGAGGAAAACTAGTCTCTATTTGACTAAGCTGCCTCATAATATTTGTGGAGGAAGATTAGTTAGGAAAAAAAAAATGACTAGCCTGTCTCATAAAATTTGAGACAGATACATACTTGCCAACATATTTGTTTTAAAAATCTGTAGATTTTATCGGGAAAAAAAAAAAAAAAGAAAAAACAGTAGATTTTGTAAATTGACATTTTTAACAATAGAGACTGAATTTATATAAATATATAGTAGGCGAAAAGAAAAATATATGAATATTTACAAAATATTTTTCATAAATAAAAATTTTCTTTAAATAAAAATCACTCATCTTTCAAACGAAAACAAATCAAATATTGAGATTATGTTTCTCAAAAATTTATTTCAAATCCTAAAAATTGGGAAAAAGAAAATATTGCCAATGATATTTACTTAAACACAAATTTCTACATTCGTAGCAGATTTTGCTTCATTAAGAAAAGAACAATTAAATTGTTATTCATAGCAATTTTAAACTAAATTTTCACTGCATTTAGAAATTAAAATGTTCTCCAGATTTTTATCAGATAATGAGGATCAAAATTCAGTCTTTAATTATCTTATCTGACTGAAAATACACTCACAATGACTATGTAAATATACTATTTAATTACGAAGCATTATTTAAAAATCTGGTGTGAAACAACCACACGACTTCCATTACCCACTATTACACGAATTATATGCATTTTTACTTTCATTACCCGAATACCGTAGGTAATGGAAGTATTGTATTCGGTCCAAAAATTCAATGTCGAGTTTTCGCTTGATTTACACGTTTTAAGGTCTCCTGAGTCCAAATCAGTAGTTTTTGGCAATAGTGTGTATGTGTGTTTATGTATGTACGAACGAAATCTTCTGGTTATGATATCTCCTAAACTAATAGAGATAAAACTACGAAACTTCAGCACTGAGGCAGGTCTGGTGTGCAGATAACTGTTCCAAATTTTGATGAAAATTGAAAAACCGGAAGTGGGACCGTAAGTCCGTATTTCAAAAACGGCTCCAGCTATTGTCTTCAAAGTTGCCATATAAACACTCTATTAGATGTCCTTTCGAATGATTTAGTTGGTTAGTTCAGGAAAATTGACAAGCACCCTGTATAAATAGCTTAATTTCAGGTCTCGCAAGTTCGTACCTTTAAAAACTGCTGTACGGATTATTTTCAAACTCGCTATATTAACTCACTTTTAAATATGCTTTTCTATGTAATTATAGTTTTCTGTTCAATAATTGAGTATGCCAAGTTTTGGTAAAAGTTAGTATCTCAAAAACGGCTCTAACGATTTTCTTGAAAATTGTCACATAAATTCATTTTAGATATCCTTTCTCATGTATTAAGTGGTTATTACAGGAAAAATAACAGTCATCCTGATTAAGTAGGTCAGTTTTAGATCTCGGAAATTGGTGTTTGAAAAAATAACTCATTCCCTCCCCCCCCCCCTTATTTTTTAACTCGCTATATAAATTCTGTTTTCATGTTTATATATATATATATATATATATATATATATATATATATACACACACACACACACACACACACACACACACATATATATATATATATATATATTAGCTTTCTCTTATAGTAAATTTGTTTGGTGTCTACTTCGTTAGGTCAATTTTACGTCTTCGCTGACCACATTATTTCTAAAAAATGCATATAATACGTGTAATAGTGGGTAATGGAAGCCGTGTGGTTGTTTCACACCAGATTTTTTTGAGAAAATGTGATCAGAAGATATAAAAGTGACTTAAAGAAGTAGAAAAACGTAAAAATTTTCCCAGTAAGAGAAATTTTATACACATGTAAAGACATATAAAACGAAGCTTACATTAGCGAGATAAAAAATAAGAAAAAAAAAAATGGCAGAGTTATTTTTTGAAACACCAATTTCCGAGATCTAAATCTGCACAACCTAAGCAGGATGACTGTTAATTTTCCTCTAATAACCACGTAATACATGAGAAAGGAATGGGTTTATATAACGATTTTCAAGAAAATCGTTAGAGCTGTTTTTGAGATAACAACTTTTACCAAAACGCAATTATTGACCGGAAAACAATAATTACATACAAAACTATATTTAAAAGTGAGTTAATATGGTGAGTTTGAAAAAAATCCGTATATATGTTTTTAAAGGAACGCGCTTGCGAGACCTGAAATTGAGTTATTTATACAGGACGCCTATCAATTTTCCTGAACTAACCAACTATATCATTCGAAAGGACTTCTAATAGAATGTTTATATAGCAAATTTGAAGAAAATCGTTAGAGCCGGTTTTGAGATACGGACTTACGGTCCCACTTCTGGTTTTTCAATGTTTACCAGCATTTGGAAAATGCATCTGTGCACCAGACCTGTCTTAATTCTGAAGTTTTGTAGTTCTATCTTTATTAGTTTCGGAGATATGATAGTCAGGAGATTCCACACATACTCACACACTTACCAATTGCTAAAAACCACGTTTTTGGACCCAGGGGACCTTAAAACGTGTAAATCAGGTGAAATCTCGATATCGAATTTTTGGACCGAATACAATACTTCCATTACCTACGGTAGTTAGGTGATGGAAGAAAAAACCCAAAAATTTAAGTTTGTTTTGAGTTAATTAAAATCAATATTGTAATTTTTTATACATTTAATAACCCTAACAGCACAGTTAGGCTTAACTTATCCACAGTACATCTTAAGGACGTTTCTGGGATGCCTTTTCATCCAGAAGACATCTTGAAGATATCCTGGGGAGGCGATGTGTTGTCTGGGAAGCCTCATTTCATTATTATATTTATTTTCTGTATATTTTCCTCTATATATTTTACAGTAAAATTGCTCAATTTTACAATTTTTCTTGTGAGTTCCTAAAAACAGCTGACCAGTAGAAATAGCTAAAAAAACGGTAGTCTACTGGTAAAAACAGTAGAGTTGGCAAGTATGCAGATTAATTAAAATTTTAATTGTTTAAAATCCTTCATATTTTATGAGGAATAAGAGATTCATGCTTGTTTGCAGGGGGTTTTGTAAAAGCATTGTTATTAGTCTTAACCTCTTTACTTTTGTAATTGTTTAATTTTTCCCCCCTTTATGGTGTTCAACCTTGAAAATACATTTAAAGAACTTTTCTGAAAAAATATTACTTGTCTATCAATTCGGAAAAAAATACTCATAGCTGCCAACTTCAAATTATTCCGGAAAGTTGTTAACAATCGCCCTTTTCTTCATACCATATTCTTTCTAGAATAATTTTCTTTGGCATGTAATTACAATTAAATATGAAGAAAATTACTCCTCAAAGAATATGGTTTTAAAAAAGGGCGTTACTAACAACATTCCGGAATCAATTAAAAAAGTTAGCAGTTATGAATACTGGAAATTTAACAAATCACTGAAACAAAGAATTCGCTGTTTTAAACATTCTTCCCTACATTTATTTATTATTATTATTATAGATTAACGCACGCATTTATCCAACACCTTCTTATCAAGACTTTCCAAGTGGATTGTGGCGCCACATGATTTAGTCCATTTTTTATGCACATCCTCATATATGGATTTAGAAATATATATATATATTTTTTTTTTTCTCCTCGGTGCTTTCGTTTTATACGCTGTGGTTACAAAAATAAATATAAACCCTTTTTTTTTTTTTTTAAGTTCCTTTTTTTAATATTACCTCTTTCATTCCCAATTTTTTCCCTCCATAAAACAATAAATCTTATATTTAGCCATAAATTTATTTCAAAGGTAATATATATAAATATTTTTTTTAAATAGGAGTAATAGCAGAGTACGAATTAATATAGCTAACAAAGCAACTGAGAGGTGTTTATTTATGTTTAATATAACCACTGATGCCATTAATAATCACAGCTTTTCAATAAATAAAAATATCAAAATTTTGGAAAACATACATGTTGTAATTAATTAAAATACAAATTATAAACATTAAAAAATAAAATAAAAAATATTTCAAACAGTTAATTTACTTAACCCTTTATATACCAAATCACCTTATTTTTGGAAAAATAGTTTGAAACTTTTTTATTATATTTCTTTGCTGCAAGAGAAACATTTCATATTAAATTTAGCTTAAACTATAGCTTAACAATAGAGAAAGCTTAAACTATAGGAACTTTGAAGTTCCAATGAAAGCCTGTAGTAAATTTAGGCTTTATTGAGGAATTTTTTTGGTGGGACTTTAAAGTCCCGGTGGGATACAAAGGGTTAAGCCACCTGAATATATGCATATATTTTTTAAATAATGGATTTTTTTCACCAGATTAAAATTATAAACAGGTACAACGATACAATGTATTGATATAGACAATATAAACGATATATAAGGTAAAAAGGTTACAATGTACTAAATTATAAGTGACATCAAACTCCAAATTTCCGGTTATTTAAAGTTTTAAAATCATAAATATTAATGATACACTTTTTTTTTTTTTAAGGTGAGGGTGGATACAAAATTTGCATTAAAAACACATTTTACCGTGTATAATAAGAATTTTTTTTTCCCTTTAATCATCTCTCTTAATTTTATGCACAGAGAAATTTTAATGTATAACAATAATTTACAAGTATTTTGATCATCCAAAATAACTCTCACTTACCTGATAACATACTTTCAACATTCTTTAGATCGAGATTCTAAATAGATTTATTTGCTTATTTAAATAAGAAACTAAGTAATTAAAATAATACATAAAAGACAAAAATCAAGAAAAAAAATAATTTTATTGAAAATTATAAATATGTTTCATATACATAAAGAAGATTGTTCTATAATTTGCATAAAAATTAATCATAATAATAATATAAAAGCACATATATCATTAGGTAATAAAACGTAAATTTTTTGCCTTGGCTTTTGCAATACTTCTCAAGTTTTTGTTAGTGACTATTTGTTAACTTTTTCCAACTTAATTATTTACAAATCTAAATAGCTCTTAAGCAAAAAAGAAATATTTCCACAGGACTTTGTCTTCATGTACTTGGCTTTGATAGATATGATGGCAAATCACTGAAAATCGTAGGAATAGCACCATCTTTAACAATTGGTTTATTTCTTGGGACTTGATATAACTTTTCTTCTTTTTTATTAAAATATGTTACTGTTTGTATAATTTCATCAGGCTTAAAATGAAGCTCGCAAACCTTAAAAGGAAAAAAAAAAAAATCATTAGGATATCGCTAAGAAGTACGTTATATGAGGTGTAGATTTCACCTCATTGCATAGGTTGCATTCAGTTAGGAAGTTGCATATATCAAAACCTTTCTTAATCTATGCATAAATTATTATATAGTCGTATATATATATATATATATATATATATATATATATATGATTACTTCTTGATTACGCACGCACAAGATTTCTTTTTAAATCGATCTGGTTTTACTGTTTTTTTTTTTTTTTTTTTTTAAGGAATATATCGCTGTTAGTACACAATTGTTAAACATATTTGGAAGCTGACAACCATATTATAAATGTTATCTATATAATTTATGTATGTTCAAACAAATACAAAAGGTCCAATACAGTACAGTCTATGGAAGGAATTTCTTTAAAGTGCCTTTTAACATATTTCCAGGGGTGCAGAATATGTCCGAACGCGCGAACGATGTTCGGGGGAAATTTTGAATACTTATTTTCTTAGAATAAAATAAAAATGAAAACGGAAAAAAAAAATGACCTAATGAAAAAGACAAGTAAAAATTTTCCAGTAAGAGAAAGTTAATACAAGCGTAAAGACATATGAAACAGAGTTTACATAGCGAGTTAAAAAAAATAAGAGAGAAAAAAAAAGGGGGGGAAGGGTAGTTTTATTTATTTTTATTTTTATTTTTGACCGGAAAACAACAATTACACACTAAAGTATATTTAAAAGAGGGTTAATATTGCAACTTTGAAAAAAATACATACAGTCGTTTTGGAAGGAACGCACTTGCAGTACCTGAAATTGAGCTATTCATACAGGGCGCCTGTCAATTGTCCTGAACTAACCAACTATATCATTCGAAAGGACATCTAATGGAGTATTTATACAGTAACTTTGAAGAAAATCGTTGGAGCCGTTTTTGAGATACGGGCTTACGAACTCACCTCCAGTTTCGGATATCCCACTACCTATTTTTCCAATTTTCACCAAAACTTAAAAAATTCATATGTACATCAGACCTGTCTCAATTCTGAAGTTTCGTGATTCTATTTTTATTAGTTTAGGAGATATCATAGTCAGAGGATACATAGTCAGAGGGGGGGGGGGGCTCCCACAGACACACGTATACTGACCAATTGCCAAAAAACACATTTTGGACTCAGGGGACCTTAAAACATGTAAATCAGATGAAATCTTGATATCGAATTTTTGGACCGAATACAATACTCCCATTACCTACGGTAGTCGGGTAATGGAGTAAAAATATACTGAAAAAACAAAATTTCTAATATTAAATAACAAATTTGCAGCTGTTTTCTTCTGTTACAAGTATATATATATTTTTTTAAATACCTGTAACTTACATCCCCTGCCCCCCCCCCTTTCAAACCCCCTCCTCGAAAGTTAAGTATTTGAAGTTCGGTGATATATATTCAGTGATTCATTCAAGCTAGAGAAAATATCAAATCTCCAACTTTTTTTTTTTTTTTAATTAGCTAAAATGCTACAAGAATAATAATCCAATTCACATAAATAAACAAACACTTTAATGACCGGCGGATGGGAAAAATTACGTGTTTGTTTATTTTAGACGATAAGAAAGGGAGGGAAGAAAGGGGAGATAGAAATAGGAAAAACATTTTTTTTTTTTTCATAGTTTTGAATCTGATTCAGTTTTGATTGTCCATTCATCAATTGCTCCCCCCCCCACCCCCTCGTAACCAAGCCCCGCGCGTACACACACACACACAAAATAATAATAATAAATAAAACAGAAGAAAGAAAGAAAAAGAACTTGAGCAGTTAGCTGTGAGTGACAAAACATAAATTTTTGAATGAGTTGGTTCTTTTTGTGTCTTAAATTTTAGTTTTCACATAAGAATTTTAACAATTAGTTAAAACTTCCGTTGTTCTTTTATGGATGTTTATAGAAGCCCAATCATTTCATATTAATTGTTATTAATCTAAACTTATGCTTAAGCTTTTTTATATTATTTTTTCAATTTAAAATTATTTTGCATTACAGAAACACACATACTATTCTTTAGTTTCTTTGTATTCAATAGAAGAAAGCATTGAATTCGTAAACATTTTCGATTTTCGGTTTTTGATGGATTTACGCGTTTTGAGAGATCCAGAACATGTTTTGACCATAGAAAATGTTTGTATATGACAAAAAGTTTTGTGGCGACTGTATCTCAGGAACTACTGCACAGAATTGCATATAAATTAATATACAAATGCACCTTGATATAAATTAGTGTCTATCAACTTTTGGTGCCAATCGCTCAACAGATGACGCTGCTCTACAGCAATTTCAGAAAAGGCTATATCTTAGAAACTACTGCACGAAATTGCATATTAATTTGTACGCAGATGCGCCTTGACATAAGTTAGTGCCTATCAAATTTCTGGTGCCAATTGCACAACATGTGGCACTGTTATACGTCGATTTCTGCAATTTCAGGGAAGGCTCTATCTCAGGAACTACTGCACAGAATTGCATATAAAATTATATGTAGATGCACCTTAACATAAATTATTAGTTTATGCCAACTTTTAGTGCTAATCGCTCAACAGGTGAAGCTGCTATACAGCTATTTTTACAATTCAAGGGAAAGTTATATCTCAGGTTCTAATGCGTATAATCGAACAATATTTAATGTATAAAAAGGCCTTTATGATACATAATGCTTATTAAATTTATGTGGCGCTGTTATACTGCAATTTTCCCCGTGATCATCTGCACGGTAAAAATTTACTTCCTTTGGACCTTTAGACTACCTCTCTGATATGAAAATCGTCTGCATTAATAATGGATAAAAATAAAAATAAAAAATAATTTCCATTGCATGATTTTATATAGGAAAATGTAGAAAAAAGTTAGTTTTGTGGTTGCCTCAACATAACATTTTTTTTTCTTTTTTTTTTTTTCTCCCTGAGGGGAAAAAAGGCAGGCTTTAAACTCTTATACTTTTTTTTTTTTTTTTTTTTGTAATGATACATATCAACAAATGTCTGTTAGCTGCAGATTCTGTCATTCAACTTTTGAACACTATTTTCTCAGACTATATGGCTCGTTTTGTTCAAGGTTAAAATTTGCCCATGTTTTGTGCATTTTGTATCTTTATAGTAATTTGTCTCATTTTTATAGCATATAACTTTACTTTTTCAGTTTGTTCAATGAAACAAATAATATGAAATTAAGTACATATTTTTAACAAGATATCTTTTGTTTATAACGAATACTTAATAGTATCTAATAATTTAAACTCATATTATTTTTGATTAAATTTATTCTAAAGAAAATATATATATATATATTTATATATGATATAAAATTTTTAATAACTAAAAATATCAACCTTTTATTACAATCGTCAATCATTTGAATGCAACAAGTAGCATGAAGTTGAATCTATATGTATTTTAACTAAGACATCTATTATTTATCGCTAATAACTAATATTGTACACAAGAACAATAATTTAACTTTAAATTGAGAAAAGAATATAGTATGTGATATTAAATTCATATCATTTTTGCTCAAATTTGTTTTGAAAAAATTGTTATCAAACATTTAATAATAAATAAAGACATTTTTTATTACATACAATTATCAACCATTTGCCAAAAATATTTAAATTATAAAGATATATTTATTTATTTAGAGCTGGAAAATAAAAAAAAATAAAAAAAAAAATAGAACAAATAACAGATAAACGAGGAACGAAGAACCTTTTAATTTTTTTTTTAAATCATCTCATTAAAAATTTTAAATATAAAAAAGTATGAATATTATTCTTTATTGTTCTGAGATAAGATAGATAAAATGTTGCAAAAGATAATTTAAAAACATACCTTAGAATTCGGAGTTATTCAAAATCCTTATAAATAGCATTTTTCCATATCTTTTTTAAATTTTTATCTCTTGGAATCCAAATACCTTCTGAACCACCTTTAGGGGAAAATAAAGCGTTACTATTCTGTATATAAAAAATATTAATATGAGCTTAATGTTAAAAATATATGTAAAAATCTATAGTTCAGACAAATTAAAATACTTATTTTTATAATACAACGATACGCAAAACTAAGATTTATAATAACGTATTTTAAAATTTATACGTTTTAAACAACTTTATAAATTAAAACAAATTCTAAATACGATTGATATTGTTAGAAGATTGCTAAAGCTTAGAATTTTACAAATTTACAATTTACTATTCTAACAAAGCTTACAATAATATATATATATATATACAATAAAATAAAGTATTTAGCACTTACTTTTGGCCGTAAACTCGATTCGCAGATAATTAAAATCTCTGGGTCTCTTTCTAAAATGAAAATTATCACAAATATGGAAACGGAACCGAAACGACACCAACGGATCCACACTTTCAGATTTCTAAGTATTTGAATTTCGAATTCTGCGATTGCATTATGCCGCCAGATTTGATAGGTTAAATTGTTCGATTTCGGTTGACTAACTCAAGTTGTCAGAAGGAGACAGAAAATAAATAAACAAATAATAATAAAGAAAAAAAAATAATAATGCTGAGCTTTTGGACTAGCCAAACAAATTTTTCTTAGTCAATTGACAAATTAGGAACAATTTATTTTTATTCTCTCATCTGACTAACCGGTCAAATTTGAGGAAAATGAAAACTGTACCTGAGAAATTAGTCATCTGACAAGTTTTAGAGCCAAAACGGATCATCAGACGAAACACAGTAAAGATACATGGTAAAATAAAACGACTTTTGTGTCTCATGACTAAATGGGATTGTCAGGTAGTGTTTTGATTGTTTAAAATTTTGCGTAATTTTGTGTAAATTTGTCAATGTACTAGGAAAACTTGTACTATCACTAAGATGACACGTTTCTTGACAAGTTTCGATTTTCCATTTTTCTGTGTGCAGCATACTTCAATCATAATACAAAAATGTTAAATATATCTTACGAAATATGAGCACTTTTACTAAATAATTTTTATTTACGCATGCGCTAGCTTTTTAAAATTTCATTTGCATAATTTGATAACCAAATGTATTGAGCAACTTATATGAAAACCCCAAACTAATATCGTGTAAATTTAAAGATATAAGAGAGATAGAATGAACAGAATGTCAATTCTTCTCACAAAAAAAAAAAAAAAAAAAAAAAGGAAGATGATAGGGGGTTTTATCACTATTTATTTACAATCGGCGAACACTATATTACCATTGGTCATTGATTGAATCAAAATAAAAATGCGAGTAAAATCCCTTATAGTTTAGCTTTTATTTTGAGAGAACTGAAATTCTATTCATTCTATCTCTCATAACTCTTTAAATGTGCACGATATTTGTTTGGGGTTTTTATATAAGTTGCTCAATACATTTGGCTATTATTTTATGTAAGTAATGTTTTTTTAAAGCTGGCACATGCGTAGATAAAAATTATTTAGTAAAAATGCTCATATTTCGTAAGATATTTAACATTTTTTAAAATTCTGATTGCAGTATGCAGTGTCTAATGTGGTATGCTAAGTTTCCTAGAAATGGCTTTGCACTGGGTTTAATACACTACGTGTTATAACTGAAAAAGTGGACCATTAAAAAAAAAAAAAAAAATTAATGAAACCGTTATATCTCCATGAATGTATGTGGTAGCTTCTTAAAAATTTATACAGATAATGAAAAAATTCCTCTTAATCACATGCTACAGCCAAAATGCATTTCAAGCATTACTTTTTACAGGGTGTTGCAAAACATTTTGAGTTTTCTTTAATTTTTTTACTGGTGTATTTTTCCTTTCGAGGAGACAACTTTTGATGAAATATACGAGGTAAACGTGTTCTTTACGCTAGCAAACTTTCAAGATGATTCCAAAAAAACTTTTCTAGATATATTACAAAATGTCTAAATTCGAAAGTGTTCAAATACTTATTGGTAGGTAGTGCATTTGTTGTATATAAAAGTGTAAATGAAAAAAAAATTAAAATTTTCTTAATCTAAAAGCATGGATTGCAATTCATTGCAAATATTGGTAAAATGAAGCATCTAAAAAAAATTGTAATTGCGAGAAAAAGTAAATTCTGAGAATATAAAAGCGAGATTATACTCTATTCTTTTTATTTGTGCATTAACAATAATCAATAAAGATTTATAGCAGTTTCTTTGTAATTTTTATATAATTTCTACAAATGGTTCGTATTGGATCCGTTAAAGAAAAAGAAATGGATCCAGATCCGGATATTTTTTCTCGCTTATACCGATTCGGGTATTTTTTTCTGGCGAATATTTGCGGATACGGACACTGAGCTCAGGCACATGTCTGCCTTATATTGACAAAGATCAATACTTGATAGAGAAAAACTAACTTCAGTTTCGGTTTCAGAAAATCAAAAAACATAAAAATCAACCAAAATCATCAAATCAAAATTTTAGATGTAAGCCTGTGCTATTTAACAAAATGCTTTTACGTATTTGCGATTGGTTCCATGCAATTTTACTTTTAGCAATCAACGCGGTAAATGTTACTGGCACATATGCATACAAAGTGTTTAACACTCTTACGCAAAATTAATCCTTTTTAAAGTGAAGTATTGTTTTAGAGGAACATCTAAAAGTGGGACTCCTTTTTCTTCAAAAACGCACTTTTACGTGAATTGTAAGCAAAGCAATGCGTTAAATTTTCCACTATATGGCAACTGAATTGTAATTTGTTTCGAAAATTTTCAGTCTCTCCTTTTTGGGAAATCTACATAAAAGTAAAACCCATTTGAGCATGACCGTTAAAAAGATTAAAGCAGCGTTACAAGTGTTCCTTACTCTCGATGCCAAAGTTCAGGAAGGAATTTACGCTGATTGAAAACCAATTTTTCTAGATAGATAGGAGGGAATTTTAAAAAATTAAACTCAACATTTTATAGCAGGAGGATTTTATGGTATATATACATATATAATATTAAAAATATTCGACAGTAAATTTCAGTCCTACAAAATTACTTCAACAGAAAACTTATCACTTTTTTTTTTTTTTTTTTTTTTGCATACACTCACGCATCTTTTTCCATGTGAATATGTATAAGAGAATTTAGTAAAATTTCTCAACATCGAAATCAAGAATTAAAAATATTCGTGAAAGCTTGGACGTGAAACCTTGGAAATATGTCTGCTACAAATAATTGCACTAATTTACTATGTTAACATTAATGTACAGTCAGAAAGACAGAGAGAGAGAGGGGGAAAAAAAGGGGGGGCATTCAACGACTAATTCCCCTCAAATTATCGCATAATCATGCTGCTGGTACTGATCGATTGGCATTAATGCCTTGTTACTAATGTTATAGTTATATTTTGTTTTGGTGTTGGTCTGCATATTATAATTTCCATCCACTACATTTTTTCAAATGCTAACATCTATTTTTCACTCCACATTCGAATTTCTAAGATCAAGGCAGTTCGAAAGAGGGTACGGTTTATATTTTTTTCAATTAAGTATTGAGAGAGTTACGAGCAAAAATGTATTAGGAGTTCTTCCCTACATAAAAAAAAGGTTAATTTAAGATCTCGCACAGGCAATTATTATAGTCATTAAGGAGAAGGTGGGCATTATAAATAAATATTTTTAATTTCACAGCAAAAGTTTTAATTTTTTGTATATATATGCACTGAAGTATTACAATATTAATAATATAAAAATTAAAATTAAAATTATTTTTTTTTTTTTTTTTTTTAATTTTATTTAGAAAATAAATATGACAAAACAAAAAATTGATGTGTTCCCTTGATTTTTACGATTTTCAAAGCCCACCATCCCCTTAAGATTAAAAGTATGACGATTTCAAATGCAAAACTAAGCTAACTAAGAAATTATCTGTGTATCTAAAGTTTAGTTGAAGAACTATTTTAATCGATATTTATGCAAGGTTATATACGACACAAATAATAACACGTAAAAACTCTCTAACGATAATAAAAAATGAAATAGATAACTAAAAAAATAATGACAGGAATCAACTACAAATTTGAAAAATGATGTCTGTTCTATTCGTGCAAAAATTAATGTAGGTCAATTCCCTTATATATATATATATATATATATATATGGATTTATTAATAATTTTCATAATTAAGAATCTGTCTTGTAATAAAGATTATGCATGGAATATATTTGGGCCACTTCATTCTAACGCATAAAATAGGCAATTTGAATTTAATATTTTTTCGGGAAGCTGTGAGTTAATGTATGTCCCATTCATTTAACATGAGCATCCTCAAATTTTAACAGCTTAGAACTCTATGAAACTTTGAGAGAAATATAGAAACTATACTATTTCTCGGGCTCATTTGATCCAAATAATCTCAAAATATTGTCGAAGATTATAAATATGAAGTGTGTTCAAGTTTTAATATGAAGACGACCTCTAAGTAAAAACTACATATACCATTACAAACATTATTACTAACCGATCTTGCAGAGAAAATAGTCGGGGAGAGGGACTGTATCTTTTGAGTATAAAATGGAAAATATCCATACGCTGCATCCCAACTTGAAATGGCATACTCGTAAACGAATTAAGTAACAGTTTTCGAAAATAAAATGCAATTTTAACAGAATGAGCATCAAAGAAAGAGAGAAAAGAAGATGGAGAACGCTTTTCATCCCGATGAGATGAATTTGAGAAAATTTACCACTAACTCCATCTCTTGGTGGAAGATGAAATCTTAGGGAAAGAAAAAAGATGCTCTAACCCATCCTTGAGTTCATTTCTGGTTGGTGAAGTTTCACTCCTCCCTCTCTAATTCGGAAGACTATTCTCACACCTAGCCAATCAAGCAACTATCTGGGCTGGACTATAGCTAGATTTGAGCTATATAAGAAGCACATTCCTTTAAAACTCGCTATTTATTTAAGTGTGGTCAGTTGTATTCAATAACTTTTAAAATGATAAGTGACCAGTGATATTTTTTCCTGATGGTAATTTGCTGTGATTCTTAGAATTGGAATTCACAGATCTTGGCAATTTCTTCGCTTATAAAAAAGGTAGTTTTTCAAATTATTTTCAATTTAAAAAAGAAGAATTATAAAATGATAATAATAATAATAGTAATTAACATTTTATCGTACTATTTTAATAACTATTGTAATAATTTTACGAGGTACATTTTTTTTTATCCTTACTTAAAATAAGATTAAGTTTCATTAATATTTTTTAATTTCATGAAATAGATTTTGAAATGTTAATGTTTCTAATTTGCCCGTGAAATCCATACATTTTGGAAATTGTACTTTTAATAAAAAAATTATTTTTCGTCAGTTTCCAGTAAGGTGACGAATATCTTTTGTAATGATTATATATTCTTATAATTGATTAATAACACCTAGTTTTGATTGTTTTATGCATTATGCATGAATTGTTTTTAAAAAGTTGGGACTTAATGACATTTAGAAAATGTATGTACATGTACTATGATTGATACGTTTTGAAAATTGTAGTTCTATTTGTCAGGATTCCAACTTATATTGCTACGATTGTTTCCATACACAAATCTTTATTATTATTATTATTACTTTTTTTTTTTTTAGATTTAATAAGATCAAATTGATATTAAAAAAAAAAAAAAAAGATAGTGGTAGAAAAAAAGATGTTGAAATTTTTATTCCCGATTTTTAGAATTATTTTTTATGCTTGAACATGTTCTTTTTAAAACTAAATTTGGGAATAATAGATACTAACATTTTTCTGAGGCACCAGAAGCTTTTTTCTATAAATACACGCAATTGTTTTCTTTGGCCGTTTATAGGAAAACACTTAAAAAAATTCAATACTTCACGATTTAATTTTCAATAATATGGTCTTCAGTTTGACATGAATGAGAATGTAGAGCAGGGGAAAAAATCGAGATGAATAATAAATAAGAGTTTGTCCTTCAAGTGCGTCCATTTTCACTAACAACGAAACTCTTCCGCGCGCGATATCTGCATACAAAAAAGGAGAATAAGTCAAACGACCTTCACCGATGTCTTTATTTCAAAAAGCTATCGGTAAAGAAAATGTTATAATATCGGATTATAAAACTTTTCAATGTAACAATCGTTTTTAGAAAACTCTTCCTTTAACGGATCACTTAGAATTTTTGCTTTTCGGATTTCCATTTATTTTTATTAAATGCGGTAGATCACATCCGCTCTCAATTAAAAATAAATAAATAAATAAATAAATAAATAAAATAAATGTGTTTAAAAGAAAACAAATGAATGACTTATTATTTTTATAATATTATTTTTTAATTCATTATATGTATAAATAACGTTTATAAAATTATATTTGGAAAATTTTAAATGCATTTTTTTTTAAGTATATATATATATATATATATATATGTAGTGTCATCTTTAAAGTGTACTCTTAACCCATTTTAGAGGAACATAAATTTTTATTCAAAGGTATAATCTATAATGAATCAATAATCAATTTACATTTAATTAACCATATACAATTATGGACTTGCTATTAACCCTGTCAATTTAAAAATTAAAACGTCATATTTGAATTAAAATTAAATTGTTAAATATTTATTATTTTCATTTAAAATTACCCTGCACCTCTAATCTAGAAACTGTAGATTGTAACTGTATCAAATAGTTATATATTAATTGTCTTCTACTTATTTGTGATCTTTTTTATGTCAGTTTTTTAGCAACTCTTATAATTTTTCTTAAGACAAGACATTTTTTCTTTTTAGTTTCTTAATCATTTGATGTTAATGGCCGGAATTTCCATCTTTTATTTCCGCCTATTGTTGATCCACTTGTTTAAGATTTTCAATTTGGAAGGAAAATATATGTATATTAATTTATTCAAATTTGACTTGAGTTCAGAAATTGTTTGATTAGGATGTACTTTTATGAATTATTTAATCATTTTTTAGCTATAAGGGAAAAACAAAGTGCATAGAAAACACAATTAACTTTTTGTTGTTGCACCAATTTTATTGCATAATTTAAACTGAGCATATGTTTTAATTAAAATCCTTCTATACATATTACGAAAAAAGAAAAAAAATCTTTTGTTAACCGTGCGAAATTCAACTTCAATGTGTTGAAATTCAACTTCTTAAATATTAATCTCAATCCCAAAATAATTTCCTTTTTTCGTGAATAAAATTTTTAATTTCTTTTTAACTTTTGCTGTCTATTTTACCAGAAAAAAAAAATCAATAAATTAGTTTACTTCTATTTTGATAATTTGAAATCAAATATAGATATATCATTTTTAAGGAATTTTAAAAACCTTGCAACGCTTTGGCGATTACGGGAAATACTTTTAATGGCTCAATTTTGATACCACGTTCCTCCTATGTCATTTCATGAATTTCGGTCTTTTTTTATTTCCTCTTACCAATATATATGTATGGTAGAGAAAGTATTGTTTTGGGGTCAAATTTTCGAAACTGAATTATTGCTATATTTACATGTTTTGAGGTCCCTTGAATCCGAAAATCATGTTTTTAGCGTTTGGTCTGTGTGTGTGTTATCAGTATATCTCATGAATAAGTAGTAGCAGGAAGTCCATACTTGGTATTCTTAATCTGTATCATATAGTGATGCTGCACTAAACTTTTCGTTGAAATCAAGCAAATGGTTTTAAATGCATTACATCTATGGGGGAAATTTCTGATAATTACAATGTAACATCTAAAGGCTACCATAAACAAAATGATATGAACATTTTATATGCATAAAAGCATGTTTTGTGTAGATTGTGGTATTGAAATATTTACAGGGCTACCCAAAATTTTTGGATATATTAGGTTATACTTGGAAATTGCCGCAAGTGTATTTCATTTTGTGTTAGGTGTTTTTCATATAAAATTAAATTTAAGTACACAATGTCATGTGCATATAGTTTATAGAAATTAAGTTAAACGTTCTTTTCTATAGAATGTAACTGATCGAAATGATTTACTACATTTTACAATGTCGACGAAAAATGCTCAGGAAAAAAAAATAATTTTTCATATCCGTACTACAAACAAAGTTTGTCTTGAAGTTCTATTTTCAACTCTGTTTTCTTTTCTTTTTTTTTTTTTTTTTTTTTTTCACGGTTGATCTTGCATGTATATCTGTTATCAGCATAACTTAAAAACAATTAACTGCAGGAAATTCGAATTTGGTATTTTGAAGTTCGTTTTAGGTTGCCACTTGAAAAATTTGATAGAGATCGACAAGTTTGAAGGCAAATTAATAACAGCCTTAGATGTATATGTATGTATATATATATATATATATATATATTCGTGGTCATGAACGCGTATATGCGGTCAGAGTTTTTTATTTCTGAGCGGGGGCGGGTTTTTTATTTTTTTATTTTTTTATTGCTGTGAATTTCCTACATAGAAGAAAATCAGCAGTATTACTGATAAATTTCTAATATTATTAGTGCTTAACCACTTAAAAATATATGAAATTCACTCCTTTAAAACCGCTTCAAAACAAAACAAAACAAAAAAGAAAGAAGGAAAGAAAGGAAAGAAGAAAACGACGTGACCACGAATTGGTTATATCCGTTAGACATCTAAATTTCATCCAATGATCCATAAAAGGTACAAAATATCTTAACAATGTCCATTAAATGTCCTGGATATCCTGTATTAATTATAGATATTTATTAAATGTAGACGAAATTTCGACATGTCTTTTTCAAGGTCTAATAGATGTAACATGTTAGATCAAAAGAAGATTTAGATATTTTCAATATCTATTAGATGTAACAAGTCCAATTACTGGATATTTGGAGATTTATTGAATATGTAACAGACACAGACATCAAATGGATGTAAAAAAGACTGACATTTGTCATGCTAACAGATATCTTTAGGATATTTATAGAAGTTTAATGGATCATTTTAATACTTTTATAGACGTCTTATGGATGTAAGTGGCTGTATGGTGTATATATATATATATATATGTATGTATGCAGTATAAATAAACGGGCGGTTGAAGGAGAAAGTAGCCCCGTCACACAGAATATTTCAAATAAAACTGTTCGTAAACCTATTTTAGATTACTTAAAAAATGGATTAAACTTTATTATTTTGCTTTATTGATCTTATGACTCTTAATCTGCAACCTATCTTTATAGTACTGAAATGCAGGCTAAAAGAATGTCGTATGAGTGATACTTTTTTGGGGGTGGGGGGTGGGGGGGTTGGGGGTGGGGAAGGTTTAGGGAAAATTGCTTAACAATAATCAGCTAATTATTTTTGTGAATCTCAAATCTCTAAACACCAAAGGAAACTAGTCTTTGAAGAGTCGTTGTGTCAAGAATGCAATTTAGAGTTATGTTTCCCTGATCAATTGATCAACTTGATCAATTTTATTGAGTTTTTGTGGATTTCTTTATTATCAGTTACTTTCAAATATGTATTTTTTTATAGTTATCAATATCATGATAGGATCACATTTCAATTAACCTCCCCCCCCCCCAAGTTTCAAAAATTTTAATTAAAGTAATATTTAATTTTTTAAAAATCTGCTACTACGATAACTTCATACAAATATATTTTATCACAAGAAAAAAATCAGACGAATTGGATCATAGTTAAAGAAAGAACTTGTCCCAAGTCCCCTCCCCTTCCCCCCCCCTCCCCCCCCCCCCAAAAAAAAAAAAAAAAAACATAAATAAAATGTTCAGAATAGCCAAAAAATTTAAATGTTCCTGTTCTTCTTTCGCTATTTTCAGCCATTTCTAGCTATCAAAACATAGTTCTATTTATATTAAATTAACCAAAAAAGACTTTTTTTTTTTCCTCCCTTAAAAGGATGGTCATAGAAATTTTGTTGAAGTGAAAGGCTTATTCTGTTGTGGAAAAAAAAATGCAGTGACGATACTTTTAATTTTACGCAATAACAACTTTGGAAAAGAAAAAAATAATAATAGATTTTTTTTCGGTCACTTATGTAATGGCATCGTTTTTTCCATTTCGCATTCAAAAAGAGTATGCTTCTTTTTAAATATGCTTCTTTTTGTATGCTTCTTTTAGAAATGGATGAACCATGGCCAAACACAGCGTCAGGGAGCAAGCAGTCAGCCTAAAGAGAGGACATAACGTGAGAGCCGATCAATCGTCAGAGCGAAATTCAAAGCCCTAAATTCATCATTATCATCGATCCTACGTGCAACTGGTACATTAGTGACTTCAAAGATCATTAATAGGTGGCTCAGAGAAATGGTGTTGAGCTCACGGAGCCGCTTGTGCGGACTGCTATTAAACTTTGTATACTGACAAGCACGTTTCAGTGATATGAGGATCGTTCGAACTGGAATGTCAATGAATGGAGTAGAATTGTCTTCTCAGTGATTATTCCTACTCCGATTTGATCCCCGATGACCAGCGAAGACTCGTCTGGAGACGCCCCGAAAAAAGGGGGGACTCCAACCTGACTGTCGCTAGCTATACGGCCCGACAACCAGGAGTGATGGTCTGGAATGTCATTTCATTTTATAGCAGGACCCCTTTGGTTGTCATCCGTGGCATCTTTATACAGCGGTACGTCGACGACATTCTACGTCCCATTGTGTTTCCCTTCCTATCGCGCAATCCTGATCGTATATTTCAACATGATAATGACCTCCCGTGCACGGAGACAGTTTCTATTGCTTGTTTTCTTGCTTGTAGAACGTTATTTTGACTAGTAAAGTCTCCGGTTCTCTCTCCCACTAAGGACGTTTGGAGCCTCATGAAAAGGGTCCTACAATCATCTCGGGATTTTGCCAATCTAACGCACCAATTGGACAGAATTTGGTATGATATCTCGCAGGAGCGCATCTCCCAACTCTATCAATCAGTGCCAATCCGAATAATTGCTTACATAAGGGTCAGAAATGGACCAATGCGTTATTGACTTGTTTACTTTGAGAGGTCATTTCTCTTGATTAAATCATCCAAATTTTCTGAAACTATTTGTTTTTCTCCCCATGTACATCAGATCTACCAATTTTCGTCCCATTTGGATAACTCCTTCTTGGTCCGTCATTTTTTATGTTATACACCGTGTCCCAAAAGTTTAGACAATCAATAAAATTTGCATTAACATAAAAAGTAATAAAGTACAATTAAAATTATTGAGATAGGTAATAAATAAAAACTATTTTGCTGATATACACATATAAATTATGATCAAAGGTTTGAAATTATAAAATGTACATTAGATTATATAAAAATGTGCTGTCCCAAAAGTATAGACACAATACAGCATTACATGCTTTCTTTTAATTTTTTTTTTTTTTTTTTTTTTTCACAGAATAAAATATTTTTATTGTCGCCTGCTTCTATAAATGCAGAATAACTTTTCCCTTTAATTGGAACATCGTATGCTATATTTTTAGCATAATAATTTAATGAGTACAATGTATTGTTTTCTTTGTGATTCGAAAAAGGCGTTTCCTGCGTATTTTGATAAAAATGCCACGTTCTAAAGAAATTTCTAAAGATGAAATTATTACGATTTTACAGTTAAAAGCACAAGAACAAAATCCTGTACAAATATCGAGAAGAATAAAGAGATCTTTGAGCAGTATTTATAGAGCTTTGAGATCAGGTCGAACATAGAATACTCGAAACGAGTCGGAAGACCAAAGAAAACAACATTACGTGACGATAAAATGCTATTAAAAAAGATTCAGTTGATAATTTATCCGTGAGTGCAACTGCATCAACTTCCAGAATTTCAAAAAGTACTGTACACAGAAGAATTAAAGTTTCAAAACGCAATGTTTACAGGAGAATGAAAGAAAAACCTTTCTTAAAGCAGAGACATAAAGATGCACGTCTGAAGTGGGCTAGACAGCATATGTCATACGGTGAAACGTGGCTTTCTGCCACCTTCAGTGACGAAAAGAAATGGAATTTGGACGGCCCTGACTGTTATAAATTTTACTGGTATGACCTAAGAAAAGAACCGAAGAACTGTTTCAGCAGGCAACAAGGCGGAGGATCCGTAATGACCTAGGGAGGGTTTTGTTTCAACGGGCAAACATTTTTAGGATTTATGGACAGAAAGATGAAATCAGAGGATTATCAGGATACTTTACGTACCAATTTATTATGATTTATTGATTTGCTAGCAAGACCGGACTGTGTTTTCCAACAAGATGAGCCATCCATCCATACCTCCAGATCAACGAAAACGTGGTTTAGGCAAAACAATATCACACTATTAGACTGGACAGCACTTAGTCCGTAAATGAATCCCATGGGGGATCTTATCTCGTAAAATATATGAAAATGAAAAGCAATATACATGTGTAAATGACTTAAAAACTGCAACTGACAAAGCGTGATATGAAATATCTCCTTCTGTAATGCAATGCTTAATTAATTCTATGGAACAACGTGTATTTGATGTTATAAAGTGTCGTGGCAATGCAATTCAATATTAAAAGTAAGTTTTTAGTTACTTTTATAAATGTAAAACCAAAAACACTTACAGGTGTCTATACTTTTGGGACAGCACATTTTTATATAATTTAATGTACATTTTATAATTTCAAACCTTTGATCATAATTTATATGTGTATATCAGCAAAACTGTTTTTATTTATTACCTATCTCACGAATTTGAATTGTACCTTATTACTTTTTATATTAATGCGAATTTTATTGATTGACTAAACTTTTGGGACACGGTGTAGAGTGTATATAAGCATAAGTGTTGAAAGAACAAAGAAATTTTCATTAATGGATTTCTTAGATAAATGGGTCATTTGAAATAAAACTATTTCTATTTTTCTCTATTTCTTAACTTTTTGTTACCTGCATTAATTACATGGATATAAACAAAATTATTATCTTAAAAGGAATAATAAAAAAGTAATAATTTCGCAATAATTAGTAAAAACATGAAAAAGACAAAAGAGAAATACTTTGCCCCCTTCTTTAATTTCAACAAAGCATAGAGGAACTTATTATAAATTTAAAAATAATAATAACAGTCAATTGACTTGATGTTTTGTGGCCTATATTTGCGATATTTGGAGATATGATTCATGTTAAGGAGTTCAAGTTTTAAAGTTACATGAGCCTCAAAAATTCCGCTCTATACTGTAGAATATATCATTCAAATCTAGTGGATCTGCCTTGTACTGTCGTTCGGAATTCTTTTTTATATTTCTATATTAGGTGCAAGTTTTATTACGCATGTTTAATATATCATTTAAGAACTTAATTTAGGGATCACATAAGATATAAAAAACCCTATATCGACTTACTACCTATAGAATTAGTTGTAAAATAACCTCTATAACCTGCTGTTTAATTCGATTTTGATTTTTTTATCACACTTTATTTGATCAAATTGCGTTATTTTCGTAATTTCACAAGTAAATTTCATACAATAATTATTTGTTAAAGTTGAAATGAAGAATTATTTAGAGGAAACTTACCTTCTTAAAAATGGCTTTAAAATTAAGAAAACGTTCTTCCTTTGCATACTTTTTTCGATCCTTAATTTTAAGTCTCAAATTTTATAAACGCATATGTAATTTCCCCCCCCCCCCCTATTCGTTTTCTGTAAAATGTATTTATTTTATTTTATTTTTTAATTGCTATTTATTTAATTGTTGATTCTAAAAAATTTTCGTATTCATTTTGCTTTCTCTATTTTCAATGCAAAATGCACTCACTTCTAAGTATTTTTCTAATTTCTATTAAAAACCATCTTTAAATTAGAAAAAGAAACTATTAAATTTGTCTGTTAGCTTAAGAGCTTAATACAATTTGCGCAATGCGTAAGGGGAAAAAAAAATATTTTTGCAATGACATGAAAGTGTAGTTTTTGTAATCGATTTTGATGATCAGAACTTAAAAAAATCAGGCGTTGTGTAGAATTAAACAAGCATGGTTTTTTTTATATATTTGAGTATATTGTGCATTTATTTATGATACATTAAGTACTTCAAAATAGGGATAGATCTCCCTTTTAATTTTTGAATATACATTTGAACTATTTTTATTGTATTAAATGATGATCAGTTGGAATGAATTTTCATTCTTGTTAGAATAAACCTAGAATAAATAAATACCTTTTAGTTGGATTTCCCAATTTTTTGTCACATATAAGCCCTTCACATTGAACCACTGTTAAAAATGAAGGTGAAAAACTATTACTCACAAAAGTAATCTCGATTTTTAGACAATTTTAGACTCGTAAGATATACTTATTATTTTAAACACTTCTCCAAAACTATTCTGGTTTATTATATAGTTACATAAAGAGTCACTCTTTCAAAGAGTTACTCTTTCACTTAGCGTCTCTTCTTCACATTCATTCACACACACACAGGAACGTACATTGACAAAAACAATAGAAATGGAAATAAAGAGTGAAAATATTTACAGTCTTGTATTTTTCATCGATTGAAAGCTATTCAGTTTAAACTGTGTCATAAAAAGCCGATTTAAGTTTCTCTGAATTGAAATACATCCAAAATTGAGAGACCATGATAAATAAACGCTAAATATGATTCCCTGTAAAGATAATATAATGGTTTTTGAGAATAAGTAAAATCTACTTGAAAGAAAAGTTAACATTTTTAGGCGCATAAAGCAATCATTTAAAATTCGAAAGCAAGGAAGTTTTTTATTGCTTTATAAGACATTTGCACTGCTGCTCTTTTTTTTTTTTTTTTTTAATTCCTTTTAAGCTCGGCAAAAACTTTTTTTTTTTTTTTTTTTTTTTTTTTTTTCAGGTATTCTTATTTTTAGAATTTTATAGTCTGAAAACTTTCTAAGGATAATGATGGTAAAATACCTTTATTTTTCTTGATAATTGTAGTGACCAACGAAAATTAAATATACTATAAGTTTATTAAAATAGAATTACGATCACTATTTTATATTACACTTAAAATTGGTCATACATACCCCAATAGCACATCTTATCCCCAGTACATCCACAGGATATCATGAGGACGAAATGACCTCCTTTGGAAATCCTGAGGATGTAATGTAGATAAGTATATTTTTAGGGTATATATATATATAATATTTAAGCATTATAATGTTGAAATCTTAATTCTTAATATCATGATAACATATTAAAAATAAACAATTTAAGATTACAGATTGAGAAAAAAATAATAAAACTATGAAATGGTGAAGTAAAAACTGTGAAAAATTCTAATAAACATTTATGATACCTTCAACGGTACTTATAGCTGTTGTATAAAATTTGTTTCCTTAATGGCGAGAGATTTTCACAGGAAATCACCAACAGCACCCGATAATTTCACAGAATGTGTAAGAATTGAAATATTAAATATATATATATATATATATCCAAACTAAACAAAATAGGCCATTCAATTAAGCATACGGCGTCATAAAATAACTTCGACATCATATTAGATATCAAAATAATTCACAAACAGATTTATTAAATAAAAGCATTTAAAGCCATGCTATTGATGAAAGACGAAATGTTTCAAGTTTTTTTTCCTATTAGTCCAGAAAATAGGGGACTTGGAAAAAGTTCTGGGAATCGGCTTAGTTTGTGTTTTGGGGGCCGCTGAATCCCAATTTTTAACTTCCCATCGAAATTTCCTTGTCCTTTCTCTCTCTCTCTCTCTCTCTTTTTTTTTTTTTTTTTTCTTTTAAATAATAACTTTTTGTTTTCATCTTTGGAAAAAATATAGTTTGAATTTCTGAAAACAGACAGAACAAAATAACTATTATTAATTTTTGATGCAAAATAAATTGGAAGAGAGAGAGGTTGCGAGCGGCAGCATTATAACTTCATGCTGCTATACTCCTCCGTTTCACTCATATAGCCCTCTCATCGTTCTGTCTTCTACGAGTTAAAACTCTCATCATTTTTTCTACCCTTCTTTTCTGTTCGAACCTCTACCAAACAATTGAGATAATCGCCCAATAAACAAAGTTTGTCATGTTAGATTGAAAACTATATACTTTTCGAAGATAATTCAACTAATTTTTGCTTAATAATAGCATCCAGAAAAGCGAATCGATTAAAATTCTATGCATACTTGTTGAGTATCTTTTGGTTACTTTAACAATCAAAACTTTTTGTTACATGTTTTTCTTTAACTCTCACTTCCCTTCCCCTAGCTATTCTTTTACTTTCTCTGGTATGAGAAATGGATTTTTTTACGTGCTCAAAAAGCACTTTTCGTATAGATTATGTCAAAAATATCCAATATTTATGAAAATCACCTATCATAGTGTACTTGACACAATTCAACTTCCAGCGCTAAATGCTTTTCCAATAATTTCAAGCCTTTAACATAGCTGCCAACCTTTCGAATTTTTTAATCGGATTTATAACTACTATTTTTTGAAGTAAGATGTCACACATATTTTTGGCGATTGAATAAGCTGAAAAGAATTGAATGATCTTTCTAAGACACCTACCTATCGGACCACCGCTGAAAAGAATTATAAACAATTTTACGGTACTAAATCCCCATTAAAAAACGCAAAACTTGGCACCTATGCTTTAATATATTTGAGGACTTTTTGAGGGCCCTATGAACCAACGATGAATGCGTTTGATACCATAATCTATAGGAAAAATGCTTCTGTACACATAAAAAATGTATGTTTATTTCATTATGATTAGGGCAATCTAATAAATATATTAAAGTGTACCAACGAAAAAATTTCGAACCAGATCGTAATGTATTCCACTTCATTTATTAGTCCACGTAGACAGCCCATTTGTTCGATTTCAGTGAAATGTTTCAAGTAGTATGATACATATTTCGATCAAACAATTTGGATTTCTAACCAAAATGTGTTCTTGAGTTATGCTGATAATAAACACTCTAACAGACCAACCACTAATAAACAGAATTGGTCATACTTAGGGGACATTAAAACATGCAATTATATCAAATACTCAGTTTTGAAAATTCTACTTCAATCTAATACCTTCTTATACCATATATGGAAAGAGAAAGCTAAAAGAAATTAATGTTAATTAAAGATTAAAAGTGCATATATTTTATGCTTGCAACCAAATCGATTTTTATCTTCTAATAAAAGTTTTGTTTGTTAAAACAACCAAAATATTCTCAATAAATATGCATGCCATTTTAATTGTTTCTTTTTTCCAGGTGCAATTAAAACGCAAATTTTACTTGAATTATCTTCGGAAAATGTTAAGTTTTCTCCGAAACCTATTAATTTTAGTTTATTAAGAAATTATCTTCATTATTTGATAGAAAAATTGAGGGACTTTTCTTTCCAAAAAAAGATCGAACGCTCAGAGGGCGAATTGAGTTAAATAAAGAAGTGTAGCAGTATGAAGCTATGATGCGCCCGGTCTCTTCCAGTATTCTACATCAGATGTAATAGGACTTATTTAATTTCGAATTTTGTATACTTTTAAAATTTCAAACAACTTTTTTTCGAAAACGAAAACAAAAAGTTCAATTTTTCAAAAAAACTATTTTTGAGGAACTTCTTTTTTTTTTTTTTTTTATCAAAATTTGGGAAAACGCACAAAGCAATTTTGGTGAAAAGTTGAAAATTCAGATTCAGCGACACCAAAAACATAAAGTAAACCAATTTTCAGAGCTACCATGATTTACTCCAGGTAGGATTCCAATACGTCTTATTGACTAGATTATATGCGATTTTTAATTTTGCTAAGATTCACTCACTCGTTCTTGGTGTTAGTATTTGTGTTATGGTTAAAGTCAAACATTGATTGCCTGAGGGCACTAGGCCTGGGTAGTCTGGCTTTCGTGTGAAGTCTTTCTAAGGGGTCCTATACTGTATTCATGATTGTTTCGGAAAATACTACGGAAAACTCTGAACAGCTATACCTACGAGCACGACCTAGTATTGAACCCGACACATGCTGTCTATGAGTTTCGAGAACGAGACCTCTCGGCTACTGGTGGGTCCTTCAATGTTTCTGCGAGCAATAAACACTGATATGTTTTGTCTTTGTTTATGTAGGGTAAAAGTAAGCTATAAATACTTTCACCGTTCTTACATATTTATCTTCATTTTACAAATAGCTTTTAATTATTTTACTTTTGTCATACTGATCTTGCTTAGTAAGTTGCCAACAGGCTTACCATCATTACAGCATCAACATTCATGCTTATAAATTAAACACGTAAAATTACTATATGTACTCTTTAAAAAGGTTTAATTCGTAAAATAATTATATAAATGGTGTTAGTAATAGATACTGGCACTTTTTACCCATCTCCAATTCGTCATGCTAACTTTACGGAGCAATCCCCATTAAAGCCGTTCTGATTTTTATGTATAGGTACATGTAAGTAAATCAATTTAAAAAAAAAATAATAATAATTAAAAGTGAAAAAAGAATGTTTTAACGATAATTATACTACTACTTAATGCCTTTATTCTGTTCAATATTAACTTTATCTAAGCATAAAGCCTCATTTCAATCCCCTTCTAACTCTATGCTGCATGTTATTAAATACATTTTTATAAAAATTACTCGGATAACATTTTAAGATTTTTGAAAGTTTTTTTTTCACCCTAGGGATGTAAAGTTTAAAAGGCTTTTCAAAAGCTTTTCGTAACTAGGCTAATAAGGCTTGTAAATGATTCCTAGTTTACAAAATCAAAGCTATATTTAAAGAATATATATCAAGGTAAAAATTCTAAAATAGTTTTAAGGATTTTGAATAAACTGTTTATAACGTTCAAGTATGCCTAAAATTCTGCGATAAATTGATTTAAAAAACTCTTTATTTTAAACTTGTGCATTTTGCTCTGTCACTTGACAGTCGTTTTTTGCACACTGTGGATAATTTGACAGTATTAAAGTGAATTCCGAACAACTCCAAACATCTATACCTGAACAGGGATTCAGAATGATGACCTACTAAGATTTATAAAAAAATTATCTAGGTGTCACTTTCCATGATTTTAACATTTTTAAACCTTCAACCCCCCCCCCCTCCCGAACTTTTTTTTTTTTTTCTTTTTTACCGTATGTACATAAAGTCAAAAAGGTTTTTCAAATGATACGCAAGAAGTGAAAACCTTGTACCAAAGGTTGTGAAAAGTTTCTTAGTTGACAAAATTAAAGATAGTTTTAAGGATTTTATGTGTAGATCTTGAAAAGGTAAAAAAGCATCATTGTAGACTATGTCATAAAGTAAATTTTGAAAACCATTCCGGAATCATACACTGAAAGGCGAAATTCGTCATTTTTTAACCTTGGGGGTCCTTGGGTGCTGTGTGGGTATAGTACATGAATAAAAGATTAATATGACGAAACTGATACGATAAAATAATAAATTTAAACTAAATAAATGTGGTTATGTTTCAATATAAAATGTTATCGCATATTTTAGAAATTGCTGTTATCGCTAATACAAGAAATTTAGAATTCAAAAATTTTATTATTACTAAATTTTTTGCTTATTATTACTAAATTTTTCTATATATCTTATTTCAATATTTATTCTATTAAAATAATTAAAAAAAAATTATCTAAAATCTTTTGAATTAAGAATTGAAAACGTCAAAAAATCTTATTTTAATATTACCATAAATGTAATGTTGATATGAAAGAGAAAAATTAATAAGGGAGACCAGAGTTAGTTGGCATAAATAGCTACACAATTTCTATTTCCTGCCACCGTGAAGATAGAGCGCTATCATATTGTTAGTGGGGAGTTTACGTATAGATGTTCCATCACTGTAAAAAATAATGTAAGATATTTGGGTAAAGCAATGTTCCAAATTGGAAAGTTCTGTTTATAACCCAAAATTTCAACCTAAATTTGATGCGAGACCAATTGTGGATAGAATTGTTTTTGGGTTTTTTTTTTTTCTTTGCAGTGTATATGCGTATATATACGAAATGTTTACGTTTTGTTTAGTTCATTTACGCATGTTACTTTTTTTTTTTTTTTTAATAAGAGGTGAATGATACAATATTTTCTACAACGTCTTTATTTATTATAGAGAAAAATATAAAATAAGATAGTAAACCATACATAACAAGTTTGTAAATTCAAAATAGATAGAATTTCTGACGGATTTTGGGTTATAAATAAAACTTTCCAATTTGGAACACTCCTGTACCCAAATATCTTACAATTTTTTACCTATTTTAGAAATTTTTTTTTACAGTGATATACTGTAACCTCAGTCTGCTTTAAAGCATCACAAAGGACAAATATCGCTTTCATCGCTTTTCTGACTGATGAATGCATATTTTCATAACTTTTTTTTTTTTTTTTTTTTTTTTAATGAACCTATAGATCAAAATGAGGCGCAGCTTATGTCGGTTTTCGAAAGAGTCGTTAACTATAATAGCATGCATGTATTATAATCTTTTGTTTCTAATACTTGAGATTACCTTGTCCATCATGATTCGGATATCCCTGCAGGGATAATTGGAATTCTGAGGTATGGAGTCAGTTGGCATAGATTGGTCTTCCTTAATGAAGAAATTCTCCATGGTGAACAGCTTTCATTCTCAGCCTCCTCTCAAGGAAATGGCGAGGGTGTTCACTTAATAGATAACACAAACCTCGGTTAACTTCAAAATATGCCACAACATCCCATCGAACAAAACTCAAGCTGCCTTCAAACTCTGGCAACGATACAGAGCTTCAAAAGACATAAATTATCCATTGTCCGAAAGTGACCCTTGAAATTTTGCGCACATTTATTTACAATAAAGGACATTACTTTTTATTGCTCTTTTACAAAAGAGACTTGATGCAATTATCACACTAGGAGGTTTGTGAGCTTGGACTCCCGCAAGCGTCGACTCTCCTAAACCACATAAAAGAAATATCAATAGAGCCGCACTTGCAGCTTTGTGAGTTGCCAGAGTTTGAAGGCAGCTTAACAACGAATCCCCTATAATATAAAGGGCTTCCTAACCACCACGAATAGAAAATAAATGACTTAGTTTTGATGAAACACCATCCTACCAATACCTTGGGAAGATGAACGAACCAATGGCAAGAAGTTTCGCGTGTCCACCAAGGTCAGAAAGGGGAAAAAATGGAGATGGTCAAGCGTGAGGATTCAGTTTTGTACGACCACAGTAAAATTGTGCAAAATTGAAACTATTTGGACAAATAAATGAGATTGTATCTCTTACGTTTGTCGTTTATTTCAAAGAATGAACCAATTATATTTGAAAATCTATAGAAGGCTATAATAATAAGCGTTTTTTTTTTTTTTTTTTTTTTTTTTTTTAAATAAGAAATCATAATTTGTTCATACATTTAAGCAGCAATTTTTGGCAAAGCATTATTAAAATAAAATGTTTTGATAACATAACATAAAATGTTATTCCTCGAAAATTGTGTTCTGCTTAAGTATCTTTATCCATGTCTCGTTATGCCAAATAATCAATAATCATGGGTGGGAGGTTAGTTGGCATAGTTGCAAGAATTTAGAAAAAGTGTTTTGGGGGTTGCTTAAACACGTATTAAATTAATGGATCGTACGTAATTTAGTAGCTGAAAAATTAAGCTTTATTTTCGCATTCGCCAAAATTTTTCTAGATATTGCACACATACACCCCCCCCACCCCCCCCCCCCCGCCAAAATATATATTTAAAAAAAAAAAAAAAAAAAAATGGCAACTAGCCTGGTCTCCTCTAATATATATTATATCTTTCCTATTTTATGGCGCTTTTAAACAATGTATTATGTTTTTGTAAATAGTAATTTAAATAAAATTTTTAAAATAATATTACTTAAGATATAAAAAAATTAACAATACTTTAACAATAATTGTTATTTAAAAAACTGTATTTAAATCATGTACTCCTAGGAAAATCCTTGTTAATGGTTTTGAAGATATGCACAGAACTCTAAAACTTGTTAAAAGATAATAAAGCTAAAACAGTGCGTTCAAAATTTGAGAGACAAAAGGTAAGTTGAGTATAAACGAAACGCAGTCATTAAAATTGCAAGAAATGAGGTTTTATAGAGGTAAGCAAAACTTCATTTTTACTGCAAGAAAGACATAGCTATATTAGAAAGTCTCTCGAAAAAGAGGTAAAAACTTTAAACTGTGTTATGAATATGTTTTTTGTATAATTCTATAATTTATATCATAACCATATTTGTTTATTTAAAATAAATATCACTTTTAACATTTTTATTAATGATAACATGATACATGAACATTTATAACTTTAAATTTTCACCAGTATTACTTAAAATACAAAAAAATAACCACTAAAATTGCTAAGAGTAACTGAATATAACAAAATATGTACCAGTAAAAGTTTATATCAAAACTAATAGTATGAGTATCCGTTGAGTTTTGAAGAAATTTCAAACTCTTGATGTACACATGTAAAAGTATATTCTTAAAAAATTATATATATTGAATGCATTTGTACCGTTTATCAATATAATTCGTATAAATTCTTTAAAAAATAAAATTATGATAATTAAAATTCATTTTATTTATTTATTTATATTTTATTTTATTTTATTTTATTATTATTTTTTTTTTTTATCACTCACAGAATAAAATTTTTTGAGTTCCTTCGTTAAGCCAATAATATTTTTATTTATGATTTATGATTTGAAAAAATAAAATATTTTATTTGCAACTCTCATTTAAAACCCAATATTCAAAACTAGTTTCAGATTCAAAACTAGTTTCTTTTTATTTAAAACCACACTAAAAAATAAAAGAAATCAATATGTAAACGACTCCTATTATTAAAAAATGCACCACAGAGCTTTCGATTAAAAGTAATAAATGCAAAACTTTGAATAAACACCATAAAATACAATTATTTTGGTGCGTTGCTTCTTTGTTTGCAATACTCGTGGCTCACTTTGTTCGTCGGAAACAATTGTTTGGAGTTCTTGCATTTCATGGTGTTTATTCAAAGTTTTGTACTTATTAGTCTCCCAACTGTTTAAATTTTAAAGTTTCTTATATATTTATAGAAAAGAAATTTAAAAATCATTTTTGTGTTTGGAAATTTTATGACAAATACAGAGCATACCATTTGAGTTTTTTTTTTTTTTTTTTTTTTTTTTGTAGAATTTTAAGCATAAAACTTGAATTACTTTAACCGGGCATCTAGTCTCATTCTATAAGGTTCAAGGACAACGGCATTAAGTTTGACCATGAATTTCAAACTTAAAAATAAATAAATAAATGGTA
This sequence comes from Salticus scenicus, assembly GCA_963930645.1. NCBI lineage: Eukaryota > Metazoa > Arthropoda > Arachnida > Araneae > Salticidae > Salticus > Salticus scenicus. The sequence continues at coordinate 21,514,419 of OZ005657.1, read as the reverse complement.
TTATTGAGAGCAAGATTCACGATTATGATAATTTAAATCGTTTCTTTAATATTGATAATAATGTTAATCACGCAAGATCTTACGAGGATAATTTAAGAATACTTAGGAAAGTGAAGGGTCATTAATACATCCCATCGTATAGTCCAGAAAAAAATGCACTTTTCGTTCGGAAAATAATACACTTTTATTAAAAGTTTCTAACAACGGTGAATTTATTTACTTTGTCTATGTACAACTGGTCTATCTGGATAAATATATGAATGTTTGCGATTTAATTATCGTTAAATATATAGGATACGACGAAATTAAAAAGTTATTATAATAATAGCGATTTTTTATATCAAAATGATCTCTACATCTGCATAATTAGAAATAAATTGCGATTGTATCCTGCACTATGTTTTGCCTGTAATAGGCCTTTTTAACCATGGAAAATATTGAGTTGAGTTTGGCAGCCAGTAAATCTGCTGTTATTCATTATATCCACGGTCAATATAGTAATGTTTTTTCGAAACTAAATTTACTTGCTTGTATTGTTTATAAAATAAAAAATGATTCCAAAGATATATATTGCTCATAAAAGTGCACGATGCATTCTTTTTCTTTCTTTCTTTTTTTAATCATTCAAAATTAGATTTTTTTTTTTTTTTTTTTTTTTTTTAAGTTTACATTTAAAATTATTTATATATGTAATCGTAGAACTAGTGTTGGAAATACTTCAGCATTTAAGGGAAAAACACTTTTTAATTATATAACCCTTTCAAACATTGAATTATAGGAAACTAAGTATCACAATATATATATATATATATATATATATATATATATATATATATATATAAATTTAGTGTACGCGACTGATGCAAAATATGTATACATTCATTTGATTTCAGTAACTAATTATAAATTATTCATCATAAAATGTTAAATTATGTATATTTCTTGTATGCTTTACTAAATTTATTTCTTTAAATCGAAATCATATGTAGGATTTAATAATGTGATTGTTTCTCGTAAGAAAAATCTTACGTCAAATTTCTGAAATTTGATTAAAACCAGTTATTTACTTGCTAATCCACTTATAATACCCTTTTCCCAATTCAAAACTTATAAATTTAAAAAAAAAAAAAAAAAATTAAAATGAATTCATAATTGTCAAAGTTATATCTCAGAGTAAAATCTAAGAAATATGCTATTTCGAAAACTTTATAGTAACTCTTTTTAAAATCTATTTCATGCGCAGAAGAAAAAAAAAAAAATATTTTTTTTTTAAATTCTGTAATAGCGACACGATAATACTATTAAAAACATTTCTCGGCGAGACGACTGGTTGTCGGTTGAAAGAAAAATTTCTATTCTTCACATACCAGTTGTCGCGAAGTCAATGAACAAGACGTGAATAGATTGTAATCCTGAAAGAATTTTGTGTTGTTGTTTTTTTTTTTTTTTTTTTTATGAAGAGTCATTTTATAGAAGCGATATGCAGATTAATGATGCGTCATAATTCATTTTCTACATCGAAAGCCTGAGAACATTGCTATCTCTTTATTAATATTACACTAAACCAAGCTATTCTTAGAGTTAAATGCTAGCAAAATAATAAATCTTTATTATTTTCTAAAAAGAAAAGATTCAAAACAAAAAGAGTTTGAAATGATTACAAATTGTTTTCTCTTGCGTTTCATTCGTTGAACTCTCCATGATCATCTTTTTGCAGTAAAACTATTCCTAAAAAGCATTATTAGAGCACTTAAAAAGTTACTTAATTATGTCGAGGTAACGAATCTTAAGAAGTAATTTTATTAAACAAAATTTCAAACTTATTCAAATTTTAACCAATGTCATTTTTAATACAGTTAATTTATCTCTTTGCTAAATGATATAAGTAACACTTTTTTTCTATTCTGAAAATACTTATTTATTATATTTGTCTTTTTATTCTTATTCTTTTTTTCCCCATTTTTTAGGATGTCGTTTCCATCAAAATTGGTGGAAGCTTTTTGGATTTTTGTGCTTCTAGTCCAATTTAGTGAACCAGGTAGAATATTTTTCCCTCTTCTATTGAAAAGTAAAATGAATATTCAGGTGTTAATTTTATTTCTGCATTGTACTTTACTGTAATATGGCAGTATTATGATTTATTTATAGGCAATTTTAAAGCGTTCTTCTTTCACAGACAAAAATTTAAATATTAAACCGGAATAATGATTTAAAATTATAATATAAAATATTTTTTCCCATTTATTTAAGTTCATTGCTAGTTTACGTGATAAGTGAACTTTAGATTAAATAGACTAAAATACATCTTTTTGGTTTTCGAGAAAAATTAATCTTTCATATCCTTGACAGTTTTAACACCCACACAGCCACTTTTATCCTTTTATCCACTTATATCTTGTACTAATTTTAAGTATCTATTAGATGTTTAAATGTAGACAAAATTTAGACGTGCTTTTTCCGATGTCTAATAGATGTAATATGTTAGATGAAAACAATTTTCAATATCTATTAGATGTAACAAGTTCAATTATTGGATATTTGGAGATTTAACAGACATCCAATGGATGTAAAAAAAGAGTGGCATTTGTCTTGCTAATAGGTATTTGTAGGATTTTCATAGAAGTCAAATGAATCATTTTTTAACTTTTACAGGTGTTTTGTGGATGGAAGAAGCGGGGGATAGGGGAAGATGATTTAAACTCCACCACAATTTCTTAGAAGTAATATTTGTCTTTCAAACACAAATAAGTTAAAAACTACTATTCTTAAGTAATGCTAGATTTGGATAGTAAAAGACGCCAAACTAGAACGAGAAGTATCTATAATGAATATATTTGTCTTTGTGAAATACTACACTTGTAAAATTAAGGGCTCAACCTTCATCCAATCTTTGGTTAATTCACGAGAGCTGTAAGTCTTTTTCACTATATTTGTGTTTCGATCAAAAAAGACTTTAACTATAGAATTCGGGATTTCGTTTTTATACTTCTGGGAGAAACGTAGAGCCAGATTTGTGAAAAAATTAAATTGTAGCAGTTTGTCTTGTAGAAAAATAATGTTTCGTTGGACATAAAGTGATGGTTCGGAGTATTAACATTCTGCAATGCAAAAAAGTTTAATATAATTCCAGGAACAATGAAGACGAATTGGTCATTTTCAACGAATATTTATTTAAAAAGTCGTTGGAACAGCAAAATGTGAAGGTGGCTTCATATGATTTTGGATGTTGTTATTGGGAAGGTTAAACGACGAAAGAGAGTAAGTTCATCACTAATGTTTAATTTAAATGGCACGTGGGAGGCCAAACACACATATATTAAAGTTCAAGAACAGAGTTAATATTAAAAAAAATTACATTAGTAAAAGTTTTACAAGAGTATTATTATACATATATGAGAAATCTGGTAGCCGGTTTTAACGCCAAGAAAAATTCGCCAAATTTCACTGGGATAGTCGGCATGAAATGCAAAAAAAAAAAAAAAAAAAAAAAAAAAAATACACAAACTGAAATATATATGCAACTATTGCAGACATGAAATGAAATTTATCAATAAAAGAATAACTTATCAACGAACTTTTACGAAGTGTGGGAACAACCACAAAGGAATCAAGGATTTAATTGTTTTCGCTATTTAAAAAAGGTTATTTAATAAATAAATTTAATAGATTTATTTTGATATTAAATTTGTTAAGTAAGAAATTATCAATTAAGCGAAGGAATAAAATGTTATTGATTTTAATGAATAACAAACCAATGTTAATGATAACTTCAAAGAAATATTATTGTTAATAAATATTATTGTGAAAATTGAACAATGATTATTTTTAAATTGAATTAATATTATTAATATATGCTCTTATAAGGATAAAATATACGATATATCAATATGATATATATTTTTAGTGAAAAGTTTCAGAACTTTCTTTAACAAATAATTACAGTTGGATATGTTTTGAAATTTTTAATAAGCTATATTTAGTGCATTATCTTCTTCTTCTTCTTCTTCTTTTTTTTTTTTTTTCAAACATTTTTTCTGAATTCCATTAAAATATAAATAACATAGCCAAACATCTATGAATCACTGCAGATAAAAATTGTAATTAAACATTCAAAAATTAACCATCAACTATATGAGGAAATTTAAAATTATTACCAAAAATAAATCCGTCTAGTCAGATATTTTTTTCTTAAAAGAAGAATGTATTTCGAGTTAAACATTTGTATTATATATATATATATATATATATATATGTATTATATATATTAGTAATAATTGGTATAACATTATATATGTATATATATTCTAGTTGGAATAGCAGTACTTACCTTTGGAGCTTTTTCAAGCATTTCATATACTGGATTTGCAAATTATCTGAATGAGAAAGAGAAAAAAGAAATTCTAATTTACTATAAATGCAAGAAATTTCTTTTATTTAAATTTCATTTTTAAATGCCTTTGCGAATTCCAGAATTCTTTCAATAAACTGTTATCAAAACAGATGATAATATTTATCAGTGACATGGCCTAAAAATACGTGAGAAAATGCGAAAAATAAAATTCTTATGCAAATAAATTTCAGAAAGCTAGTTAATTATGCATTTAAAACACGGTCAACGCCCTTATGCTAGCAACAAAGTGAGTTTTATTAATGCAAGTTTTATTTTTCTAACATCAGAAACTGAAATCGCCTCAAGCTTCGTGTGAACTTTTCTTTACGTGGAGTAATTTAAAAAGAGATGAAGATGACAACTTTCACAAACAAGTCACTAGGAACGAAAGCTTGAATATTAAGGAGATAGTTCGTGTGGAGTTATCTCAAATACCCTATGCTGAAGATAGAGGATTATTCTGAGATTTTTCATTTCAAATAATCATTATTGATGAAGACGTACAAACAGAAAACCAACCATTCATTTCAAATATACGTTCAAACATATCCCATATTTTATTAAAAATTTTTTAAATCTTTTCCCTTGTTTTAATCGGTTATTAAACTTTTGTACCTTCTCTGCTCTTTAGATAGCACTCCTACTTAGAAATTTAAGAAAGGTTTAAGAGGAAGCCATATGCAGATTTTTTAGTAGGCGCGACGTGCCTAGTTTTTTACTGATGAAAGACTATTATGCTATTATTTTGGCCTAAAATAAATATTAAGAGACTTTACAATTTACAATGTTTACTTAAAAAGTTATTTATTTATTGAATTAATTATTATTGAAATTTAATTAAGTTAACATAGAGAAGTTTTAAAACAAAAATATTTTGAAAAATAAAATTGCTATTTTTCTATTTAACATATTCATTATTAGGTATGTGTCTAATAGGCATTTTTTAAATTAGTACATTACATATTTTCTTTTGAAAATTACTAAACGTTAAAGGGTTAATAATTAAAAAGTACAGAAACTTTATTCTGATAGGCAAAATCGCTACTCTCTTTATTTAGGCAGCCTAAACCATTACTTACACATGTGAAACATTCATAAAACTGAGCCACTTTTATTAACTTTTATAATTTTTTTTCAAAAGCGAAACAAATTACCTAATGTTGTTTTAAAATAATTTCAGAATAAAGGAAAATTCACAGGGCAACAAGGTTTTGCTATTCTTTTAACAGGCACATAAAAAGATCCAGGCATATTAGTGTCTACAGTGTGTAATTTTAACAGTCACTTAATCTTTACTTGAAATATTTTTTTTTTTTTAATTTAAGTACTTATGTTTAAAATTATGAATTTTTTAGAAATAAAGAAAAAATTATTTTACAAGAAACAAATTTCTGAAATTGATTCTATACAAATACCTGAATTGAAGAAATTTGAATACGATAATACCGAAAAAATTTGAATCACTAAGTCGCTATAAAAGCTTTTTGTATGGCATTTAATTTTAGATATATTTAAACCTCCTAATTTTAATCATTTTTAATCTAATTTTAATGATGAAACTCTTAATCTTTTTGGTCTCCCATTTTTCAGTAGTCGTGAAAAACGTTGTAATTAGAGATAATTAATCTAATTGACAGATAAAATTCCTTAAATATATATATTAAAAAAAATACCAAAGTTCTACATAGCTTTTTTATTTATTTATTTATTTATTTATTGTATCTCCGTAACTCCAATTCATTTTTAAATACTTCTTTTCTGGGAGTGTTCAACAAAGTGCAATGAAGTTGTTAAACGCCCGTTTCACTGGCAGCAGATTTCAATCCTATATTCATATCATTAGTCACTCTTTGACAGTCCCATGTATCACTAATTAAAGTGCAATCACTTTATATTTGGTTTCCTTGATACATTTTTTCTACATTTAGAAGATGGGCGTTTCTACAGAAGATGTGGAGAAGGGAATCTTTGTAGTCATTAAACTTGGTTGCTTCTTAAAATAACATAAGGTAATGGTTTCTGAAGGTCGTGATACTTTTTTTGTATGCACAAATAACTACAAGGGTTCAGAAGAACTTTCTGATATAGGATCTCTTTATATCAAAGCAACTTTTCATGTTGTGTTAGAACAAATTAGCATATAGAAGGGAAACTTTAAGCTTCAACCATGTTTAACACCAATAATAATTTGTATATTTGTTATAGGAATCTATACGTAATGAAATTAAATAATGATGAAATTAATTGATAATGAAATAGTTGCAAGCAAATAAAAATATGAATATTTAAAAAGATACCTTCAATATATGCTTGGAAAAAAAATAATACTGTTGTTTTACAAATAGATTTAAACTAATGGAAAACAAATGTGTAAAAATTTTAAGCATTTGCCTGAACGCATTCCAACTTGTTTAATATATTATTATTATTCGCCTTGAATATATTTTGTGAAGCAAATAAAAGGAGAAAAAGTTTTTTGTAAACAGAATTTACAAGAAGTAATTTCTAGAAGTAACTTTCAAAGTTCACATTTTATTGGCAAACAAAAATATTTTCTTGTAAAGAAAAAGAAATTTTGTAAACAGAATTTAAAAGAAGACAATTGGATTAAAAAAAAAAAAAGGTAACAATTTAATGTCACATTTCATTGGCAAAAACAGTACTCATTCTAAATTTGCCTCATAAATTATAAAATTCGACGTAAAGTGATAATGTAGTTAATATTAATTAATTTTCTTTTGTTATTTTTTAATAAATATTAAGTTTATGTTTAAAAACACATTATTTGATAAAAATTTCTTCTTTCATACCTTTTTTTTCCCCATTTGCTTCGAAATCATGAGCCTTTTTAGTGACACGAAAGTCAACAATTTAGAGTCCAAAGTTCCTAAAAAGAAATTGATTCCTTTATTTTATTTTATTTTTCTTGTCGTCTTTGCACCCCTTTTAAAATAAACTTTCAAGTCGAATTATAACTCTTATGTAAGATAATGCATGCGTATTTTCTTTTGTAGTTGCAAACCCTAAAATCGTGAAACCTATTACCATGATATTTTCTTAACTTGACATTAGAGTGGCTGCAATCATAAAATGGTACAATTTTTATAATTTTTTTTCAACCAAAGCTTGGTGTGATGTATATTATAAAATTAATTTTCTCTCTAAAAGATAGGTAAATCCTTTAAATAAATAAAATTATAAGTTAAATTATTTAATCTTAAACAACTATTTTAAATATAACGATATAACTAATTTTAACCTATAAATAATAAGTTTGCATTGTAATTTTCTAATTTTTATATGTTCTCTTTCATATCTTTTTCAAAGCAACTGAAACTAAATCTTTGATCAATTCCCGGTATTCATTTAATAATTATGAAAATTCTTTTCACTCTGTAAATGATATTATTTTGACTCATTTCTTCCTTTTGTTTTGTGAAACAAGATAATAATTAATTCGGCTTCTTTTAATCTTACATCGAAATATAACTCCAGTGCCCTCTTGTCGCTTAATTTACAGCATCAGCTAGACAAAATATTTGCTTAGCTGGTTATTTCCCAGGAACTAAAAACTTGGCGAAATCATACCAATATTCACTAACAACGGCCACTGAAGTACGGCTCGCCTTTTCGAAAAATTATATAAGAATGTTCGTAACGATTACTGTAACCTTGCTCTTCTGAAATTGTGAACTTGGCGTATATAAAATTTAACGCCAAAAGCAATGTCGTTTTGGACGGCATTTACGATCATCTCTCAGACGACGAAGGTTTAGGGCTTTGTTCCCCCACTCCATACTGTTATTGTCAAAAATTTATCATGTCCTTTGGAAAATAAGTATGTTCATATAAAAATTGCATACAGAGGTTTCAGTATGATAGAAAGAAAAATTATAAGAAATTAACACAATTTGTATAGTTTTAAAAAAATAGAAGACCATCAACATCTTTAGTAAACACACGTTTCAAATTAGCTACAATACTCAGCACCCAACTGCAATCATCAAATTGTTCAACTTATATGTATCCATGAAACAAAAGCACAAAAAGAAATAACAGAACATGTGCAATCATTTTGAAACATACGCACTATTATAAGTTCTGAAGACTAGAAGGATTCTCTTGTTTATTTATTTTAATACAATATGTACCTTATGTTCATATTTAAAAAATAAATATTAATACATTGAAACATTTTTCTTAATTACCTAAAAGTTGAACTATATATGTGAATTTATGAATATATAAATTAAACAGTTACAAATTATAAGGATTGCAGATCATAACAGTTACTAATTAGCTTGCATGAAATGATAAAAAGAAACGTACTCGAATGTGTCAATTAAATGTTAGCTAAATTTTTGTGGCAGTGTAGGGGTTAAGGCCGATTGACTGCACATAGGTCCAAAATCTGGATAGAATGTCTTCTATAGGGGTCTTTTTAAGGGGTCCTAGCCCATATTTACTCAATTTCTGGAGAAAACCACGGAAAACTCTGAAAGGCTAAATGAAAAAGGGCGACATAGAACCCAGCACTTCTCGTCAACCAACTTTAAGAGCAAAATCTCTTGGCCACTAGTGGGGCTAACTATTTTCGGAAACAATTTTTTTAAATGAATTTGGGCTCATGGTTAGATTTATAATAACTAATTAGCCAAAAATTTCAAAAAATAATTTCTGAGAATTTTCCATAAGGTCTTTAAAAGGAAATGAAAGATTTTGATTAGCTGAGCACTTTTCATGTATTAATAGAAATCGTTCCTAGCATGTCCATTTATTTTTAAAATTTTTAATTTTGATAAAAGGTATTGAAAAAAAAATAGATTTTTCTTAAATAAGCCCATTTTAATTTAAAATTTATCTTCACTTTATGTACGTTGGATATATCAGTTATCCCTTTTCATTAATATAGAATATATTGCATTCCCGAAAAACTTGTTCATTTGTTCACTACGAACGCTTTATTTTCACATAGTAAGCTATTAAATTATCATTAAATAAATAAAAGAACGATTTTTTTAAAATAGAAACATTTTTCAAGTTCAGAAAAATAGTTAAAAAACCGAAGGAGAAGTTCCATTTCAAATTTTTCTTGTGAAAATTGCTAGAAAATAGAAGTATTTTTTTAAACGCAAAGTATGAGAACCTATATGAACAATAATGTGAGATGCCGAGAACGAGAGAAATAATGAACAAAAAAATGGAGTCAAAGAACGAGAAATATTTCAAGGACAAGATTAAACACCTTCAAGCAACACGATCCATAACTTTTCACGACCGTAGATTGTTTGATATGATAATATTCGGACTGCAAAATGTACATTTGAACTCCAGAAAGAAATAAGGATCACGAGAGATACATTTAACACCAATATGCTTAGATAGAAAACTGAAATTATTCGATTGTCTTCTATTCATACATTTAGCCTTGATATTTTTTTACACTAAGAAAATCGTTCTTTAATTAATTTTGAAAGCCTCACTTTCTTCTATATTTGTAAAAGAAAGCATCAGACTAGTACAAATATTGAATTTCGGTCTTCGATGTATTTCATATAATTTCAGATGTCCTAAACACGAGGTGACCATTTTTTTCAAAAATGTCTATCTCTATTACTAAAATTTTGTGGCCGATCTAGACCAAGAACTAATACACAGAATTTCATAAAAGTTTATATTTAGTTGCACGTTGATATAAGTTGGTATCTATAAACTTTTAATGTATATAACCCCACAATCATAGGATGATATTTCCCTTATTTACGGGAAAACTATATGTCAGTTTCCAAAATGTATAATTGCACCAAATTCGGTATGTTAGAGGGCTTTTATAAAAATCTACGCTGACTCAGTTTGCTTATATTCCGGCATACAGAACACCCTTTTGCAATATCCCCCATGTACAGAAAAGTTATAACTCAGTTTTTTAAAATATAAGTACACCGACGTTAAATAAACCTGATTTTAAAAAAGGCTGATTTAATTTACGTGTATATCAGCAGACAAGTGGCGCTGATTTTCCCTTCTGTGATTTTCCATACGACTACATCTGAGCTTTTATTGATTAAAATTGTACCAAATTACAAATGTAAAATCTTCATTAAAAGTAACGATTAAATCTCTGTGCATAATAACCGTCCTGTTATATAGGTTAAGTTTTTGAGAAAAGGTTTTTGAAATGAAAAGTTTTGAAAGAAAAAGTTTTTGAGATGGTCATAATATACTAATATATTTCAGCAATAATTGAAATTTACTAAGAAAAACTGTAGAATTTTTCAGCTGTGATTTCTGATTCTTTTTCTTAAAAATAAATAAATAAATAGTTTGTATATGGAAGACTTAGGTTTAAAGATATGTTTATAAGTGCAAAGTATAAAATAAGAAATTCTTTGTTACGAAATCTATTCAAAACAAAATGTATCGAGATAATTCATGAGACAAGTAAAATGTATAAAAAGAAAGTAGATCTGCACGCTTTCAACGAAAAGTAAAATGATGTCAATAACCAGACATCATGAACTGCGAATGATTACAGTGTTTCGAAAGGTCAAGTTCAAAAAAGGCGGAATTGATTTTTGTTTCGTATCAAATCGACATCATCTACTCTTGCTGATATTTAATAATAGCTATTTCTTTTTTACTGGGAATGTCTTAACATATGATTTTCACGGTCATCAGAAGTAAGATTGGGAAAGATATCTTACATGATCTGGGAAAGAAATATACATATTAGGAGGCATGTTATTCTCAGTACTAGGAAAAGATTGCTTTCAACAATCTTGGTTTACAATTTTAGAAGCAAAACATTATACTGTAAGTTATTTATATATTATTTATTTTTTGAGAAACGTTCAGTGACCTGGAGTAAAAGGATAGTTTAAATCTTTAAAAATTGTTTTCAGAGTCTTTTAATTAATAGCGTTTGCTTTTGTATGTGTGTGTTAATTACAGTGATCTGATGAGAAGAATTTTGTAGTCGCATTTATTTCCTTTGCTTATAAAATAATTACTAAAATCATTTCCAAAAAAGTATGGATTTTTGCGTAATAGGAGCTTTTCAGATTTTTGAGATAAAAGAAAATCTCTTTATCATATTGAAGTAAAATAGAATCCAAAAACGGTAAAAATAATTTTATTTGTTTAGTATTCTACAAAACTGGAACTAAGCAGCTGATTTTCTCGTGTATTATTAAACTACAAATCCAATACTTACTCATATACCTTATTAACATTGAAATAAACGGGAAATAAATGCGTCAATCACTTAGAATCATTCTGAATAACTACTTGAAAATTTATTATTGATTTTTTTAATTTCACGAAAACGGTGCAGATGAGTATAGAAAATTTATAGTTAAAATGAATCTAAAAGACAGAATCGTTTACAAGAAATCGAGATTTCCATGTATTTGCCTAGATTTGTTAAATAATAAATAAAGGATGATTTAACAATTTTATAAATGAATAATATCGAAACATTGATTGAAAAGGAAACATCAGTAGAATGTTTTTTTCGGCGTTTTAAGGTGATTAAAACTTATTTGTAAATTGATGTCACAGAATTATAAGATACGTATGTATTGAAATGTTAAGCGTATTAAAATTTTTAAAAACTATTTGAATTAAAAAAAAAATAAATAAAATTCGAAAAATTCTGAAAATATTTAAAATCTAATTCTATATTTTTTCCTTCGATTTTACATTGTTATAGTCTAAATATATTTCGATGTTATTTCGTGGATAAGCTAACAATTACAATATATATATATGTGTGTGTGTGTGTTGGAACACTTAAAATTTTCATTAAATTTGCACATTCGAACATATACATATTTTCTTAGCAATATTTCAATGACTTCAGAAATTAAAATCCAAATATGTACCTAAATATATTTAGACTATGTTGTTAAAATGTAATAAACTGAAATCGAAGGGAAAAATAAAACTAATTCATTGTAAATAATTTTAATAGTTTATTTTATTTATTTTTTTAATGTAAGTAGTATCTGACAAATTTTAATATACTTAATATTGTTTGGTTTTAATTAGATAATTTTATTATAGTCAGTTTCATATTTTAATTGACATGCAATTTCATATTTTCAATGCAATAATCCTCAATATGTAAGCTTATGTAAAATATTGTTTTATTCTGTGTATAAATGATAAATTTTGAATAACTCAGGAAGGTTTTAAAGTACAGTGTTGATATTCAATAATGTTTATGGAAGTATATGTAATATTTTAAAACTTGACTGATAATTTTACGAAGAAAATAATTTTCATCATGCTCGTTTATACGAAATTTTGCGCTATGCTTCGATGTTAAGAAAATTTTAAATTTCGAATGGGTTTCGAGGTAGGATGTTCATATTAAATAATGTCCATGCCAGTATCACAAATAATTCTTTAAAACAAACTAAACATCTTTACGATGAAACTAACCTCCTTCCTCAAGCACATTTTTCTGAAATATCGCCATATTCTCCCATGTTAACGAAATCTTAAATTTCGAGTAACATACGAAAAAAGATTTTTAACTAGAATGTTTAAAATCAAGTTTATTTTATTTTATTTATATGTATATTTTATTTTATTTATTTATTATTTTATTATTATTATTATTATTTTTGCCAGCGATAGGTTAAAACTGGTCTGAGGTCTTTGCAATCATTCGTTCTTGAGATAATTTCTACAAAGACTAGCTAACAAATAAATAATACTAATAATAACAAATAACTGATTGACTAACATACAGATACCACATCGATTTTGTAATGTTCGGATTTCTTACGCCTAAAAACGTGTAAAAACCTGAAGTTGAAAAATCGCATGAAAACCTATGTTCCCCATACCTATAATATGGCGGGAGACTAAAAAGATGTATAACATCCACCGTCGTTATAATAAACGTGGAACTAAAGCAGGTTTTGGAGTTGTTATTATAAGTACGGAATTGCTATTAGAAATACAAAAGTTAGATTACTCTCAATGTATAGGACACTTCGCGAGAAAAGCACATTTATATATCCAGAAATTTCCTGAGATCAGAACAGTACTATATATATTTCTTTTTTTTTTTCTTTTTTTCGTGCATTCATTAAACAAGAGTTATCAAAGGCTTTCAAACATATATATATATATATTATTTATTTATTTATTTATTTATTGTATTGTCCGTTTCTAATAACTTTTTTTTTTTCTTAATCCATTCTCCCCAAAGAGTCAAGTGTCATTAGAAATAATACAGGAGAAACACTTGAGGTTCATTTTGTTATATGCACTAGAGTTACTTACAAAGATTTCCACATTTATCAGTTTTGTGACTGAATATTGTCATTTGTAATTATTGAAATGGATTTATTTTTCCTCCTTATTAGCTCCAGTTCAAGATTCTCTTTTACATGTTGGGAGAATTCCTCGAATGCAAGGTAAATATAAAGCATTGAATATGAGTTATAGAACATAGTATATATGTATAATATAGTATATACATTGTAAAGTACATATAGCTAATATGAGTTATTACAAAGTATTTTATGTTACATAATTGTATATTAACATAAAATTCTCTCTCTCTCTCTCTCTCTCTTTTTTAGGCTGCTATTTTAAATCAGATCATTTTGAGAACGGAGATAGAATTTACACTCAAGAATCATGCTTAAATTGTACTTGTATAGACAGTACAGTCATGTGCTACCTCCGGGTTTGCCCTTTTGTCAAACCTTTAGGTGAAGAATGCATAGAAATAAAAAAAGAAGATGACTGCTGTCCTACTTTCCACTGTCCTGAAGGTAAACACTTATTCTAGAATTATTTTTCTTTTTATTTGCTTATTCAAACACTATCAAAAGGAGAAATAGATAAGCAAAAATTATTTTAGAACTGATAAACATTAAATACAGCGTATTAATAAAAATAAGAAATACTTTCTGTTTCTGTTTAACAATGCTTTGTTTTCCTTCCAGTGGTAAAAGAAAAAGACTGTCATGATTCTTTTCACGATCATAATCAACCAGGTGAGCGTTTTTTTTTTTTTTTTTTTTTTTTTTTTAAATGAACTTTTATATTAATTTTAAATTTATTTATTCATGCATATTCCTTAAAAAGAAAATAATTGTATCTAATTTGTATTTTAGGATGTTTTTTGAACGGCACATATTATCCTGATGGTTCCATGCTTCCACAAGATCCCAAAAATCCTTGCCAAATATGTTACTGCATTCGCAACAGTACTTCATGTGTAGTACAAGAATGTGATTTGAAAATTGAAGGATGCTCTCCTATCTATAAATCGGGTCAATGTTGTCCTTGTCGCTATAATTGCTGTAAGTATCAGTTTCAAAAATTATTTAACAGCCGTAGTCGGCGAACAGCTGGTTCGCAACAATTGAATATTCTGTCCGTAGCAAACTGCTGCTCAATGTCGCCAGCGACTATGCGTATGCAGAAAACAAACAAATTTAGACGTTAATATCAATTGGGGGTCCTACATTTTTGTAGTAGTGTTTTCCTGGTCGCACACGATCCCTTCCGTGAAGAATCAAAATTATGATGCCATGTCTCCATACCACCCTAAAGGGAGAGTTTCAGAGCGTCGCCAATTGCCCAAAGTGTACCATTAGTGCGACATAAAAGTGCGACATTAGTGCGACTCCACTCAGTCCTGGAAGCACGCGTGAATGTTTTTGAAAAAACAAATATCACGGTTTTTCAATGCTCTATCTTCATTTTAAAATTTGTAAATGTCTACGCTGCTGCCACCCCTTAATAATTTTACAGCTTCAAAAGAACGGCGCAGTCGATTCCTCATCCCCACCTCCCCCCTAAAAAATGTTACACGGTTTTTCAAAGTCCTAGCTTCATTTAAAAAATTTTAAATACCTGCGCCCCCATCTCTACCGACTAGTTTTAGAAAGTCAAAAGCACGCGCAATCGATTC
This sequence comes from Salticus scenicus, assembly GCA_963930645.1. Lineage (NCBI taxonomy): Eukaryota > Metazoa > Arthropoda > Arachnida > Araneae > Salticidae > Salticus > Salticus scenicus. Next base: position 21,499,087 of record OZ005657.1, on the reverse strand, counting down.
CTCACAGCCCAAAGCTATTTAAACACGGTTTTTGTTATACCCTAGCTGTATTTTATCATCGCCATCATCATCTTCAAAGATTAGGCTGGGAGCCTGTTCCGGCTTCTTGGTCTAACCACCGTTTTCTGGGTCTGCCGCGGTCACACTTGCCCTTTGGAATGTAACAGAAGGCAGCTCTCGGTAACCTTCCGCGTGCCATACGTTGGAGATGACATTTCCAATTAGTGCGGTATATATTGATCTTGTCTAAGAGGCTAGAAACTTTTGAATTCTTTATTCAAATTCAAATTCTTTAATATGATTTAATGTATTTCAAATTCTTTAAATATTTGATAACTTTTACAGCTTCGAAAATATAAGTATCGATATCTTACCCCTCAAAAAATCCTAATAACATGCTTTTTCTAAACTTAGCTCTATTTTAATTTTTTGTTTATGTTTGCCTACTATCTCATCTTAATAATATTACGACTTCAAATTATACGCAATCGATTCATCATCTTCCAGAATTTTAAAATTCGTTTTTTTTTTCACCCCCTAGCTCTAGATTAATTATATATATATATATATATATATATATATATATATATATATATATATATATATATAAAGTTTAACTAAATTTAAAATTTAATGAGTTGATTAGTTTTTTCTATATTAACATTTGATCCTAAAAACAAAGCAGTTTATTTCCCTAGCAAAGTAATATTTATCGCTTGAATTTGAAAAAGGAAACATGAAGAGGGGAAAAAAACAACTATATCCTATTCAAAGTAATTTTTATCTGTTTGAATAAATATTTGTATATTTCTTATTTCTTAACGGATCGAGAAGATTTTTTAGGCTGTCAACTCAAAATCAGTAATCCTGGCCGAATACACATTTCTGTTAAAAACGGACTAAAGAAAAAAATTAAAAACTGTTTTTATCTCCAGAAAAAATCCAGCGTGTTGGTGTTTGGTATTAAGGCCGATTGCCTTCACGAGGATCCTAGACCTATAGGTGGAGTGCAACTCCACGGTGAGAGTGCACATAGGTGGAGTGCACCTCCATGGTGAAGGGGGGGGGGGTCTTCCTAAGTTGTTCTATCCCGTATTTACGCGAACCGGAAAAGTCCAGAAAAGAACAATAAAAACTTAAAACGTTATTTCCTTTTCAAAGGAATTTGATCACGGCCGATTACCAATTTCTGCTAAAATTAGTCAAAAATTAAAAATTTAAAACCTTAATTTTTAAGCTTCAGAAGCACGTTACGTAAATAAAATGTAGCCATCCCTGATAAGGATCTTGGAGCCGCGAATTTGTCTATATACTCTCTTCCGCTGTTTTCATAAGCCAGATTTTGTAAATGGCAATAGAATTGCCCCAAAAATCCTTTTTTAATCAATTAAAAAAAAAATCTAATCGAAATTTAGTTTTGGAGATGCATCATGGGGCAATGGAAATGGACCTCCATGCAAAATATTGTAACTATGCTGTCAGCCGTTTGCCTACAAAGTAATATCGACACACACACACACACACCTTTTTTATGTAGAGATTAACAAATAAATTGTTACTCTAACTTAACTGAATTTTATCTTTAAAAGCGCACACACATAAGGCATATATGACTATCAAAGGAATTATCATTATGTTAATATCTTTTAAACTATACATTTTCTTCTGATAAGTTGCAAGCAATGAAATAATATCATCAAATAATTTTGTTTAGATTAAATAACCACAATAAGAAAATACCATTTAATTTCTGTTATATTTAGAAACAAAATCCAAGCATGCATGTGTGATCATTCAATAAATTAAATATCTTTCTATCTTTTCAGCTTATGATCTGGATTCGACAACTATTCCTCCTGGATATACCGTAGAAGATTTAGCTGGTTAGTATTTTTTTTTTTTTTTTAATCCTCACAACCCTTTAATCTTCGCTACATATTTCCTTTTATAAATGACTAAGCTAATTTTTAAAATGGCTATCAGACACACAATTGATCCTAAATAAGTAAAAATTGAAAATTAACATTATCAATTTTCGAGAAAACTTTTGGTTTGAAACATCAATGTGATTAAATTTAAATAATGGTTAATTTAATCTATATAAATAACTTCGTTACAAAAACTCATAACAGTTGTTTCAGAATGAAACATATATTTTTCAGGTGAAAAAACTAAGCACGACTGTATCATCCAAGCAGGAAGATACACTGACGCCTACTAAGAAATTTCAAGTGACTTCTGCATTTGGCTTCCTCTGAAATATTATTTGTTCAATTTCGGAGTAGTGCTGCTATACACTGAACACTGAGGTGCCAGGTTATTACAGATTGTACTGGAATTTGTTAATAGAATGTTTTTATAGAAAACATCTGGAATTTAATATGTCAACGATTTCCCTTTCTGAGTACACTAAGAAAAAAAATATACCGCTTTCATCTAGAACGAATAGGCATACCTTTCCTAAATCCCTAAACTAGAAATATAGATTTCCGAGCTATGAGTATAAGACACGCCAATACACTGAGAAAAGATTCTATAACTGACAACTAGAATCTAAATTGTGGCGCTAGAAAAAATAGTTCCATGTCATCCTTATAAATTTCTTATAAAAAAAATTTCTAGTCCCCTTCGAAAGCGAATTCTAGAAACCTTTATTAGAATTCTTGAGAGTTTGCCTATACTATCGAGGACAAACCTACTTGAAAATATCTCCAAATCAATGTGAATACAAGAGGCGGGTTTCAGCAGCTATAATCTTGGTTTATGAACCAATTCTAGAAAATCAAGCGAGAATTTCTCGTAATACAAAAGATTCTGAATATTCTGAATATTCAGGATATTGTTTCACCATCTAGAAATGTGTAGATTAGAAATTCTCGACCATTTCGTCTATTCAGTTTATTGGTGTGCCTTATGCGCATAGCTCGGAAATCTATATTTCTAGTTTAAGGATTTAGAAAATGACCATTTATTCATTCTAGAGGAATGCAATATATTTGTTTACTCAGTGTAGTGGTAGGAAACTTAATTTTCATTGGTAGTAACTTGGCACCACGGCGAACAGAGAAGGAACAAAGGTTTAAAAATCGATGAATACAAGGAAAACATACTCAAAAAATGTGCATATATATATTAATATTTGGTTTTAATGCGAAACCAGTGAACGATAAAAGGTTAAAAGAGAATTTTTTCTTAGACAATTTTAAATATCAGTGACTTAAAAAATCTCATTTTCTATTTTAGATGGGTGTAAACTGAGCGATGGAAGGTATATTCCTGACGGTGAGGCTGTGAATTCAACGAATCCATGTGAACACTGCTACTGCATGCGAAATGAAGTGGTGTGCGCAATTCAAGAATGCCAGGCACCTGAAGATAACTGCAAACCTTTACCAATCAAACAAGGCCAATGTTGCCCGGATCACTATGACTGCCGTAAGTTTATTTCATACAATTCTCTTGTGTAATTACAAAAGTTTACTAATTCAAATTAATTTTTGTTTAATCCATGTAGAAGTTTAATTTTCTTTTTAAAAATACTTGCATGTGTATTCTACGGTATAATTAATAAAAAATACATTAGGATTTTTTGGGGATTTTTTTTTTCAATAACCGTACTCATATTGTAATTTAAGAGAATTAAAATTTATTTATAACTGAATTTTTAAAATGTTACAAAATATTAAAGAAAGTTTTCTTCCATATTTTTGTAACGAGGTGAAATATCATCGAATTTTATGACACGAGGAAAGTTCCAAGTGTAGGTTTCGTCTTGCTTATTTACAAGAAAGTTTTTTCATAAACAGAAACATTCTATGGCGTAATAAAATATGCATTTTTATGTATTTACCCCATAATCGCCGCCAACAATGATATATTCGTCATATCGTGAAATCAATTTCAAGAAACCATTATGGTAAACATCCATATTCAACAATTTAAGGAAGTTCTTCGGAACCAACTGCAATTATTCATTGCTTCGGAAGAGACTTCTGTACGCGCCAGAGTCCTGGAAGAATTTCAATAAAAAAAAACTGAAAGTGTCACTGTCCGCAAGAAAGCTTTTGCTGAAAGTATTCTGGGATGCTAAGGGTGTCACTTCTCTCATTTCCTTACTTCAGGGACTGTCAATCTGGTAATCTATTGTCAAACATTTACCAATCATTCGATTCAAGAAATCAAATTCTTAAGTCGAGGGGTTTTGTTCATGAACGATAATGCAAGACCCCACACAACAAAGGATACAAAGGAACATATTCGTCATCTAGAATGGGAGAGATTGGATCAGCCGGCTTATAGCTCTGATATCCCCCATTACATTTCCATCTTTTTTTTCTATATTCATGTCAGAATTATCAGGAGACCACTTCTAAAGCGATAAAGAATTGCAGTAGGTCCTGAAGAACTTCCTTAAACCACCGGATCCCGACGTTTACTAGGATATTTTCTTGAAATGGATTTCACGATACAAAAAATGCATCAATGTCGGTGGTGGCTATGTGGAAAAATAGCCAAAGGTACGTATATTTTGCCATGATATTGTATGTTTCTGTTGTGATAAAGCTTCTCTGTGAAAAAGTATGACAAAACTGACTTTCGGAACGTTCCATGTACGTTTCATAGATTTGATTAATAATTAAAAAAAAAAAAAAAAAAAAAAAAAAATCGTAGAGAACGGCTATTAAATTTTGACGGCTAATTTTTAATTTAATTTAAATTTTTGATGAAATTATTCCTCTTTATGCAATTTTTTTTAATAGGGTTGAATTTAAAATTAGTTTTTTCTTTCTTTTGTTAGCTTCAAGCAATGCATCATCAGATGTAGCCACAGTTTCAATCGTAAATACTTTCACATCAGATAAAGTGACTTTGCCTAAGATTTTCAAAGAAGCATCGGCTATTACACCAGAGGAGGATGACTTAAAATCTATCGATAGTAATATCGACAATAAAACTGTGCAAATAGCTAAACATATCGATAGTGACCATATAACTTATCAAGATACTTCTAAAGATGATAAAACATCCTCTGAAGTTACACAGCCTAATGATATTTCAAAGGATGAAAAAATCACTAGTGAAGTAGTTCAATTTAATGTTTCAGCGGGCGATATTTTTAAAGATAAGAACCCAGCTATTGAAATAGCGCAATCTAATGCTTTACATAAAGGTATTTCTGTGGATGATGAAAAATTAACTGCAACTATTCCTAAACACCAACAAATTCTTTCTAACGAAGATGCTGAAAATGCTCCTAAGGATACTATAATAAGTGAGGAGAAACTACAGCCAACAATTACGGCAGAAAAGGTTTTTAAGGAGAATGAAGTCATTGCTGAGGTTGTTAAACTTAATGATTCATCGAAAGATATTTCTAAAGATTACAAAACAGCTAGTGAAATAGCTCCAGATAATACTTCAAATAAAGCTATTTCTAAAGATGATGAAATATCCATTGACACAAACAACTTTGAAATCTTATCTGTAGGTACTTCTGTACAATACGAATTGCCAACTGAAGTAACTCAAACTCATGGTTTATCTCCAAATATTCCTAAAGAAAATCCTACTGTTTCAAACGAAGATATTCGTAACAATGAGGAAGTAACTGATGAGAAACTACAGATTACTATTACATCGGAAACTATTTCCAATGATGATGAAGTTATCCCTGAGGTGATACAGCCAGATGATTCAGCAGAGGATATTTCTAAAGATTACAAAACAGCTATTGAAATAACACAACCTAGTGCTTTTAATAAAGATATTTCTAAAATTGATAAAGAAGTAGTCATTGAAACTGTTAGTCATAAAGTTTTAACTGGAGATATTTCTTTGGATTACACAATATCCTCTGAAGTAGCCGAGCCTCATGGTTCACCTGATGATATTTCTAAAGATGATAAAATCGTAGGAGAAAAACTGCCATCTACTGATTCATCGGAAATTATTTCTAAGGATGTAGAAAATCCATTAACAACTTTTGCTTACGAAAGTGTAACCGAAATCAAAGAAACAACAGTTAAACCAATTAAGGCTGAGAGAAATTTTTCGGTGGATATCATTGAAAAAGTAAATCCCAATAACGAACCATTAAACAGTAACGATAAGTATAACGAATCAATGCATTTTAGACAAAAAGGCGCATTTGAAAAAATACCTGACTATAAAGCTACGCCCCCATCATTTAGGGTTAGTGACGATTCTTTTTACAAAGATAAAACTTCATTCAAAACTACTAAACGTCCTTTCATTTTGCCATCTGTTAGCCATCACACTTATAGATTACCTGCAAATATTATAAGAATAAGAGGACAGAATATAACTTATGTAATTCCGTCTTCTACAGTTATTTACAATCATCCTTATCTATCACAAGGAGTTAAAGGTGGTATTTTCAACATTACTATTCCAAATACAACAAAACAAGTTCAAGGATCTGGATATTCAGTCAAGGGAGGAGTTGCTAATTATAATCGACACAAACCCATTTTACCCATGGGTGCAATTCCAGGAGAAACAAAACAAGGATTATCTACAAAAACTGGAATCACCACTATTCCTGGAGAAGGTTAGTATTTGAACTTATTTGCATACCATTATTACTATCACTAATATTAAAGCTTACATACTTGTTTAGTTATTATTTGTTCAAGTGTTTAATTACATTACACCTTATAAATTAGTAATAAAATTGAGCACTGATTCAATGATTATATTAATAAAATTAAATGGCTTAATTATAATTTGTTTTATTTTAAAAATATCTAAACTTTCATTAAAATACTGATTCATACGACACCAATTCAAACTGAATCTTTCAATAAATTACAGTTAATTTTTAAATAATGTTCTTCAAATGAAATGTTAACTTTTCTATTTCCTTTTTCTTTTAGCTAAAAGTAATGGTTTTATTTTTAATCACTCTAGAACAATCAGGCATAGAGTAAAATTAAAAACAACATACACATAAAGCTTGTTTGCTTACTTGCGAGCTATTATTGCATTGGAAACATTGTAGCGTTTATATGCATGTTATAAGTCAACGCAGCATTAATTCAACAAAAATATTATCAATCCTCCAACAGTTTTCAGTACTGTTTTTAATACGCTCTTAAGTTTTTTCTTTTCTTTTTTTCTTTTTTTTTTAAATATAATATTTTGGAAGACTTTTTTTTTTACAAAAAATGTTTGATAAAAAGTCACATCCCCTTATATTTCTTTATATTTCCAAACATACAAAATTAAACTTTTTATAAAGTAAATTTTGTTCTCAACAAACTTCTTTGCTGACTTGCAAACTGATATAATATCATAATCATTGTGAAGTTTGCATATACGTTTGGCTCTCTGTTTTAAGTCAATACAGGTAAAATTCATTAGAAATATTAACAATCCTTTTCCAAATTTTCAGTACTGCGTTTCATAAGCTGTAATTAAGTTCTGTCTTTCAGATCCTTAATATATTTTTTTCTTTTTTAACAAAACATCCTGGATAAAAGATCTCACTGTTGTGTAGTGATTATCCTTAGAGTTCTCCCTAATTCCAAACATAAAAATTTGAGCTTTTCATAAGACTAATGCTCTTCTCTTTCGATGCTCTTATATTATGATGTAATTAAATATTAAATTTTTGTAGATATATTTAATTTGAAAAAAAAAAACTTTTTTTCATTTTCTACAGGTATTTGCCAAATCGGAAAACTTGTTTACAGAAATGGGCAAAAAGTACCTTCAAGTGATGCCTGTAAAATAAATTGCCAGTGCGTCAATGGTGCAGTGTACTGTGATCGCGTTGTATGCGGCCCTCCTCCTAAAAAAACACGTAATTGTATAGGAGTACGTTTAGCTAATGAGTGTTGTCCTCGTTACCGATGCGGTAAGTGTTCCTATCATTTTATCAAAAATGCTATAGATTTACTTGTAGTTAGTTCGAAAGATTTACTCCATTTCTTAAAAAAATCAAATTTTAAACTAATTATTTGCTAATAACCAGTCATTTGTGGATGTTTATTTTATTTTCTACTTGACAATTAAATTAGAAAGAAATATAAAACTAACACAAATTAGCCTCCACATTCAAATATTGTTGTGAAAAATCTGGTGTATGATTGGTTAAGAACCCAGGCTCTTTGTTTATTGTTGTTTTATTTTTAAGTATTTAAAATTATCCTTTATAATTTTTTTACCCATCAATAGTATTCGGAATTATTAATACCTAAATGATCGATATTTAGGTCTTAATTAGGATGACAAACTACTTACGTTTGACATTTATGTAAAACTTGTTACATGAATATTTATTTATGTAACAATATTGTATAATACTTAGTGTATCATAAAGGAAAATAATATGAAAAGTTAAAAACCAAAAATTAAAAGAATAAATAATATTAACACAACAATTACACTATTCGATGCGCTACAAATAGAAGATATACAAATGGAATTATTTTGAAAATTAATGCAAGCAGAAAATCTGAAGATGAAACAAAACAGAAAATTAACCCAAAGAATTCGATTAAATTTTGTATTTTTGAAAATATTTTATAGAATGGTAAAGATTACTTTTTACAAATTAAAGGAATTCCTATGGGAAATTGTTTCACGAGTGCCATTGCCAATCTATTTTTCCCCAAATTCTTATGTACTTACTGTCATTCACTACGGTATGTTTGTGAATCTCAAGCTAATAAAAAATGCGCCTCCATTTTAAGGTAAATATAAGCTTTTGCATTTGTCTCTCTGTGGCTCAGGTGGTTAGAGCGCCATGTTAGTAACGCGGTGGTCGAGCGTTCGATACCCCGAAGGTCCAGAGTGTTTTCTTTTGTAGATAATTAGTAGGAAAGATGTCAATTGATAAAAGAAAATTTTTCGTTGACTACACAGTATCCAAAGTATTTTTGAAGTTTTTTTTTTTTCTTTAAGAAGCTTTTTTTTTTTTTATGTTCGAATGCTGAAATTTAAGGCAAAAATTTAGTATTCAAACATAAAAATGTTTTATAAAAATTAACTCATCGATAAATTCACAAAGTAGTACACAGACATATTTAAAATATTTTTTTTTTTTAACTCAAAATTAAAAAAAAAATTGTTTGCAGGGAGCAACATTGTATGCATATTTTTATAATTCTAAAACAATTTTATGCAGTTACTTACAAAAAAAAAAAAAAAAAAAAAAAAAAAAAATCTTATGCATATTTATGTTTGTAATGACCGATAGATGGCACAATCAGAGCAATAAATAATGGCCAATCATAGCATTGCATCGGTCAATGGATTACAGTCGGCTGCAAAATTATTCGAGCACTAGCCAATAATTCCTACATTTAAAAAGTACACTTAAGACTGTTTTGCTAAGTAAATCCTTATCGAATCATGTTCTTAGACTGATTAAGAACATGACTCGACAAGGATTTATTTAACAAAGCTATATTAAGTGTACTTTTTTTTGGCAAGGATTATTGCTAGTGCTCGAATAATTTTGCAGCCGACTGTAGATGCCTGAGAAATTTTTTTGGGATGATTTGATCCACGACCGGTTCACGGGATACATTACGCGGAACGACTCTTTCAGCAGGAGTTGCATATCTTGATTTTGATTATGGCCAAGCTTATGTAATTTTGAGTAGATTTAGATCACTTGACGGCCTTAGAATTGAAGCCCTTAATTCTGCTAAACTGTTGGGTAGTAAACCTTGCAATGAAGAAGTCATAGAAGAAACGAAACGACTGAGGGATTTGCCTTCTCTCTTTCCGGAAGAAGAATAAAATATAATTGATCCAAAAATTACTAAACACACATAGATTTTATTTAAAAAGCTTAAGTAGGCGTGTATCGAATCTTCGACTGCCTTACCGCCTAGACTTTCGTGGTTTATAAAAGAGTACAAATTCTTTTCCGCTGAAATTTATCATTTCACCTTAATACAAAAAAATTTGCAAAATCATAGCTTCGAAAAGATTTATGTGATATGATACATTAAGAATTTGGGTTTTAAAAGTTTTTTTTTTAAATAGATTATATAGAGTTACGACAAAATAGAGTTATATAGAGTTATGATTAGTTTTGATATAAAATTACTTAGGTTTATTGATGATATTATAGTGTATAATTTAAGTAATATTTTAGAGGTTTTTGATGATATTTATCATACGAATTTAATTTTAAAACACATTAGTAATGAAGGTTTAACTTCTTTTTTGGATTTAAAAATTAAGTTAGTTAAGAAATCTTGGAATATTAGTCTTTATTATGAAAGGTTAGATTTCGATACTAAAGTTATTAGTTTAATACTAATACATGATAACCAATTGCTATCTGGAAGTGTTAAGACATTCCAAATATCTATTCTTTGGTGTTCGGTGTTTCTCCGTGTTTATGTTTTTTTTTTTTCGGGATATTTAGACGTTTTTACTATGTGTTTTTGTTTTCATTCTTTTTATATTTTTATATGTTATTGTGTAGTTTTATGTATATATATATATATATGTCCTTTCTATCTATACAATTTTAAATTTCTGTATTCAGAACTGCAGTGTTAGGGTTCTTTTCTCTTGGAAAGATGTAAGAATCTAAGCTACTTTTTGTTTTTGCTAGTAGCTCTTGAAAAATCTTACAGTTTCTGCCCTGTATTAGGGGCTCCCCTGATATGACCTCATTTGTTTGGGTGGGTCGGTGGGTAGAGGGGGAGGCTAATTTTTTTTTTTAAGCTTTTTCACTGCATTAATTTTCAAAATTTTTACTATTACTACACACACACACACACACACACACATATATATATAACATAATTGTAAACTTTAAGGTTCGTTTAAAAAGAATAACCTACATAATTTTCTAATTGTATTTTCCCATATAATCAACTGTAGTAGTTGATTAGTATAAAACTGTTACTAAAAGTTTCTATGAAAAATTGTTTTGGTATTACATCTTCCGGGAAATAGTAAAAATTGACAATTATATATATATTAACTGATTACCCATACTACCAGAATTTTTGGAGCAATTTAGAATTTATTTGAAATATAGCCTATGGAATGTTGAGACTTCTCTAGAATCTTTTTTTTTCCCTTTCAATTACCTGTAATTACACTGCTCTCAAAAAAAAAAAAAAAAAATCTAAATTTGATGCCGTTCTTGCTGATTCTTATGTAAAATGATCTCGTGAATCCTAATATGACTCCCATTTTGCCCAGTCACCCACCGTTTTCTAGATACACCAATCCCTCCCTCTATTTCTTTCCCTGTTCGATAATTTTATGACCATGAATTTTATTTGAAGAATGAAAAATAATTAATTTAACACCTAAAAAATATACATATAAAGTTTAAAAAATGACATTAGTAACAGGTTTAAAAATTATAAGATATGTAATGCAAAATTTCAGGGGCAAATTCCCCCCCCCCCCCAAATTTTTCCCTGGTCGCAAATGTGCATGTTTTAGAAAGTCCCACAGAAGATATTTAACGGTTAAAATAATCCTCCCCCTCCTAAAAAATCAAATTTATAGCCATAAAATCACCGAAAAATTATAAAAATAGGAGTCATTCCTAAAAAACGGTGGGTTATAGAACAAAAAGCGCGTCATATTCAGATTCAGGAGGTCATTTTACCTAAGAATATGCTGAAATGGTGTCAGAGGCAATTTTCATGCCGAGCAGTGTTATTTTCTCTAATTATAAGCATGTTATAAAATACAAGTGCACTTTCCTAAAAATAAGATTATGATATCTTAATGTTCAATTTAAATAAGCATATATTCATATGAAAGAAATATTTTTAAAGGCGAAATTTTTCTATTTCTTTTATAGGTTCTATTTCAATAGGCGTTACGCCAATCTCTACAACAGAAACTGCTAAAGTTTATCAAACATATTCTTCAACTGTCCACTCTCCTCTAAAAACTGACATTACCGATACAAAAATACCGTACGTCGATTCTGTGACATCTGAAGTTTCAGTTTTACCGGAAAGTCCTCAGCTTACAACACAATCCAGTCACACTGACCAAAACCAAAGAACAAAAATCTCTTCAGATAAAAATTTTGATCTTGAAGTAATCACAGATATTTCAAAGCTACCATCAACAGAATCTTCATCAGTGGCTCAAGAACAAACCACATTGTTGAATGATAATGGAACTGAAGATAAAATTCAAAATTCCGATTTTGATTTAGTCGCAGTCACAGAATCAAACATTCTCCATTTTTCAAAAGTGGAAATGTCCGAAAACGTGTCACATACAGAAGAAACTTTTACCGAATCAGTAACATCAGCAGATGATAATAGGAAAGATTCTAGTGCAACGTTCTTTCCAACAGCAGTAGCAATGGCCATGTTTACTGAACGTCGTAAGGAACCTACATCAGTAACGGAAAATATTTCAGATAAAGAAATATTAACATCTGATAAAGATCTTGCAGAGGAGGAATTAGAGCTAACACAGACAGATTCGAATGCAGAAAAAATTCTTTTTGATCATGCGGAGTCTACAAAAGCGTCAGAAATACAAAACTTTGATTTGAATACGGAACATACTATTTCTAATCAAGCAATGGAATTCACTACAAAAAATCTTGATCATATTAGCAATACCACACCCACAGATACAACAGAAAGTATAACGTATGAGCCTAACAAAGATATTATCTATGAAAGTATATTACCCAAAGATACAGCGTCTGCATTTATGGAACATTCCGATTGGCTTCATGATTCTGTTAATAAAACATTAGCTCCTGAAAATGCTGAAATTGTTAAAGATGAGATAATAATAACTAAGGAATTACTTGAACCTACAACAATTTCGACAATTACACCTATCCATGCTTCTGAGAATGCAACGAAAGCAATTTATTTACAAGAAAACACAACTATGCCAACAATTCTTATTTCTGCAGTGACAGACTTTTCCTCAACATTTTCAATTAAAGAACAAAGCTTCAGTGCTGATAACATAGACTTCCTGACGACACACTCTAGAGATACCGATATCTTCAGTAATGTAATACAAACTTCTGAAAACCAGCCTACATCAGAAACTATGAAAACTGATAAAATTTTTCTGGATGAGGAAGACGTAAGTAGTATTGGTGAAATCACATCTTCAACAGTTTCACGTACTTCTACTGTGACACCAGAATTATCTGAAATGCTCTCTACTTCATCAACTATTCAAGAAGAAACAATGCATCCAAAGCTCGAAGATATAAAAGATATGAACAAAACTGTATCATCTGCAACAGATGAAATAATCCCAACAACTGTAAATATAGAAAAATTAAACAATTTTGATTTTAATGAAACAGTCTCGGATATTAAAGAGCCAAACGCACATTCCTATGAAATGTCAAACAGTCTACTCAAAAGTACTATTCCATCCATCAATAAACCTTTAAATTTGGAATCAACAGAATCTATAGAAGGTTTCAAAACAAACAAAATATCGGATCAAACAACGTATTTTACAGATTCAACACCAGACAAATTTGATGCGATCGCTTTGTTATTTTCTGAAGAACCTTCGTCTGAACAAATAGACGCTTCAAATTCAACGAAAGATCCCTTTTACATTAGTAGCAAAATTTCAACAACAACCATCAGTGATTCAACAGTTCCATCTTCTGAAGAATCACTGGGAAATATATACGTTACAAAAGAAACAGTTGAAGATTATTCGAAAGTTTCCCAAGTTGATGATATAAGAGATTTCCATACCGAATCTGATCCATCTCATATACAAAATGCTTTATCAACTGATACCACTGGTGAATCTTTATCCGATGTAACTATTAATTTGAAAAGTACAACTAAACCAAATATGCAGCCAGCAGATTTCGATTTAATCTCAGTAGAAGACGTGGTAAAAGAAGAAACATCTAATCAGACTTCAGTTTTGACAGATTTTGATTCAAATGAATATGACACGCCCTCTGATTTATCGTTTGATTTATCTTTTTCTAGTGAAATAATGGAATTGATTAATTCAGAAAACGAAACTCAAACAAATAATCTAATTCCAGAAGACGTTGCACTAGAAACAAACACTGATGATATGACTTCAGTATCCAAGATTAAAATAACTGATTTTGATTTACAAAAACCTCCTTTAACAGCAATATTAACTACTGTTGGTACAGATTTTATTGAACATTCCTCAGAATTTGTAACACATGTTCGAGAGAAAATCAAAACTCCATATCAAACTAATACTCAAAATTATAGCACTACTCCAACTTTTAATGCAATAAAAATCTCTCCGTCAGATACTGAACATCCCCAATTACTTTCATCAACACAGATACCTACAGAAACAAATAAAACTAGTATGGAAGTAAAGCAAAAAGAAGTACCAACAACTGCTGTAACTTTTGATAAAACGGTAGATGTTTCTTCCACAGATAAAGCATCAGATTTCCAGTCAACAATTGGTTCCTTAGAGTCTGATGAAAACAAAGCAATGTTTGACTACGAAACAGATTTATCACATTCAATTTTTGAACAAATCAATAAATCTGCTGAAAACTTGGAGTTTAATAGTGCAACAACTATTCGAGACGTAAAATTATCATCTAAAGACAAAGATGATATTGAAGAATTATCTACAGTTAAAATTTTAACATTGCCAACTGAAATTTTACACGAAAATGAGAAAATTGAATTTCAAGAGACAACAAGAATATATGAAATATCTACTACTTCACAATTAGATGTTGAACCATCAGATTTAACACCAGATCATGATTTGAAAAAAACTAACATTTTTAGTGACTATGTTGAAGAATCGCATCAAAGCACTTTGCAAGAAATTAATGAAACTAATTTTCTTACATCAACAGTGCCATCTACTATTACTACATCTATATCAACAGATACGACATCACTGCCATTAGTTGATTTCAGAAAAACAAGTTTTTACGATGAAAAATCAACAGTTTCCGTATCAGTGATAACATTATCAGATACTAAACTATATTCTGACTCATCAGCTTCAACAGATGTGGTTTCAGAAGAGGACGATAAGTATTTGGCATCAAAAATTGATAATACATCAAGCGATACCCTTCAGACAACTAGGCAGATTGGAGATACCAAAGGAACTTCAAAAGACTCAATTTATGATAAGGAATCGACAGAGAAATTAACCGTAACTGAAGACAGGTCATCTACACCACAGGTTGCTACTACTACTTTTAAATTTGCAGGTATATCCAAAGTGCCAGCTACAGTCACTGAAGAGAAAAACCTTGACGTACTAACATCAGGGTCATATCTATCCAATGAAAAACAAACATATTTTCCATCAACAACAGCATTATCAGATTCAGAGCTATATTCTGACTCAGCAGATATGGTTTTAGAAAAGAAGGACAATTATTTGGCACCAGAAATTGATAATAAAATATCAGTTGACACTCTCGAGACAACTACGGGAATTGACGATATCAAAGAAACGTCAAAAAACTCAACTGATGACAAGACATCAACAGCGAAAATAACCACAACTGAAGACGGGTCTTCTGCACCAAAGGTCGCAGCCACTACTTTTACATTTGCAAGCATATCTAAAGAGTCATCTGCAACCCTCGAGGAGAAAAAAACTGACGTAACAACATCATTTATGACTTGGTCACCCGAACAATTACAATTTACTGAAGCAAAAACTTCTGAATATCCTAAAAATATAGAAACAACTTACCAAACAGAAACAATACCTGTAAATGCTGAGGGAATCACAATTATAATGTCAGATAAGTTTCACAGCGAAACGTCTGGACAAGATGTTGGAAATCAAGAATCACACATGCTTCCAGCTATTTTGCAAAATGATGAGTTTAGTTACTTAGAAAATAAGAATTTATCTCAACTGACTTATACATCTACACCAATTGATGCTCAAGAGAATATGACAACTAATGAGCAGCAAAAGGATTTCACTGAAATTGTCAGCAAGATTGTAAGTACTGAAATTATTCAGCCAGATATCATATACCACATTACCGAAAACGAAACACTAATGAATAAAACTTTTCTTGAAACTGTTCTAGCAGAAACATCAAACGCTAACGATATAATGACTTCAACACCTCAAATTAAAATAACCAATTTCGATTCAAGAAGACGACCTCCTTTAACAACATTATTAACTCCAACTGGTACAGGTGTAACTTCAGCAGAAAATGACTTCCCTAGAGATTCTGAAAAGCTCTCTACAATTTCTGATATAAAAAATAAATATCCCTTATTAGTTTCAGAGGAAATGCATAAATATGAAATTAACGAAACAAAAGATAATTCTCTCATTGGACATAAAATTGCAGATGTGGAAAAAGAAATAATTTCAATTTTAGAAGAAAATCTTGAAAACAATACAGATATAGAAGCAATTTCTGAAACAGATCATTCATCATTCATTCCTGTTGTGCTAACAAATATGTCCCAGACTACCATCACTCATATTACAGAAACTAAAGCTGAGCTACCATTGTCTACAAGCACCATGCAACCCCTCTTAGGAGACGATGTTTCTGAACATGAAATTTCTACAATTTTCAGTTCTTTAGAAAAACGCACGGAAGCACCAATAAATGCTGCAATTAGTTCAACTGAAAATGTGCCCCTGAATGAATTTTCAACAGAAGATGATACAATAATTGAACGGGAGACTTTGCCTCCAATAACAATGGAAATGCCAGAAAGCTTAGTGTCACATTCCGTATTACATCCGGAAATTTTCAGTACAACAGTATCCCCAGTGAAAATAAATATTTCAACTTCAAATGATGAGAAAACTGACATGTCATCAAATCTCTCTACTGTTGATAAGTATTTAAAACCAACAGAATTCTCAATCACAATACCACCTTCAACAAATCTTCCAGTAAAAGACACAGAAATTCTCGAAAAAAGTACATCTCCTACCTTGTTGCCAGATAAGATATTGGGAGAAAAGGCATCCGAATTGCCAACAGATTCTTTATTCATATTTATTTCAAATACAACAACGGTTAAATTTCCAATTTCTATAACAGAAACAGAATTAACACATCAAGGAACTATGACAACAGAAATGTCATCAGAAATTATGGAATCTGAAAAAATATCTGTAAACACATATTTTGACGTACTTTCATCAAGTCCAACGTCAAAAGAAACAACAGAGTATTATTTTGATACAAATAATGTTAGCGCATTAGAATTTACTGAAAATGAACCAGCTAAAATTGATAACTATGAAACTGAGGCACAGTCATCATCATCATCATCATCATCATCAACTGCATATACAGAATTACTCGTGAATTTCCCCAATATTTCGTCCGAAAAACCCGAATTTACAGAAGACTTAATAATAGTTAAGGATACAGCCATTTCTCATTTAGATGCAATTAGTGAAGAATTTGTTTCTCCTATAGTGTCGACTTTTAACGACAGTGATGCTGCAGAATCTTTGTTTGAGATAAAACAATTAACTAATATAAAAGAAAATAAAACAGATCAACCATTAATATCAGAAAGTATAGATTTAGAAACAGCACTTACAACTTCATCTACGAATTATGAAACAATTGCATTAATATACCCTGTATTACAAAATATCTCTGCTGAAGGAACGAATCATTCTGAAATCCAAATCAATTCCCAACCCGGAGATTTTACTGATATTGAAATGTTCAATAAAACTTTTACAACAATGTATAACGAACGAACCACTTTTAATATGACTGAAGAGGAACCAACCTCAATATCTGATTTAGCAACATTTACAACTCAACAAGACATGATTACTCAACAGACATCATCTCGTGATAGGACTACATATAAGTCATTAAATGTCCCAATAAAGTATGAAACTACTACAATTAATTACTCTTCCTCTTTAACTGACAAAATTATTGATAGTACTAATAATACCCCAGTAACTATTGATACAGACAAAACTGAAAGGGAATCGGAAGAATTAACAACTATTCAGACCACAAATGTCAGCAATCTTGATGAGGCTAGTTTGCCAGTTATAAAAAACAATGAAATTCTATCGGGGAGCAACGATGTGTTTGATATATTAACAGACATTGACAGTGATGATCAAATTGCAAGTGACACACCTATCAAAGGTTGGATGATCATAAATGAAAGTCATAGTACTCATAATTTAGACATTACCCAAATGCAGACAAATATTTCTGAAACTATAGACTCTCATTTTGTAACAAGTAAAATGCATACAAGACCAAGTACGATTTCTGGAACCGAATATTCAGACTCTTTAGAGGCAGAAACTACAGATATGCTTTTTCCAGAAATATTTATATTCGACATCAAAACTGGCAAACCAAATGAAATTGATTACTCAACGTCAACTCGGTTACCTGACGATAAGTCATCAACTTTAACAAACGATCATAGTACGATAACGTCCGCAACCAGCACCGATTATACTAGTATGTCAGATAACGAAGCTCGTGATACTCTTACTTTAAAAGATTCACTTTTCCAGAAAATCCAAAACACAACATTTAAAGAAAAAAATTTAACTACATTTACAGAAATACCATCTGGTTTATATTCAACTCAAGATGAAAATAAAAACAGCACAGAATTTACGTCACTTAGGAATCAAACTGATCTATATCCTGACGTAACGAATACGTTTTCGATTGTTACTCGTGAAGGCAATTTATCTGATGACCAGCAAGTATTTCCTGCCATTTCACCAGAAAATATAATATTTGGTATCACAAAATTCAAAGAATCAAACTTAGAAGAGGAGACTACAACAACTGTAACAACTGTCATACCGATTCTCAAAGATTCCGAAGAAACCATAAGTGCAGCCGGGGAGAAAATAGATTTTAATGCAATTACTTTTATTCCAGAGAATCACACTTCTGTTGATGCTAAAATTACCTATGAAAATTTTGAAATTCATAGTACACCAACAACTGTCATTTTAAAGGACGAAGTAACTGATGAAAATGTCACTGAAATCTTTGAAACACATGGTAAATCTGCTACTGTATCTGTAAAGGACATGGCCACCGATAAATATACAGATGTCACTCACAATCTGATAAATGAAACTTCACAAATTTCAGAAAATGATGTTTCTTTAGGAAAACTTCATACCGTAAGTAGTGATGATCATTCTTATGAATCTATAAGCAATGAAACAGAGTCTGATATTACATATTCTTATGAAGTAGCATATGAAGATCGCATTCCTATAATTTCCAAGTCAAATCACTCAGATTCTTCAGCTGGTTGGATTGCACAATCTCTTGAAGATGATATTGTTAAAGCACTATCAACAGTCTTCCCATCAAGTTCTTCTACGTTGGTTTATGAAACCTCAGGTAAATGAGATTAAATTATATAAGAGATATTTTAAAATTAATCTACTAGGTGTTCGAAAAACCTTGACAAATATCATAAGTATTAATCTGAGACGTTTGCTATAAATAACAAAATTAGTAAAAAAGATAGAGGATTTAAAAAATCAACTAAATATTTCAAAAAATTCAATTTCAAAGATTTTAATATTAAACTTTTTCTACCTCCTCCATTAAAAAAAAGAAAAAAAAAAAAAAAAAAAAAAAGCTTTTAATGTATGGAATTTCGTCATTGTTTCATAAAATGTCTTCGTTATATTATTAAAGTTTTTGACAGAAAAATCGCAATTAAAATGTTTATTTACAATATTCTATTCGCTCGTTATTTTTATATACCTAAAATCCCAACTACAAAGAAAAAGAAAGAAAGAAAACTGCAGATAATACTGCGCTGAAAAAAAAAAAAAAAAAAAAAAAAAAAAAAAAAAAAACGAGCCCTTATACTATTCTTGCTGATTCTTATGTAAAATGACCTCCTGAATCCGAATATGATCCCCATTTTGCTTAATCACCAACAGTCTTCTCGGGATTTCACCCTCTCCCCCAATTTATATCACTGTTTGGTAAATTTATGGCAATAAATTTGATTTGGAGAATGGAAAAGAATTATTTTAAGACTTAAAAACATAAAAAATACACTCATGGACAAAAAAATTAGCGCACCAAGAAGGAGTCATCAAAATGAAACGAAATTTTACATACGTAATGACTACTTTGAGATAAGTAAATGATTCGAAAATCAAAGAAAAATAATAATTTATTTCAGAGAAAAAGGCAAAAAAACGGAGGATTTAATACCCTGTTGGACCCCTTCTAGCGCGAATGCACGATGCGATACGATCGGGCATTGAGGCATACAAGTTCTGTATGATGTCTTGAGACATTTCGTTCCATATTTGCTGTAACCTTGCCTCTAGTTCGTTCAAACTCGTGGGATGCCCAACTTGCCGTCCCAAATGATCCCAGATATGCTCGATTAGAGACAAATCTGGGGATCGGGCAGGCCAAGGAAGGGTAGTAACAGTGCGGAGACAGTCTTGTGACAGCCTTGCCGTGTGAGGCCGAGCATTGTCTTGTTGAAAAATGGCTCCTGGGAGCCGTTGCATGAGTGGCAACACATGTGGTTGCAGGATCTTATCGACATACCGCTGGGCTGTCATGGTGTCATGGATCAATACTAGGGGTGACCGTGTATTGTAGGCAATGGCACCCCATACCATCACACCAGCTGTGGATGCAGTGTGCAACTGTAAAGAAAAGGCAGAATTGAGGTATTCCCCCCGTTGCCTCTACACACGTACATGTTAGTCATCACTGCCCAAATTGAATCTGGATTCGTCGCTAAGCACGACGTGGTTCCACTCGGTTGTTATCCAACCCCGTTGAGTGTGACACCACTCCAAACGGAGCAGAGATGGTGGGTATTATTGGCGGCACATGTAATGGACGCCGCGATACCAAGTGTCCTTCAGCCAGGCGCCTTCGTATGGTTCAAGAGGACACAGGGGCCCCTAGTGAAGGTGCTACCTCTGCCTGGATGGCGGCCGATGAAGCAGTTGGCTGTACGCGTGCATTTCTTACGATGTGGCGGTCTTCTCGACGACTGGTCTGTCGAGGGCGTCCTGAGCCTGGTCTTCGTGTACATGACATCTCTCGGGTCCACTGGTCCCAACACCTCCTCACAACACAATCAGAGCGGCCTAATTGACGAGTTACTCGCCTAGCTGACCACCCAGCTTCCATCATGCCGATGATTCTCCCCCTCTCAAACTGCGACAGCTGTTCATATTGTCTTCCAAAACAACGTAATGGCATGGCTACATCAGCTCTTCCTCTGTAAACGAGTCAGCACACTCAAATAAGCTTTGGTTACCTTTTTTATACTCCACAGAGAACGACAATAAACGCCCTCTACCGGCTATACGTAATGCGCAATCACGCTGCATTTCTAATCATTTGCATATCTCCCTGACAGGTACATTCATGCCAAGTTTCGTTACGATCCCGCAATTATTTCTTGGTGCGCTAATTTTTTTGTCCATGAGTGTATTATGTTTAATACATAATAATATAAATAATCTCTAACAGAGAATTAAGTTCAAACATGTTCCATTTGATAATTAGATTAAAAACACTTAAAAACACGTTTGTCTAAAATTAAACTTTATTTAAAACATTAAAAACGCCCAAAGCTTTTCGCTTCGAAATATCAAAGCATCATCAGGAATTTAATTGCACGTTTTAAAGAGCAGTTTTATATATAGTCGGCAGCAAAAGTATCCGAGCACTAGCAAAAATTCCTATATAAAAAAAGTACAGTTAATACAGTTTTGTTAAATAAATCCTTGTCGAATCCTGTTCTTAGTCAGTCTAAGAACACGATTCGACAAGGATTTATTTAACAAAACAGTATTAAGTATACTTTTTTTACACAGGAATTTTTGCTAGTGCTCGGATACTTTTGCTGCCGACTGTATTTTGCGTTACATGGTTAACAGTAAGTCCTTTAATAACTTGAACAGAAGCAAAGTCAATTGGAATATTGTGAAGGTTGGATCCAAGAGCGAAGACAAGTAAGGAGTGGAACTCTTGTGGTTACCAAGGAGCTGCAAGTAGCTGTAACTATTGTAGAAACAAAAGTGCCGCAAGTAGAAGATGGAACTATTATAGAATCATCAAAGTTACCAAGGTGCTGCAAGCAGAAGTTGGAACTATTGTAGGATCAGGAGGTGCTGCAAGTAGAGGCTGGGACTATTGTAGGATCAGAAGGTGCTGCGAGTAGTAGTTCTAACATCTATAACAGTTACATTTTCTACTTGCAGCACCTCCTACTCCTGCAATAGTTCCACCTTCTACTTGCAGCACCACGGTAAACACAATAGTGACAGCTTCTACTTGCAGCACCTTTGTTTCTACAATAGTTACAGCTCCTTGAAAGTACAAGAGTTCCACTCCTTACTTGTCTTTTCTCCTGGATTCAACCTTCACCAGATTCCAATTGACTTTGCTTCTGTTCAAGTTATTAAAGGACTTAACTGTTAACCATGCAACGCAAAATATTGGGTGACTGCGAAAATTCTAACCGTTTTTGGATATGCAAATTTGCAATGGAATTGGCGTACCACATGGCAGTGTAATGACGCAAATTGTCGGCCAATCAAACGTGTGGATGCAACACATATAAATGCATCGTGTCTCACAAAGTTAATCATCTCAAAAAAAATATCAGATGGTGTAACATGGAAAGCGAGGAGCAGCATATAAGACATTGTTTGTTATACGAGTTCGATAAAAAGAGTACGGCAGCCGCACCATGTCGCAATGTTTGTCAAGTTTATAGGGAGAATGCAATAGACGAAAGCACATGTTGTCGATGGTTTCGTAAATTTAGGCAAGGAGACAGAATCTGCGAAGTTCAGGCTAGGAGTGGACGGCCATCACACGTTGGAGACGGCAATATTGACCAAGCAATAAGGAACAACCCGAACCCAACGGTGCAAGAATTAGCAGAGATCTTTAACATACACCGAACAGTAGTCGAGAGACGGCTGGTTAAGTTGGGTTTTGCGAAAAAGTGGGATCGTTGGGTTTCACATAACCTAACAGCTAACCAACGGGATGACCGAATCGCCACATGCGTTTCCTTGCTTTCCCAGTACAAAAAGGACTCATTCTTGACACGAATCGTGACATGAGATGAGAAGTGGGTTATGTACCGTTACGCAACGCGTCGTAGGACTGTCTGTCGCCCTTTTGATTCGCCTGCATCGACTTCGAAAGCTGAACTTCATCCCAAGAAGGTGTTATTGAGTGTGTGGTGGGATGTGCAGGGAATTATTCACTGGCAGTTCCTGCCACTCAACCAAACCATCAATGCTACATTCTACTGTCTACAGTTAGACAGACTGCCTTCAAATTTGGTAGCAAAGCGGCCAGGTCTCATCAATCGTCGCGGTGTTATCCTTCATCACAATAACGCCAGGCCACATGCTGCTGTCATCACTCGCCAAAAGTTACTGGACTTTGGTCGGAGGTTTTACCCCACCCTCCCTATTCTCCTGACTTGGCACCAACTGACTATCACCTATTTCGTGCGTTGAACAATTCCTTCAGTCAAAAAATCTTTGATGATTTTGATGCTGTGAAAACTGTCATCCTTGACTTTTTTTACTCGAAACCGCCGTTGGATTCTTCTCTTACCATAAAGATGGCAAGAGGTCACAGATAGCAATGGCGATTAGGCACAATAATAGGTACTGTTCATTTTGCGTTTATTTGCTCTTATTTATGAGTAAAAGAAAAAAAAAGCGGATAGAACTTTCGCACTCACCCAATATATAAAACTGCTTTTTGAAACGTGTAATTAAATCCCTGATGATGCTTTGATATTTCAAAGCTAATGTTTTAAATAAAGTTCAATTTTATACAAACGTGTTTTTAATCTAATTAATAAACATAATAACAATAATTCATTAAAAATATATAATAAATGAAATATATAATTTCAGTTCCCCTCCCTCCTAAATTTTCCTCTTCCTGCAAATGTTCATGTTTTAGAATTTTCCAACTCTGTAGCCCCACAGAAGACATTTAACAGTTAAAATAATCCTTTCCCTCCCTACAAATAATACTTATAGCCATAAAATTACCCAAAAGTTATAAAAATAGGGGGTCGTCCCTAAAAAACGGTGGGTGATAGGGCAAAATAGGTGTCATATTCGGTTTGAGGACGTCATTTTATATAAGAATTTTCAAAAATGGTGTTAGGGCCGATCTTCATGCCGCGTAGTGTAATCTGTCTTTGGAAAAAAGAAAGAGTACAGGCAAAAAAATTTTCATATTTGCAGGTTTTCTATGTTCCAAATACCTTCAGATTATTTGTTTCTTTCTTTCTTTTATTATTATTATTTTTTTTTTTCACATTTTTTCTACAGATTTTTTAGCTAGGAAGTGGTCTCTCGACATAGTTTTCTTCATTTAGAAAACTTAAAAATTGGTGCACGACAGCCCTTTTTTTCCCCCTATAATACTTTAGCATGTTTTATGTAACAGTGCAGAGATAGCCCATATAAATTTATCCATTTCAGACACTTTTCATTTTCTTTTTTTTTCTTTTTTTTTTTTTTTTTTTTTTTTTTTTGTAAAGTGTTGTATGAAAGTTTTAATTTTACAATGCTTTAAGTTGAATTCCCTGATTTTTATAAATGATTATATAAAATTATGTACCTATTTCTACTCAATTTTGCAATGTATACTTTTTATCAGCTTTTATTCTTCATATAATGAGGAATATATAAGGAATAAAAGCCAATCTCAAAGGTTTTCATAATTACATATTTACTATCCTATTTACACTGTGTAATAAAATAAAATAAAATTATTTATATACATAATATTAATTATATGCTTAAATTATAAATTTTGGTAATAAATTTATGTAAACCATTTAATCATACACTGAAATGGTCTTCTTAATTTATTAAGGTTTACAAGAAAGTAATTGCAGTTAAATAAAGAAAAGACCATTATGTTCATTCTTGTTATAGCTGTCTTTTACTCTGAAAGACAGCAAAAAAGCTAAATGTTTCAAACACAATAATTGCAAATCACAATTTATTGCAATATTCCATAAGATGTCTTGGACTCGTTAATATTTGAGTTCCACAACGTTTGAAAGAAATTCACTTACGACAACAAATCCAAATTTACTCTGCACATTTCAAATGTGATGCAATCTACCCTTTTTTAAAATTGTCAAATCACAAAGAAATCGTGTTGTAGCACAGCAAAGAGACATCTTTAGCTTCATGTAAAAAATAATTCGAGCTTAGTTAGTAAGCGATGTCGCATCAACCAAATAATCCCGAACATGTACCAGGGATTTATCATTTAATACAAAGTTTATACTTTTTTTTTCCTTTTTTAATGGTAAAAAATTCAGCAATGATGATAACCTTGTATCGCAATTAATTCAGTTGATTATTGATGAGGAGAGGACCAGACGATGTTCTATGAACGCGGAATCATGAAATTATAAAAAACATGGAAAAAGGTCATAGAGCAAATTGAAAGATAATTCACTGTTTAAAGTTAATTTTTGTTATAGAAAAAAAAAAGGGGGGGGGGGGTCTTTATTTCATACTAAACAAGAACAAAAAATCATGCGGTACGCATTGATTATTAACACTTTGCAACTGCACGTACTTCTTGTATCGTATAGCATTCAATGTTCTTTGCCTACGTTATCATACAACGAGCAAACAGAAGGACTGAAAGACATACAAATAGACTAATTCTATTCAGAATCACTCTTAAACATTGTTGGAAAATGTTTAAAATACTTAACACAAAAGAAAATGCAGCCCTGAGATTTGAATTGCAGCCCTTAATGTATCTGAATATTTTAGTGTAACCCTGTAAATCTGAAAATTAACCATATCATATTCTATACATAACATTATTTTCGCATATTAACAGTAAAAGATAATTTCTTTATGATTTTTACAGTAGAAAGTTATTTAAATTTCATTTATAAAAATGTCTGTCCTAAAACGCAGTCATTGGAAATTTTTTGGGTGTCCCTGCACACAAACCAGTTGCACAAAACCTATTAATGCCATTTTAAATAGGAGACATTCCATAGTGAACTTGAATAACATATATAATTTTTTAAACATTCTGAAAATATTATGGACGCTGGGGACAATCAGACGGACAGGTACAAAGATGGGCAGTCGGACAGACAGATACACAAATTTAAATCATATTCAAAGTTAAAATTGTTAGAAAGTGTTAAAAGCATTCAGTATAAAAGAAAATACTATTCCAACCAATTTCCAATAACAGCCCTTAATAACTGAATATTTTTGTGTGGCCCTGTAAATCTAATGCTAGTCATACTATATTCTATAGAAAGCAGTCTTTTGTGCATAAAAATAACATATTTAAATTTTCTTAAAATTTGGGCAAAGTAAAGTTGTTAAAATTTGGTTTATAGAAACATTTCTCATAGAACGCAATACTTTGGAATAATTTTGAGTGTCCCTGTACACAAACCAGTGATAATATTTATTCCATTTTCAATGGGGAACGTACGATAGTGAACTTGAATAACATATTTCAATTTCATTAAGATTTGTTTAAAGTAAAGGTAATAAAATATGATTTATAGAAATACCTCTCATAGAACACAATGCTTTTGAATACTTTCGGGTGCCCCTGTACACAAACCAGTAGAGCTATTCACTCCATTTTCAATAGGGAATATCCAATAGTAAACTTAAATAACATGTATCAGTTTCAAGAAATTCCATGAATATTTACGGAAGTTAGAGCGCGAACGGACAGACAGACAAGCATACCGAAGTCCTTAATACTTTTCAACCTTGTTGGAAAGTGTTAAAAACTGCAATTACTATCTTGTCAACACAATAATATAAATTGAAATTTAAAAATTTAAAAATTATTATTTTATGTAACAGTTAAGAGAAAAAAAAAATCATTCACAGCATTTTTATCTCTGTTTATTTCCCATGTCAACATTATGAAACAAAATCCGTATAATTAAACATTCGAGTCATAAGAATACATATATATATACAGGGTATCTCATAAGTCTGTAGACATTTTGAAAATTCATAACTGTTGAATGAATTGATAGAATTGAACGCGGTTTGCGAAAAAAAATCATTCTCGTGAAGGGAGATTTTTTTCTTTTTTTTCTT
Organism: Salticus scenicus; assembly: GCA_963930645.1. Classification (NCBI taxonomy): domain Eukaryota; kingdom Metazoa; phylum Arthropoda; class Arachnida; order Araneae; family Salticidae; genus Salticus; species Salticus scenicus. Next base: position 21,471,967 of record OZ005657.1, on the reverse strand, counting down.
TTTTTTTTTTTTTTGTTAAAGAAAAAATAATAATTAAGCTATCTGTTTGTCGATAGAAGGCGCTATGCGTGACCAGACCACACATTTTCATGAAAACCCGTATTTATTCGCACTGTCAAAAAAAAAAAAAAAAAAAAAAATCTAAAATAGGGAAAAATGTGTAAGATATTTGTGCAAAGCAATGATCCAAATTGGAAAGTCTAACATGCGTAAATGATCTAAACAAAATGTAAACATTTCGTGCCGCCCAGACGGTGGAGTGGTTAGCGTCCCTGACTTCTACACAGTTGGGCCCGGGTTCCAATCCCGGAGAAGGCATGGATGTATATATTGTCCTTGTTCATGTTCTTGTATCTGCTGTTGTAATAAAAAACTTGTAAACCCTTGTGGTGTGGATTATTCGAGATATAAGCGGCCCTCGAGGCAAGCAATAACTCTCATGTACTCATCAAACCAAACATTTCGTATGTATACGTATGGACACTGCAAAAAATAAACGCCAAAACAATTCTATCCAAAATTGGTCTCGTAACCAATTTAGGTTGAAATTTTGGGTTATAAACAGAACTTTCCAATTTGGAACATTGCTTTATCCAAATATCTTACAAATTTTTACCTGTTTTATATATATATATATATATATATATATATATATAGAGAGAGAGAGAGAGAGAGAGATTTTTTTTTTTTTTTACAGTGCGCATGCAAATGTTTACAGGCATATAAATCCCATTCTATGTGTTCGTCGTCGCCACAGATTACTGTTTGCAACGAGTTATAACACTGCTAACTGCAGCTTCAGTCGGCTGTTCTTAAGTGAGGGAAATCATTTTCACCAATAACGCTTTATCCACCATGTCAGCATCGCAATTAAAACTTCATGTATGCACAAGTAAGAGGCAAAATAAGAAACAAACTGTTCTAATCGCAAATTATGCAATTTATTGGATTTTCTTTTAAATACTTTTTTTCACATCCGTGCGGAAAATTTAACTATTTGTCTAACTATCGTCGACAAAAATTTAACTATATTTTTTCTGTACAAAAATAAATAAATAAATAAATAATAATAATCTCCTTTCACGAGAATGATTTTTTCGCAAAACACGTTCAATTCTATCAATTCATTCAATAGTTATGAATTTTTAAAATGTGTCCAGACTTATAGGAAACCCTGTATACATATATATAACATTTTTTTTAATACCTTAAGAAAAAGATTGTTTTAAATACTCTTTTTTTTTTTTTTTTTTTTGCAACTTTTTGCAACTTTTTAAAAACCTAATATAAAATCTCCAATTGTAATATACTATTATTTCTCGAATAACAAAGTCAACACTGGATCAGATGTAAAATAACAGTTTTATAATTAAAAATGTTGCTTTTTCACTTCTGAAAATCTTTTTATTTATTAAAAGACCTCACCAGTGGCTGAGAAGCTTCGCTCTCGAATGTGGTAGACTTGAGGTGCCGAGTTCGATCCCAGGTCGCTCTCATCGACCCAGCCGTTAGAAGTTTTCCATTATTTTCTCCTAAACTCGCATGAATATGCACTCGGAAACACGACTTCCAACCGAAAGCAGTCCACCTAGGCCTAGCTTCCCACTGTAGAAAATCGGCTTGAATTCCTACATTAACACTTTAATTTATTAAACATAATAACTTTTAATAAATGAAGGTTTATAATAATTTTTTATCAATGTATTATAACAATATTTTTAACAATGAACAAAAGGAAATAACTTTTAAAGCAAATTATTCAATTTAGGATAAATTATTGAATGTATCATTAAAAAAAATGTATATATACGCACACACACACACATATATATCATTGAAAACTAATTCAAAAAATATTTTGTTATAGGTACAGCAGCTTATGGACAACATGTTTCTCAAGATTCTGGAGGTATGTTTAGAATTAGACTTGCTAAAATGTATCTGTAATTATACTGGAAAAAAATATTTTCTTTAAAAACATTTAAATAGGAATAGAAATTAACCCTTTGAGGACGGCCCATTTTCTTATTTAGTCCTGCTTTTTAGTGTTCCTCTAAAACGTTATTTTAAGTATATTTATATTTTATCCTAAAGAATGAATGAGGTAAATCCTTCTGGCGTATATGTACGATGATGGTATTTAAGCAATTAAGAGCAAAAACGAAAATTCCTTTTTAAAAAATGCATGTTTTAGAGGAACGCCTAAAGGGGGCTTAGAAACATTAAAAAAATAATGACTTGGGCAGCTATTTGCCGACTCACGTCCACAAAAGGATACTTAAAAATACAATTCAAAATTTTAATATTACGTATGTATCAATATATATATATATATATATATATATTGTTTTTTTTTTTTTTTTCAGTTTGTTATTTCGAAGGAAAAGTTTATCTTTCTTCTGAACAAATACCAAGAGAAGATAACTGTGAATTTTGCTTCTGCTTCAAAGGTGACATCATTTGTCTACAGCAAACTTGTCCACCCCCAATCAAAGGATGTTACGCAATTCCTATTGATGGATTTTGCTGTCCCAGATTCCACTGTCGTAAGTACTTCGAAAACAACTTTCATAATGATATTCAAAACTCTTATTAAGGGGTTCACGACCATGGAAAAAAAAATTCTTATTTTATTTATTTCTGAAAATGCAACTCTTTGTGCATATTTTGCAACGTCTCATGAAATTCTGAATCAAACTTTAATTTTTAAAATATGCAAAATAACATTTTGCAACAATAGGTAACGTGAAATAATAATGAAAGAACTGTTTTTATAAAGATTACATTTTTTGAGATTTTAGCAGAAGATTATGCTAAACTGCAACAAGAACAAGAAATCATAACACAATCAAACTCTATGTACTCATTGCATCGTTTAACATTTAATATACTTTTTCCCTACGTCATCACACAGGACAGAAAGACAAATAAATTAATTGGATTCATAATTACTTTTAAATTTGCTAAAAACGCTTAACACAAGCGGAAACGTAATTCCAGAAATTTCCAATTGTAGCCCTTAATGTATTTGAATATTTTAGCCTAGCCCCGTAAATTCTAAATGTACCATATTCTACAGAAAACTTTTTTTTTTTTAAATCATATGAATAATAAATTTGAATTTCATTATTATTTGTGTAGGACAAGGTTATTTAAATATGATTTATAAAAATGCCTCTAATAAAGCGCAATGCATTGACATTCTTTTGAGTGTCCCTGTACACAAACCAATTATGCTATTTGTATCGTTTTAAATAGGGAACTCCCGCATTGAACGTATATCATTTTGACGATATTCTTAAAGTATTTACGCACTTGGGCAGATAGACAGACCGACAGTCAGACGCGCAGAAAGACAGACAGACAGACTGAGGGATCGATTTTTTTTTTTTTTTTTTCAGCGCAGTGTAATTTGTTAAAGTATCACTAAGCGAATGCCCCTAGTTGCAAAAAAGTGCATTAAAACATGCATTTAAAGTTGAAAAAAAATAAAACATTTGTTCTCCTGAAAAATTACATTTTTGTGACATGGTGTCCTTTACCTCCGGGGTACAGAAATAATTTCTTTTCTTCTAAATTTCATTATAATTTCTGGTGGAAGTCGATATTAAATGTGTATAATTGCCTTGTATTTTATAGGGTTAAAAAAAAGGGGAAAATTATAGCTTTTAAATCTACGAAATTCGGTAGATGAAATTATTAAATTGTGCTCCTTAACTCTTTAGAGCATAGTGGTGTGGAAAACATACAGCACTCTTAAGCTGGTTTATTTTTTCTACCAGTTATTATTTCAGTTCAAATACTCCTATTTAAAAACTATATTATGTTAAAAATTATTGATTTTAGTTGCAATGACATTCTTCATTTTTTAAATACAAGTAGTTTTATGTTTGCGAGTAAAACAAAAATATGTGCACTGAAGAGAAACAGAATAGTGGATTTTTTCTAAAATTTCAATTTCCTAATTTGTTTACCAAAATTCTGTTTTTTTTTTTTTCCCTCCCTCTTTGATGCATAAATTGAAATAAACCCATAAATCAAAAAAATTACTATTTAATGCGATTGACCAGCTTTAGTCAGCTCCACAAAAATATTCCGGTGGAATTGTGTAAACAAAGCCTCAAGTAGGTGTAACCTGAGCAATAACAAATCTACCTTGAAAACCTCTCTGGTCTCGAGCCTCCCCCCCCCTCCCCTCTTAAGAAGATAAAAACAAATTTCCTTACATACTAATTAGAATAAAATATTTTAATTTTTTTTCTGCAATGATTCATGTTTTGGATTTTTATTCTAGACTTTAAATTGTACGTCATCACACAAAATAACGCATAGCACTTAAACTTTAAATTAGTAAATGGGAAAAAGAACAGTCTGAGGCAATTTTAATTCAGAAGAATTTATAATGTGCAGGAGAAATTAACAGCGATTTTTTTTTCTCTAAAATGTGAACTAAATAATAATAATAATAATAAATGAAGTGATGCACAAATAAGAAGCCTCAGCGTCCCATTCCTGTTACTAATTGGTGAACTGGTAATGTTTCTTTATTATATATATATATATATAATTAGCATGTTTAACATTGCTCTATAGGTTGAATACAGTTCTGTTGTTCTTTATGAATGGAGCTACGACCCCTTAAACCCGTTGTTAGCCCGTCTAATATAGGAATGACATTACTAAATAATACAGTTTTTCCTTTTACTTTCTTCTATACTCAATAGACGAAAATATTGGATTCATAAAAATATTTCACCTCGGGTTTTGATGGATTTACACGTTTTGAGAGCTGTAGAACACGATTTGACCATTTTTAGAAAATGTCTGTCTGTCTGTGTATGTGTGACAAAATTTTGTGGCAACTGTAGCTCAGGAACTGCTGCACAGAATTTCATACAAATTGGTATGTAGTTACACATTGACATAAATTAGTGCCTATCAACTTTTCGTAAAAATGGGCCAAAAACTTACGCTGTCATCCCGCTTTTTCTAAATTTTTAACATGGTGGTATAGGACAAAATTTTGTATAAATGCGCATAAACAGAATTATTTTTTAATAATCACTATGAAATTTAAAAGAATTATTTGTAATAGTCAACTCTTAATTAAGATTACTTAAACAATTAAGTAATAGTCAACAGTGAAAAAAAAAATTGTGTGTGTAGGAGCCTTGCCTCCTCGAGGGGAGCTCGCCAATACCTTTAAAACGAATAGTTGAACCATCGATCTGCGATAATTTAAAATAAAGTTATCGATTTTTTTTTAATTTAAAAAAAAAAAAAAAATCCTTTTTTTTTTAATGTAATATTGAGAATAAAATTGACTTTTTTTTTTCTTTTGGATATTTAGTGTTCTCTAATATGAAAATCCTCTGCATTACCATGGAAGATAATTTTAATAAATTGTTTTTACTGAGTGAATTTATATAGTAAAATATAGAAGAAAGTCATGTGGTGGCCACAACATACTAGTTTTAACTTAATATGCTTTGAACTTACATTCTGCAAGCATATTATTTTATTACTGAGATACATTATACTTCATTTTTTAATGCAATCTAATCTTTCTGTTATTGTGTTAAATTTCTCTATCTAAGAGAAGAGTTCTCTATTTAAGTAATTTATCTATCTAAATTCTTCCTACTTCCTCAACCCATTAAAATATTCTTAAATTAATATATATTTAATTCCGTAAAATTAATTTGTACTTAACTATCATACTTTATATTTTCCGAATGTTGGTTTCAAAATCATAATGGTGAGTATTATCACTCTTCTTGAAAAATATTTACGTTAAGTAGTTGGGTAGCATCGATGACTGTAAACTGCAAAGCAGCTAATTTCTTTTTTTTTTTCCTCCCAAGTGATTTTACCACAATTTTGTAATTGTAAATTTTACGATATTGCATTGAAGAAAATTAATATGAGAGATATCTATTGAAAAATAATCATAATAAATCTTACGTTGAAGTTAGTAGCAATGAAACTACGTCTAAGTAGTTCATAGTATAATCAAAAGATGGCAGCACTACAAAATAAAATGATCTACACTGTATACTAGTGCTAGAAAAGTATTAAAGTTAAATATAGTTCTTGGTATAGCCAAGAAAGAGTATTTATTTATTGGGGGGGGAGGGAGAGGGAGGGGGAGGGGGAGAGAGTTACTTAAATGAGAAATATTCACGTAAGATATGTGCAAGGTGATCTAAAAATCCCAGAAAAAACAAAGCACATATTATTCAAAAAGTGCTGGCTGTAGGTTAATGGAGTTCCCACTTACAAGGGAAGTATGAGTTAGTAAAATTGCTATTGAAACCAAACCAAGCTTAAATTAAAGAGCATAGTCGAAAACATTGGGTACCGTACAAATTTGCTGCAACAACTCCCATGGGGGTGATATATGCCCTCTATTAGTTTTAGTTATTTCTATAAAAGCCAACAAAATAATCAGCGTTGTGTGAACAGATGGTGCATTGCTAGCGTGCTTGACTTAGGCTTCGTAGGTCGTGGGATCGAATCCCCGTAAGGGCGTTTTGTATTTTATTTTTCAATTTTTTTTCTTTACGTTTTTAATTAAATTATTAATTTAAGAGAAAATATTTATCACATTGTGAAGATTTTTTTTTTTTTTTTTTTTTTTTTTTTGAGTATTCCAATTAATAAAGTATTGAGAATGAATTTTAGAAAAGCATTTTTTTTTTTTTTTTTATTTATATAAAGGTTGGTTGGTTGTAGGATTTAAGGCCGATTGACTCCTGATGTGTCCTAGGCCTAGGGGGGGAATGCCCTCCGTGGGGGTCTTTCTAAGGGGTCCTAGCCCGTATTTACGCGAGTTTCGGAGGAAACCACGGAAAACTCCGAATGGCTAGGTCGATGAGCGCGACCAGGGATCGAACCCGGCACCTCCCATCTACCAGCTTTGAGCGCAGAACCGCTCGGCCGCTGGTGGGCCTTATTTATTTAAAAAAAAAAAAAAAAAAAAAAAAGTAAAACCATGTTTAAAGCTTCGAATATAGTTTCTAATTTATTATTAACCGACTTCAAAAAGGAAGGAAGGTTCTCAATTCAAACCGTATGTTTTTTTTATGTTTGTTAGCTCATAACTTCTGAACGGATGCTCCGATTTTGATACTTTTTGTTTTGTTGAAAAGGTCTTGGTCTGAAATAGGTCCCATTGTAATATCTTTACGATCTAAAGAAAATACAGGGTGCCCAAAAAAATCAGTCCCAACTCTTTTAACTGCTAAACGGCTGCAGCTATAGTGATAAAAATGATATGTAAGTATAGCAAAGTGGCCATGCAGTATAGGGTTAAAACGCTTGTAGCGCCACCTGGTGGAAAATAGCGGAGTTAGTGTTCCTATCTCGAAAACGGTTCTTGAGAAAAAAGTCAATTAAAAAAAAGTGAAAATAGTGAAGAAAGTTGAAGAGTATCATCGATTTAGTACAAAAAGATAGTTTAGACATTCATGCTAGCGTTCCTATCTTGGAAACGGTTCAAGACAGGGGGAAAAAGTGAATTATAAAATTGCAGAGCGTCATTGATTTAGTACGAAAAGATAGTTTAGACATTGATGCTAAAAATACAATGCTAAAAACGTGCATTTGTTTGTTCGCAATTTCTTACACTATGCACACTTGAGCTACATTGCACACGTTGTAGCGTAGCTGGTGAGACATACGCTATATAGTTCAAAATAGGGTTACTTGATAATTTTTGTTTTGTTGTAAAGATCTTGGCCTGAAGTAGGTCCCATTGTAATGTCTTTACAATCTAAAGAAAATAAAACGCCATCTGGTGGAAAACAGTGGAATTAGCGCTCCTATCTCAAAAATGGTTCAAGATGGGAGAAAAGTTAATTACGAAGTTGTAGAGCATCATCGATTTTCTACAAAAAGACAGTATTTAGACATTATTGCTAAAAATAGAAAGCTTAAAACATGCAGTTGTTTGTTCGCAATTTCCTACACTGTGCACACTTGAACTACGTTGCACATTTTGCAGCGTAGCGAATGACACGTTTACTCTGTGGTTCAAAGTACTGTTACCGTAAGCAGTCACATCGATTAGCGCAAAGTCGTTTTCAACCAACTTCAGAAAGGAGGGTGTTCTTAATTCGAGCTATGTGTTGTTGGTGTTTGTAAGCTTATAGCATCGTAAGATATGCTCTAATTAACCGACTTCAAAAAGGAGGAGGTTCTCAATTCACAGCGTATGTTTTTTTGTTTTTGTTTGTTAGCTCATAACTTCTGAACGGATGACCCAATTTTGATACTTTTTGTTTTATTGTAAAGGTCTTTGTCTGAAATACGTCCCATTGTAATATCTGTACGATCAAAAGGAAATACAGGGTGCCGAAAAAAGTCAGTCCCGACCCTTTTAACTGCTGAACAGCTGCTGCCTAGTCGTAAAAGTGGTATGTAGGTATAGTAAAGTGGAGATGTGCTATGCGATTCAACCGCCTACAGCGCCAGCTGGTGGAAAACAGTTGAATTAGCGTTCCTATCTCGGAAACGGTTCAAAACAGGGAAAAAAAGAACGCTAAAAAAAGAACGCTTAAAACGTGCATTTGTTTGTTCACAATTTCCTATTTTGTGCACACTTGAATGACATTGCATATGTTGTAGCGTAGCGGGTGACATTTATGCTATGTAAAACTCAATGTGTGGTTATTGTAAGCGGTCACATCGATTAACGCATAGACGTTTTAAACCGACTTCATAAAGGACGAGGCTCTCAATACAAACCATGTTTCTCATTGTTGTTGTTGAAATTTGTTATCTTTTAACTACGTAAGATATGATTTAATTTTAATATTTTTTTTGCTGTAATGATCTTGGCCTGAAATAGGTTTCATTATGATTTCATTAAGATATAAACAAATTACAGGATACTCACAAAAGTCTGTTCTCACTCTAACTGCTGAACGTATGCAGCTGCACACTGGTAAAAGCAGTATGTAAATATCGATGTTGAAACTTCTGTCCGTTAGCTGCAATGCATATTCTGCTCTTTGTTTGAACTTTACGCTGCACAATTTCCAGCGCAGCGGGTGACACGTATTTACTCTAAAGTTCAATATATATGCCTAACAGAATTTTTGGTTACGAATACAGCGTATCCGTTCTTTACATTTCTAAAGACTTTTTAACTTAACGTATGTTCATTCAATAGATAGTGTTTTGCTCATATCCGATAAAGGCAAGAAAAGCGACACAACTTAAAAATGCAGCATTTGAGAAAAATCAACTTAAATATAACTTGACTAGAATAAAACTGGCACGTCTGTCTCTCGAGTGGATAACTTTCTATATGGAGATGTAACTTTTTCGTTCACATTGGGTGCATTTCATGTAATATTCAGTGACATAAACTATTTTTTGAGTTATGTCACTTTTCTTGGAAGTTGTGATTTGTGAAGCTGCACGTCGAACGTCTTTTGATGTTCTGCTATATGAATAAGTTTTCACTGAAAAGAGAAAAATAAAATCTTTTTATAAAAAAAAATAGAACCGACTCCAAAAAGCAACTACTATTCAAACAACTAAAAAAAAGGATGAAATGAAACTGTAAATTGCGCCTAAAAGTATAAAATAATTTTCTTCGCCAAACAACCTATAACACTATAATTAATCATAACTTTTGAAGTCGGCGCAAAATTAAATAAAAATTTATAACTTCATTCAATACAAAAATCAAATCCTATTCAATATATACATCTCACACTGTCACCTGCAAAACGCAGCCGAAAACTACTTTGATTCAAGAAAACAAATATGATTTCGTAAGCAGAAAAAGTTGGCGAAGATGCTGGTATCTGACGTCCTTGGTGATAGAAAAATCGCAAAATTATCTGCCAAACATATTTAATTTTTTTGGGTTATCATGATTGTTTTGATAAAGTATATTAAGAGAGTAATCAAGATTATGAAACAATACATCGTACAATATATATTATGAAAATATACATCTTGCGTGTATATTCTTGCATTACGTTTTGATCGTCAAATCCAAAAGCCACCAAGGATGGTAGTTATCAAAGTTATACCAAATTTGCAAAGGAAACTCTAACTTCTTAGAAACAAAAATACCGCATTGTAAAGAATGTTCACTGTTCTATGTAGATGCTACTAACGGACCAATTGTATATAGTGATATAATAAAGAAAACATGAAAATGGATCATTCGAGACAACAGCATTTCTTGCTACCGATCTAAAAACAAACCTTTAAAAACTAATTAAATTTTATTTAATTTTGCGCCGACTTCAAAAGTTATGATTAATTATAGTGTTATAGGTTGTTTGGCGAAGAAAATTATTTTATACTTTTAGGCGCAATTTACAGTTTCATTTCATCCTTTTTTTTTTAGTTGTTTGAATAGTAGTTGCTTTTTGGAGTCGGTTCTATTTTTTTTTATAAAAAGATTTTATAACAATTATGATTAAAAGTAGAAAAATCATGAAACCATAAGTATTTTTCACAATTAGAACAATAAATATAAAAAGATTGATCACAATTATTTGAATTTCAATTTTGTTCACCGTCAATTATTGTTCATCACGAAAATTTTGTCAAATATTTGGCTTTTCGTCGAGATTACTTGATTTGTAAAATTCATATTTACCCAGATTTTGAATTTTTTGAGATGTAAATTATAAATTGGGAAAAATCATTTTGAGAAAATTTGTCATTGTCTTCAATATTATTGTCAGTTCTTCCGACACCACGAAACTTGACAATTGTTTAATGAAATATTTGAAATAAAAGTTAAATGCGACGTCGAATAGTTAAGCAACAGCTGTTCATCATTCAGGATTTTCATGCAAAAAATAGCATTAATAAATAATACAATTGAGAGCAGACGATTAACTCTTGCTATTAATATCGTCGTTAAAAAATAGTAATTAATAATTTATATAAAACAATCATTAACAAAATTTTTTCTGAAGGTAATCATTAACAAAATCTTACCTAAATATAATATAAAGTATTTCCCGTTAAATTATTAATTTCTTTAAATTTAATAAATAAATAAATAAATTGGTTAAGAATTAAAAAAAATATTTAATTGTCCGCGCTGAAAAAAAAAAAAAAAAAAAAAAAAAAACTTGTTTTAAAAAATTAATATATTTTCTCTTACAATAATGATTTAATTTAATTAAAAATGTCAAAAATAAATATTTCAGCTGAAATTAAAAAACAAAATTCAAAACGCCCTCGCGGGGACTCGATCCCACGTCCTACGTATCCAAAGTCAAGCACGTTAGCACGGCACCATCTAATCACACTATGCTGTGTGTTTTGTTGCCTTTTATAGAAATAACTAAAACTAATAGAGGGCATATCTCACCCCTATGGGAGTTGTTGCAGCAAATTTGTACGGTACCCAATGTTTTCGACCATGCTCTTTAATTTAAGCGTGGTTTGGTTTCAATAGCAATTTTACGGATTCATACTTCCCTTGTTAGTGCAGAAGAGCATGGGATTATATATATACGTATATATATATATATATTAGTTACATTCTTTAAGAATATATCGCGCTATTTTCGCAGTATCCTCGCACATTTTAAACAGATCCGCCTGATCGAATAACGGCATACTGCGAATTCTGAAAAATTCCCCTTCGAAACGTCTGACAATCATTCTAGTGAATGACGGCCGTCACATTGAGCATTTATAGTCCTAGTTACGCTCTTAAATGTTCTGCGCCACAGTAAAAAAAAAAATAATAATTTTTCCAATTAAAACGTCACTTGATTAAGAAAATTTAAACTAATTTACTAATAAATCTTTTATTACCTAAAAAAACTCACGTCTTTCTATTTCTATGCATTGTAGTGAAAACCACATAGTGCTACGGTTGGTGAATTTAATTGGTATTTTTGCTAATAGAGGGAAACAACATATATCAAAATATGTGTCTGTGGGGTCTTTCTAAGGGATGCTAGCCCGTATTTACGCATGTTTCAGAGAGAAACACGGAAAGCAACCACCTGTGATCCGGTACCTCGCACCTACCAGCTTCGAGAACAGAACTTCTAGGCCACTGGTGGGGCACGTATGTATATCATAGAAAAAGCAATTTCAAAAATGCTTTTTGGTAAAAAAATAAATTAAAACAATAATAAGTATTAAAAAAATCGAATCACTTAATAACAATTTCATTTAGTAGATATCACGAAGAAAACACGATTTTATATTTGAATAAATTATTGTTGAATGATATTGTAATGGAATCGAAAATCGAACATAACAATGCTTTTGTAATAGCGCATAGTAATATATTATTACAAAAACGTCGAAGAAATTGCGACTGGCGGTAACGTGCTATGCCGTCGAATGTAACATAAGCCGTAAGTTTCAGCTTATCGGTGTCTTACAAATTCTATGATTTTTTCATATGAAAGATATATACGATTACATTAAAAAAGAATTATTTATTTGGTTTTGCTTTTGCGCTTTGGTTTTCGGCAAGCAACACTTACATTACTTCTATGAACTATTATGGACAAAAGTATTTAGACACTTTCGGAGTTCAAATAAAATATATACTTATGGATATTATTGAAACTTCCAAGGTGTAAAAGTACCAGTAACGAAAAATTGCTTGGAAAAAAAAATAAAATAATGCTTGGAATGCGTTGTAGCTGTAGTATGTCATTATGAGATTTCTTTTAATTATCTGTATTCATTTATATCTGAATAGCACATGTACTCATAAAGATATGTAATTTAAATAATAAATTCACCCGATTTTTTATTGTAACACGAAAAATATTCAACCCAATGGAAAAATATTTTTACAAAATTCAGCATACTGCATTCAAAATATGAGAAATGTTAAATGCATTATTAAACATGAGCATTTTTACTAAATATTTTTTAACTATGCATGCGCAAACCTTAATAAAATGAGTTGACTTTCAGTTTTGGTTAAAAAAAAAAGGGGGGGGGGAGCAAAACGATAGCGGAGTTTATCCATATTTATTTTTCAATCAGCGTACACTTTATTATTAATAACTGAATTAAAATAAAATTTGGACTGCAGGATGTTTCGACAATTACATTTCAGAAATCATTGCTAAATAAATTCATGGGTTTGGGGTATCGATCTATGGTCATTTTTTACAGACTGAAAACAAATTAATATAAATTAAACTATATCTAAAAATAATTTAATGAGTATAGAATTTAAATAAATCATTAGAACTTATTTTTACAGTATATAAAGTTTTATAAAAATATAGAATCAGCAATACTTTTTGAAGGGATGGTTGTAATCATATGGATTAAAGGCCGACTGACTATTCTAGGTTCCTTGAGTTGATTCGAATGTTGTGCACTGAGATCTTTCTCGTGGCACCTAGCCCAAATTTACATGAATTTCGGGGAAAAAAAATACATGGAGAATTCCGAAATTTTAGGGTGATGAGCGTGATATGGGATTGAACCAGGCACCACCTGTCTTCCAGTTTAACAGCTTTGAGAGTTTGAAGGAATATTTTTTTTATATACTTCTCTATAAATGAGTTCTTTTTTGCAAGAAGAATAAATTAAACTCTTAAAACAGAGTGGGCTTTTATGAATATTTAAAAAGTTTATATTTAAATTAAGAAAACTATTTAATGTTCGATATGTCAGAAATTTTTAAATGTAGCAATAATCTTTTAATGAATGTCTCGTGTATATTATTCCTTTCACTGAATTTCCCAAAACGTTTTCTTCTTTTTCAGCTGTTCAACAAATGTGGTTTGGAGTTTCCTCCACTACAACTACAACATCAAATCCACTTGGCAAAACTCAAAACAAACAATACCCTACCCCTGGTAAGTTATTTTCATGTTATATTTTCAATACTAAGCCCAAATTAACTTAAACTTCACTACTGTATAATATATGGGCAAACAAAAAGGCAGAAATAATGTAAAAGAATTTAAAAAAAAAAAAAACTTTTTTTTTTCATGTATTTTTCTTTTTATAGGATGCCAGATTGAAGGAAAATCGTATAGACTACATCAAATTGTTCAAGATTCCAGTAATCCCTGTATGTTGTGCCGCTGTGACCAAGGGGGTATGATGCAATGCGACCCTCAGTCATGTAAACCTGACCCTCCAATGATTCAGGAAATAGCAGAAGCATTCATAAGGCGGCGATAATTGCTGTGAAATAGATCCAGTGTTCAGTGGCAGCTACTGTTTCAGTGATATTTTTATTTTTAAAGACTGATTTTTTTTTTTTTTCAAACTGTTATTAATTATTTCTCATAACCTCAGAAGAATTAATTAGATATCATATGGGATTTATTTGGATCTTCAATAAATCATTTGTTTGGCTAAATAAAATAACAACAGTTTTAATCACCTTCTACGAAATAATATTGAATCTGAATAAGACAGTTATTTGCTATAATATCGATTTCTTCTTAATAATATATTTTTACAGCCTGATGAATCATGCATGAAAATTGTGCTGATGATACTGCTTAATGTGAATAGTTTCTTAAATAATTTTAAAAGGCGCAATTCAAATACTTCTAAAACAGCTTTCGAGAAGAAAAATCTATACGAATGTGATTACATATTGCCAAAATAAATGTAATTTATGGAATAAAAACTTTTTGCTTTCTGGTTTGCAATTAAAATATAAGATTATTCTAGCAAGTTCTCTTTTTGCACAAATAATTTAAAAGTGTTTTAAAATGAGTAATCGCAATATTTTCTTCGCCTATTGTGTTTGCAAAATTCAAGAAGTGCTTCAAAAGACTTGTCACATACAGCAAACCAGGAAGAAAGAAATAGTCCTTTCAGTACAGTTCCTCTTTATGCAGGAAAAAGGCTCTTTTTATAGTTTGTTATTCTGGAATTGTTTGGGATTTTGGGGTAGAAATTCATTTGGGTGTTAAAGTGGTAAAGTAGGGTGTAAGCTTGACTAAATGTGAATGGTTTTACTTGCCAGTATAATTATATACTGACATAATTCTGATTAAATACACAACTGGCATTTATTCAAGCTTACAGGAAAATTATTGTTATGTATGTCATTTTTCTGTAGCTTTAATTTTACATGTATGTATATGTTTATTGTTTTGTGATGCTGTAAATTTTAATTAAAATGATTTCATCACAAACTTGAATTACACCGATTTCAGGTTGTATTTTTGGCTGTTTTGTATCTTTCTTTCAATTGTTCTTTTCTTTTGGTTTTATTGTTAAGAGTTTGTATGAATGTATTCAACTTTCTTTATGGCTTCATGTTGTTTTTTATTCTACATTCATTTGTAATGTGTTTTGCATTTTTTTTTTTTTTTTTTTTTACATATATACAATGAAGCAAAAGATATTTTATGTATTTTTACTGTGCGATGTGCCAAAAATGTATATTTAAAGGATTACGGCACAATTTGCTGGATTTGGATGCATTTTCTTTACGATATTTTGTAAATTAAGGCGAGATTACTTGTACAGAATAAGAGGCTGGTTGTAGTATTAAGGGTGTAGTTAAGATATAAGTTAAATATATATAATGCAGAAATACAGAAAAAAAAAAAAAAAAGCATTGACTATAAAATATTATTATTATTATTTTATTTTACAATGATAATCTATCCTTTTTTTAGGTCATCGAAGCCTATTAACACGAGCAATTTTATTGACATTTTTTTAAAAACGGCACCATTCAGTATTAAAAACTATTCAGCAAATACGATATTTCATTTTAAAAGTCAACTGCCAAACACAGACGCCAATTTTAAATAAAAAATTTGCAATAGCGTATGCTCTTTTAAAAGTTTCCAGTTGATATTTTTAAATCAATTTTTTACTTGTTACGACAATATTTAACAGTTTCCGTACTGTTATACTAGGGAGAGAAAAAAAAAACTTTATTGCGACTCAAGTTTCTAATGTATAAACAGATAAATTTGCCTCATTTGTTGAAATTAAAAATTATTTTCATAGATAAAAATCTTATTTATAAAAGCCAAAAACTTTTCTTAAAGACGAATATGAAAAAAATGCCGTTACCCTACTCTATTTTTTCACTTAAGTTTAAATTTTTTAACGTTTTTATATGAAATTCCCTTTCTAAGTAACGTGAATATCAAGTAAAATTATCTAAAATGAATAGTCAGTATAAAAACATAAACGGCAGCTTTCCTACACACCCAAATGTATTTGGCTTATATTAAGCATTCTTTATATGTGCATATAATTTGGACTACTGCTCATTTATTCAATTGTGTGCGTATTAAAAGGGATTTCTCAATAATAATAATAGTAAAACTCATCAATAGCAAGCAGCAGTAAAATATGCACCGAAGGACTGACGTTGAAAAGTAATAAATATATTAAAAAGAAAAAAATTGCATTTATATGTCATAAAATTAAATTAAAAAATCCTCAAAAGAATTATTTCGGGTCGAAATAATATCACAACTCTTCGTCAAGCCAAAAAAGTAAGCACGAATGCAGCATACAATTGCAAATCGTTGCAGTTTTTTTTTTTTTTTTTTTTTTTTTTGTGATGCATTTGTGCCTACTTTGTTCGCCTGACAAAGTGTCATGATATTATTTTGACCCGAAACTATTTTTTCGAGTTTTTTGCTTTTTATGGTATTTACATGCAAATATCAAATAGGTTTAATCATGTTCACAATCAAATGCAACGTCTGGCTTCTTTCTAGACGCATATCTAGAGAAGACGCAGACAAGTAGATATCACGAAATGGATTAAATATTACTCATGGCTCGAATTCTTAGCAGGAAGGGATTTTAGTATCCTTCTCTAGGTTTTAAAATCATTCTCTCAGCAGGCTGAAAATCGAATGAATTTTGCCGTTATGCAGTTTAAGATTGAAAAATATGTTTAAAATCCTGAAAATTTTAGAATGGAACGAATCTTGCTTGAGTCATAATTATTTTCTTCATTACAAGTCTTCTATCCGTTTATTTATTTATTTATTTATTTATTTATTATTTATTTGTTTGTTTGTTTTATTATAATTAGGAAGTACGCAATCCACAGTTTTCCTATTTCTCATATTGAAAATACATGGCAATGTGTTAATAAAAGAATGGGGAAATATTAATCACAATGGTTGTAAAATAGCAATCTTATTAACGCATTGAGATTATTTTTTGAACCGGAAGTGTACGACGTAATTTGTAATGCATAAAAGTTTTTAATAAACACTAGAAATTTAAATTTATTTAGAAAGATTTTCACAAAATATTTTCTAAATACTTGTTCTAGTAAGAGAAGGTGGCCCCTAAAATGATTTCCTTAAAGAAAGAACTTGTGTAAAACAACATAACTTAAAATAAAACTTTGGACATTTTCTAGTAAGTTTTACACTATATTTTTCATTATAAACATATTTTAATAATATTTTAAACTCAAATTAAGTAATCAAAATAAATAAAATACAATAAAATAAACTTTTGAAAATGCGTTCAAAGATCATTTTATCCTCACCAAAAGGCAAAATAATCTTTTATTTAAAAATAAGTGTAAATAATAACGGATATAAAAGTAATTCTGACAATACATAATGAAATAAAATAAGTATATTTCTGTATATCTAAAGAAATAGGGAAGTTATGACTGATGTTATAAAACCCTCTTTTTCAAAGAATTCTATTCAGGCGATCGCTTAAATACCGCCGTCGTTTCTTCTTGACTTGGTACAACTAATTTATGTGTTACCCTGTAGATAACGCTATCTGTCTAGAAGAAAACATATGTGGACATATGTGGATCGTTTTGTATGCTAGGATCATTTTAGGTCACCTTCCCTTACGATAAAAGTAATAAAAGAATCCATTGAGTATAATTAAACATAATGGAAATGAATTTTCAAATATTAATTAGTAAAGAAAATTGTAAATTCACTTGTGAATGATAAGTCCATTAATGATTATTTATGTATTATGATTAAGATGCAGTGATATTTATTTCAAACAAGATAGAATTTATACAATTTTATGCAATTTTGTACTACATTTTGTAAATTAAAATTTTTGATTACTGACAAAATAAAGATTGCGCTCCTTTCTAACCCAATGGTGTGTCTTTATTTAGTATATTTTACATAAAATAAAAATGAATAATGTATACATATCACGTTTCTTTATCACAAAATCAACTTTCCAAAATAAATATGCTTAAAACGATAATTGTGAGAAATTAAGTCATGTTTTTAGAAATTTGGAACAAAATAAATAAATAAGAAGAAAATGAAGAAGAAGAAGAAGAAAAGAAAAAAATCCTTAAAAATGACAATTTAGTCACTTAAAATTAAGCTACGATGTGCAACTGAAAATAATGTAGTTTTTCGTCAAAATACCACCGCAGCTCAGCATGGAGAGAAAAAACACTTGTGAAAAAATAGAACTCAATGGTGTGTATTTATTTAGCATATTTTACATAAAATAAATATGAATAATTTATACATATCACGTTTCTTTATCATAAAGTCAATTTTTTAAATGAAATATGCTTAAAATGATAATTATGCATAATTAAGTCCTGTTTTCAGAAATTTGATAAAAGAAAAAGAATAAGAAAAAAAGAAAAAAACCTTAAAAACGACAATTTAGTCACTTAAAATTAAGCTACGGTGTGCAAATGAAAAGAATGTCCATAGGTGATGTTGAGGACTGCAAATGCTTCAGGCCATTTTGAAAAACTGTCGATGTACACAATGATGTACTTATTTCCCCTCTAAGCGATAGGATAAGGCCCACAAATATCTGAGTGTATGGTCGAAAAGAGGGAGTCGGGGATTTCTAACCTTTAGAGTTCAGCTAACCTTTTGGGTTTACGAGCTCTGAACTCCAAACAAGACTGGCAAGAGGCCAAAAGTCTTTTCACATCGGCATACATGCCTTGCCAAAAAAAATTTGCTCTAATACGGTTAAATGTTTTATAGAAACCAGCATGGCATGCTAAAGCAGAATCATGAGTAATACTAAAAATTTTTGGGACTAGAGCTTTTGATAAGACAATTTTTTACCCGCTTTTCTTTCGAATTTTGATGACAATTTTGAACACATAATGATTTCATCCTTAACAAAAAAATTATAACTACTAGGTTTTACAGATAAATCTTTACATAAACGAGCGCTAACATTTTAACAAAAGCAATCTTTTTCCTGAGCTAATTTAATCTCATTCAACAATGAACTGCTGCTCAAAAAATGTGCATTTCCTGACCTGCATTTTCGACAAAATTACACTCTTGAATACCCTCCTTATTGACAAATTCCAATGTGGGATCAACAAATCTTGACAAAAAATCAGCAACTTAATTGCCTTTTCCTCTTATATATCTCGGCTCAAAGTTGAACTCGCTTAGAGCACACAACCACCAGGCAATTTTCGACGTGGGATCCCTTAATTTCAAAGCATGAGTGAGCGCGGTATGGTCGGTATACACTATAAATATACTGACCAAACGTCCCCATTTTCTGGGGACAAATGGGGACTTTCTTTTTCTTGAAGGCATTTTCTAAGTTTTAAAAATTTGTAGAAAGTAAATTATTAATCAATAACACTTTACTTTTAGACCTTATTAATTAGGAATGAAGAAATACATCCATAATTGGATAATTATAGCAATTTTTAAAGCTTTTCTATTATAAAGGTACTTTGATCTGGTCAGCCTAACTATAAACCATCGGAGAAAAACGTAGCACTTAAAATATTGCACAGTCCAAACTACAGCCAATAACTCCCTTTCAGTGGCAGAGTACCTGCTCTCAACCTCCTTAAATTTGCGACTAGCAAAAGCTACAGGGTGAGAAAAACCACTCTCATCCGCATGACACAAAACCGCGCCCATTGCTAGTATAAATAATAAACTCTTTCGACATGTCGCACAGACGAAGCGATGGAATTTTTGCAAGCGCTTGTTTAAGATCTTTAAATTCTACCTCAGCCTCCTCAGTCCAAAAAAGATTTATTTTTCTCCATAGTGAGATTAGTTAGATTGATAGTCCTTTTAGAATAGTCACTGATGTGACGCCTGTAAAAACCAGTGGAGCCCAGAAAAGACCTCACCTGTTTGCGTGTCGAAGGACGCTTAAATTTTTCAATTACCTCAACATTTTTTTTCGCCTGAAAAATTTTTCCATTTGAAACTTTAAATCCTAAAACAGTTATCTCTGATTGAAAAAAGATGCACTTGGATGATTTTAGTTTTAAATTATGATCCCTAAGGCGATTAAACACTAAATTTAATTGATGAAAGTGAGACTCGACATCAGCAGAAGCGACACAGATGTCCTCTATGTAAATAAGGATGTTTAAATTTTTTAAGTCACTAAGTACAATATTCATTAAATGTTGAAATGACGCCAGAGAGGATTTCAAACCAAAAGTACTCCTGGTCCACTGAAGCAATTTTTCGTGCGTGGCAATGGCTGTTAAGTGCTGCTGATCCTCTGGAATTTTCTGCTGGAGAAACCCGCTCGTTAAATCTAAGGTTGTGAAATATTTAGCGCCAGCCAGCGAATTGATTGTCTTACTAATATTTTGTAATGGATAGTTATCACTGATGATTTTTTTTATTTAGACGGCGAAAATCGCACGCGAGCCGTAAAGAGCCGCCATCTTTTTTTACTAAAATTACCGGGGGTGAGTAATTCGAATTCGACGGGACCAGAATTTTGCCTCCATCAAAGTACTGATTTGCTGGTCCATCTCAGATCGATAGTTGTATGGAACATGATAATGGCTGCACTTAACAGGGACATTATCAGATACTCTGATGATGTGCATCACCGTATCGAAACCGGGAAGGTCGAGTACCGAAGCCGCAAAAACATCCTTATTGTTATCCAGAAAAATTTTAACTCGATTTTTTAGATTTTCCTCTAAATTGGTCTAAATTAAATTTTGTGCTCCACTCTAAATTAATTTGGTCTACATTCCCTACCTCAGTAACCTCAACAAAGTGAGAGGTCTCCTCTAGACTCTCAAATATTGGCTCCATAAAACCTACATGAGTGTTTTTGTTGACATGTACGGGAGAGTCACTAACATTTATAATTTTGACAAACAAATCATTCATATTGTTATGACAAACAGCATGACCAGTTAAAGCCGCATCTGCTATAACCCTATTCGGATAAATAAACACTAAAGTTGAAGAGAAATTGTTAATATCCTGGCATTTCACTTTTACATTCATTTCCGACGTAGCCGGGACAACATACTTGCATTTAGCATATACATTTACAGGTATACAATATGCTTCACAAATATTTAAAGTTTCAGTTTTATCAGACATAAAATTTAATTGAAAGTCCCCATTTCCCAGCTTTTTCTTTTCAAAATCAATTTTAATACCATATTTTACAAGACAAGGGACACCTAAGATAATTTGAAAATTTGGCGACAAAGCGCTTTCATTAATAATAAAAGAATTCTCAAAAACATTTTCCCCCAAATTAAACTGTACATTACACTTATTCCTTAAAGCTACCTCTCCAACTAACAAGGACCTTAAACCAACTGAACACGATTGTTTATTTACATTGGTATCTGCTAATACATGTTCTGCGATTAAATTACATGATGAACCCGAATCCACTAACGCTTGGTAGATATGCTGTTTGAAAATCACCTCGACAACTGGAAGTTCACTATTTACATTTTTGCATAAGTTGCTAAAAGATACTTCTCTGGAGTTGGGCAACATATTTACAGAAATGGGGTCTCCCACCTCTGCCCTGCCAGGCGAGACCCTTACCCATTTAAATTACCAAAATTGTCATTTTGGCTTTCTCGAGATTGCCCCCTATTTGGAACCTATCGTTATAGCCACCCCTACCATTCGGCCGCCTATCCTCCCTATTATTCCTAGGACGCCTGGGAAGTTGGCACTCCCTACTATAGTGCCCATTGTAACCAGAGTTGAAGCACGTCACATCACTTTTTTGCCGTTGAGCAGGTCTATTAGTTGTCGGCTGAGGCCTGGTTTATTGCTGGCACTCCAAATTTTGCACTTTAGTATTTTTAGCAATCTGCTCAGACAAGTCTGAAATAATGGTAGTAAGGCTGCTTAACTGCTGCACTTGTTCCTCAGCCGAATTTTTCTGAGGAAAAGACTGGGTTGCACAAGCCAACTCAAAGTCTTGGGACACATTAGGCACTTGGACTGCTTTAAAGGCTGCCTCTCCAGCCAACGCAAACTTTTCTAATTCTTCCATTGTGATGGGCGCTCTTGCGACCACACCACGCCTAAATTCAAACCTCAAATTCTTAATTAACCACTCATTCTCTGTATGTGGCCAATTTTCCTTGGGAATTCTCTGAGCGACAACAATTTGCCTAACCTTAGACCTAGCGCTAGCGATGAAATCCGCTACGGGTGTTTTGTCATCCTGAATAAGATTCCAAAAGGATTTAAAAATCTCTCCAATGTCTCTTTTCTCTCCGAACCTATCTTTTAGGAATTTTTCGAAGTCGGAGAATTTTTTATATTATTCTGATGTGTTTTAAATACATGTAAAGCTGAACCAGCCAATCTTTGTGAGGCAGCAAAGACATAGTCTTCATGTTTTCATAATAAGAATTTTCCAATTTCCTGAATTTTTGAAATAAAATCTGACACACGGAAATTCGGGTTACCACCCGTGAAAACTGGAATATAGGACAACTTGTCCAAAAGAATTCCCCGTCTTTGAGATGTTACAATTTCAGGGTTCTGTGCATTGACTGCACCAACCAAATTTTTGGAACCATTAGTTCCTGTCGCACCATCTGCCTGATTTTGTATCTGCGTTATACTCACTACCCATTTTGAAAAATAAAAATACAATAATACTGTTACACAGCAACACAAAACAAAAATGATGATTTTCAAAACAACATGATTGCACCATAAAATTAAGCAATACACATAGGTGATTTTTTTTCACCAACATCACTAATGTCCATCCATTCGCCATATTTTAACCGACTGTCCCTGCTTACGCCCTCTCTACAGGCATTACTTCAACTCATCATCACCAAATCTGACAAGCCTTTTAGGTATTAATCCTCTTTACAATTTGACTAACTTCTTAAAAGAGGCTGGGTTTTACTATGATATTTGATTTTATTTTTTTACTGTTTATCTATTTTTACTTCTGTTTTTACTATATATACACTGCTCATAACTCTTTATATTGTTTTTACTTTATGCACTCTTTACTCTGTTTTGTACTATTTTTATACTTTTGTGATCTTTTATATGTTTACCATGTCTTTTTTTACTATTTTTTTCTCATATGACCATCTGGATGGGTAAACCCATCCAGAAGCTACCTTTGTTTTTTCTGTCATCACAGTTTGGCGCAGCATGTCCCATTGTGGACCTTGTGCCAATAAAAGGCAACCAACCAACCAACCATCCATTAAGTGGAGGACCAAAATTGTGATGGCATGTCTCTGGACCATTTCTAGGGGGTAGTCCCAGACCGTCGCCAATTGCTGATTGCGCAGCAGTAGTGCAACATGAAACCCAACCAACCAACCAACTAACTTTCTGAATGCTGTATTTTAAAATTGGTACTTTGATTGATTCTTTTAAATTTGCGTTGAATTTTGTATATTCTGATATATGTTCCTTTAAACTGTGGTTTTTTTTTTTGTGTGTGTGTATATATATATATCGTTGCGTACTCGGGGGTTCGTAAGTTGTCCGAGAATGAGAAACGAAACTTGTAAAAATTCAGGAGTTTTATTTACGGAAAGTTCCAGAAAAATACAAGACTATAAACTGAGTATCAGCTTCAATTCCACCAATAAACACAGCTTAATAAGCAGCTTATTAAACAGCTGTCAACAGCAAAACCACAGTACAAACTGTACAGCAATAGCACAGAAAACAAGACTCATTCAAAGAGGCTTAGAACTCCTTCAATTTCCATGCAAGCATTGGTGAAACTGACTGACTCTGATCTCAGACTGAACTGAACTGACTTGCCTTGGCGAGAAAGCGCTCCTTATATACTGTTCCATCGACTTTTTTAGAAAACTCTAGAAAGTGATCAACCAATCAGCTTACAGCTTCCATATTTGGTATATCCCTAATAAGGATTTTATCGCCAAGGTCGCCAAAAAATCGCCAAGGAGGTAAAAAGTCGCAAAATTTGGCGCCAAATCCATTACTTGCATTATTGGAGCTTTTTAATGCGTTTTTAAGGGAAAATCAGGCTATTTTAATGCTAAAACGACTAGAAATGCACAAAATTAGCATTTTTCAACTAACTAAGCCTCTTTGAAAGAATTTAAAAAAAATAAACACAATTGTTTACAATTTTGTAACACTGTTCCCCTCCCAAGGACTGCACGTCCCGGGCAGTGCAACCCTTGGTCAAGAGGCAAAACTAAACAAATTACACAATCTAAAATACAAAAACTAAGTTGCATATAACGATAAGATAGAAATATAGATTGCAAAATCAAATGAGTAATATTTACAGAATTTACAAATATTTATACACAAATATTTACATTACGCATGCGCAAATTTTAAAAATATTTATATTTTAAATTTTAATATTACCGTTATGTGCGGTACTTGGCTAGCCTGTTATAGTGCACCACTTTCGGTTTTCATGAAGGTGTTTTAGTGATCCGCCCCACTACATCATTCAGCCTTTTTAAGACTGTGTACGGTCCGTTCCAGTTGCATTGTAACTTGGGAGAGAGTCTTTTGCGTCGAACAGGATTCCACAACCAGACCTTGTCTCCTTCCTGGAACTCGTGTTGAGTAGCCTTTAGATCGTACCTTGTCTTCATTTTCTCTGCTGCCATGTGAATCCGCTCCCGAGCAAAGTTGTGTACGTCCTCAAATCGTGCCTGGAGCTCTTGGATGTACTCTATGCGATGAGGCGCATCGGGTGGACAACCAAATAGGAGATCTTATGGGAGACGAAGTTCACGTCCAAACAGCTTCTGAGTGTAGCCGGTGGTTTCATGGACAGCCCTTCGATAAGTCAGCAGGAACAACGCCAACTTCAAGTCCCAATCTTGCTGGTTCCTTGATACTAGAAGAGAGAGGTTATTCAGGATGGTACGGTTGAACCTCTCGGCCATGCCGCCCGACTGGGGATGTAAGAGTGTTGTCTGGGTTTTGTCTATGCCGAGTAGTTGACACAGTCCTTTGAAAACAGCAGAGGTAAAGTTCGTACCTTGGTCGGTATGAAGTTGTAGGGGAGTGCCGTACCTTGACACCCATTGCTGCACTAGGACCTCTGTGACTGTGCATGTCTCTTGATCGGGAATGGGATATGCCTCAGGCCACTTGGTGAAATAGTCCATCACGACGAGGATGTATTTATTTCCACTAAAGGTCCGTGGCAAAGGACCCACGATGTCGAGAGCAATCCGTTCAAATGGTGTTCCCACGTTATACCGTTGCAGTCTTCCTCGACTTCGATTCTGCGAGCCTTTACGTGCCGCACAAGCATCACAGGATTTACACCAATTCTCCACGTCCTCCCTTGCCTTGCACCAGTAGAAGCGTTCCCGAACTTTCTGCAGCGTCTCCATTACCCCAAAATGGCCTCCGGTAGAGCTACTATGCAGTTGTTCTAAAACATCTGGAATTTTTGATCTTGATAATACAATCTGCCATCTGAAGCTTTTCCCATCATCAGATTCCCACTTTCTGTATAATACGCCGTTTCTGATATGAAGAGAGTCCCAAAGTGCCCAAAAACTTTTCGTAATGGGACTAAATCTGGAAATGTCCTGCCAGGTAGGTCTGTTGCTGGCCGTCTCCTTCAGCTGTAATATTGGCTTTATGTCAGGATCGTCCAACTGTGCTTGTCTAAGTTCTTCGTCACTCCATGGATCGGGATCTTGTTCTGATGGTGTTGAGACAGTAACTTGGCAGGCAACCGGATTTATCGGCAGATATTTCTGTTCGGCTCTAGAGCAGTACTTGTAACTTTCCAAGCAGGGAAAATCCTTGGATGGACAGTAAATGGAAAAATAACTCACTGTGAGAAAATAAATAATTCGCTTTTACACTAACATGTTAAAAAAAAAAATAAATAAGGGAACGACAGAGATAAATGAAAATTCAGATGATCGCAAGAAAGTAAATAAATATGATTTCGGGATAGAAAGGACGGATAAATCTACGCCGTGTAAAAAGGAACGTAGATGTATATTCTGAAGTGACCGGAAACGAAAACATGAAGAATGATCGATCCTTGTCTAAGACAAAATTTCCTAGAAATAGAAAAAAAAAAGAAAAAGAAAGAAAGAAAAGAAAGAAAGGAAGAAAGAGAAAAAAAAAAAAGGGAAGAAAAAAAAAAATGTTTTCCTATGAGAAAAACAAGATTCATGAAAAAAAAATAGGAGAAAATTATGTAGAATAGAAGAAAGAAAAGAACATATATCTAGATATAGAGCTGGTCGAAACAGCGAGAAGATTAGAAAAGGAATTTCTTACGAGAAAATTGAATAGAACATTCGAAAGTATTCCTAATTCCGGAAAATCTTATGTTGATGAAGGGCCAGATTCCTGTGAACCAAATTCTAATAAAGAAAATAAAAGAAACATGAAAAATAAGAAAAAGAAATCTAAGAAGCAATCTGATGATGATAGAAGTATTAAAAAACACTCTCTTTTGTTGTCTACTGGTGGATTCTTACAAGAAATAAGTGAAATGATCACTCCAGGTGTGAACTTGCATACCTCCTAAAAATTAGGCAAGCATTCTCTCTGCAGAATTAAGATGAAAGAAGTCTGTCCGTCAACAGTGTGTATCGAGCGTAAACTTGTGAGGAGTCTTAAGCTGAACACTCTTATCAAGAAATTCTGTCCATTGGAACTACATGATCCTAAGATTTCAGCCGCATTCTAACTTACGCGTCGCGGATGAGTTGTACGACCACCTGATCGATTCGAGGCGGGGTAATGCCTCCGGTTGAGTTCTGTCCCCGTTGACCTCAAGGGAGAGAGTGTGGAACTTGACAATTCGGGTAACCAATATTTTCTTTTTTTTTTTTAAGTAGTAGTTGAAATGTAGATTAAGAACTGAACAGACGGGCGGTCACTGTAAAAGCTTTTATATTGTGTGTAATTAACAATCTAAAAAAAAAAAAAAACTTTCGACAATTTTATTGAATTGGAAGTCTCCCCCAGCGCCGCAAATCCCAGAAGAATTCAGTTAACTAATTTTAAATATTTTAGTTAAGGAATTTTTGAAATTAACTTTGGATATAGATATTTGAACATGAAAAATTATATACCTATAGAAACATGATATACTGTTAAAATTTTGTACTTGGTTTAACCAGAACATGGTACTATAGTAGCTGTTTGAAACTAATAGTTTGTAACTAGCTATTTGTAACTATAGTACTATAGTAGCTGCAACCATAAGATGGGAAAATATTTTTCACGATTTGGTGCTTTTATTTTCAACAAGAACAACCAAATCATTGTAGAAGGTATGTTTGCAGCTACCAAATTTTGGTTCATCCTAGCAAACTGCAACTACTGTAGTATCAAATTTTGGTTCATCCTAGAAAATTGCAACTACCTGTAGTATCAAATTTTGGTTCATCCTAGCAAATTGCAACTATTGTAGTACCAAATTTTGGTTCAGTCTAGCACGGAAATTTTTGACAGTGTACTACAGGCATTAATGTTTGTTTTATGGGAAAATGCAGAAATTTACATATTCATCATGGGGGTATAACTGCATGAAGTGCATTTTCCATATTTTGAATATTAAAAATTTTTGCTCACTTAATGGTTACAACTAATTTTTAGACAATAAATGGTGCCACGCAAAAGGAATCTGATTTAATTTTTTTCTTTAAAAGTAAAACTGCAAAGATAGCTTAACTTTATGATTTTTTTTTTTTTTTTTTAATGTCAAATTTAAGGTGTCATTACAGTGATAAAATAGATTGCAGGATTAAATGGTGTAACAGATGATTGATATAATTGAAAAGTGTAATAATCTATACGATATGCATTATTTTCCTTTCTTTTTGTTGTTGTTGTTTAATTTTAGTGATGAGATTTAATGAAGCAATTACCCAGCAAACACAGAAGTGGCGCATTGGCATCGAAAAGACATCATTTGTCCGATACGCGAGATGTCATTTCGATGCCAGCAATTCGTAACCATTTTGTGTCGAAAGTGTCCGCTTAATCGATATATTCACCGATACGTAAATAAGTTATCGATATGATGTCAGATACATGACACAATTTCGAGCGTCTTCGACACTTCCGATACATAGTTGATAAAAATATATGCGAGTTCCGACACTGAACTGATTTAAAAATGACGCCTGATTCCAGCGACATCTTTCGCTAATCGCATTAGACTTCATTATCGAAATCGTTACCTATAATTTTAAAATGCGTGACCACTTCATTTGAAGGACTGGCCTGTACCTTTATTAATGATAACCGGCCACATTCAAGCAAGCACGATTTCGTAATACTACAAATTAGCAGTTTCTTAGTATACAAACAAGTTAATTTACAAATATTTAATGGTGGCAGTTTAAAAAAAAAAAAAAAAAAAAAAAAAAAAAAACGAGCCAGAAGAGCGATACAATATCGGTAATATTTTGATTATTTATATCTGATTAAAAAAAATATCATGTCGCGGATATTAGAATAATATCTTGCATTCGGTACTTAAGTAACGTCTCGTAAAACTTTCGGGTGTCTGATAACAACTATCTGATACTTATGTTTTACTGCGTAAAAATATCATATTTTTGGTACCGTACAGACACCGCTTGGCATTACAACTTTATGTGTTATGAAAAAGATATCTGAATATAACAAGAAAATAGACATATCTGACAAATCTGATACCAGAACGTAAACTTTCTGATATTTATGTGTTTGTTGGGTAGATAGTATTATTCACGCTTTTTAAATTCTCAAAAAAGGTTGATCTATAATTTTATATCAAATCTTATTAAATAATTTCAAATTGTGTCTATTAAATCTATCTGAAATATGTGTTTTACATTTTATAAATCCAAGTTTTTCCTTGTTATTAGCAATA
Source organism: Salticus scenicus (assembly GCA_963930645.1). Taxonomy (NCBI): domain Eukaryota; kingdom Metazoa; phylum Arthropoda; class Arachnida; order Araneae; family Salticidae; genus Salticus; species Salticus scenicus. The sequence continues at coordinate 21,442,915 of OZ005657.1, read as the reverse complement.
TTGGATTTAAAAGAGAATTCCGCACATTACCTTTATTACACTACCTTTACATTATTACACACCTTTATTACATCTTTCCATGTGTGATAATGGACATTTTCGATTTCAGACGCTTTGTCAAATACTTAGAAAAATCTTGACGAATTATCGTGTTGTTGTTTTTTTTTTAACTGGAAAAAAAAAAAAAAAAAAAAAAAAAAAAAAAAAAAAAAACTTTTTTGATTATAACATGCAAGGTATTGGACCCAATGCAATGCCAGTTTTAAGGAACTTTTGATGTACTACATTATACAACATACTACACTTAAAATATTAAAAAATATTAAAATACCTAATGAAATGTCAACATTTTTATTGAATAATTATTAAATGCGTATGCGTAAACTTTAACGAAAATCCATTTACATGAATTTTCAGCCGAGTATTTAGCTACTTATATGAAAACACCAAGCAAATATCATGAAATTCAAAAGAGTTGTCGCTGTTCGATTAAACTGAATTTTAGTTCCTCCCAGAAAATGGCACAAGTTAACCAAAAATATATAATCTTTGGGATGACCCTGTAAAAAGTAATGCTTGAAATGAATTATAGCTGTAGTATATGATTATAAGACTTCTTTTAACCCTTTCAGTCGCAGTGTTCCCGCTGATGGAACACCTAAATTCTCAAGTGCAAAAACTCATCCAGGGAATTTTTTAGCAAAAATTTACATTTATAATATAGCAGAAAAGGCCCTTTTTTTTTAACGTGAAAATTTAAAATTTCTTCTATTTTAATTATGTTCGTAAATTCCGGTGGCAGTGTAATTCAAATGATCCGAATTACCTTGCACCGCAAAGGGTTAAAATACTCCGGAATAAATTGAAATGTTGGGATCTATACAACTTTTACGAGTTTTTGTTGTCGATAATGTTTACTTATAAAGTGATTTATTTATTAAATTAAATATTATTTGAATTTAATAAGGTTTACTTACAGATGTTTCAAACTGAAAATTTCTCTAAAAGGAACAATGCTAATTTTTTATTTTTTTAAATATTTGTGATCAGCTATGTGTCTAAAAGCCATTTTTAAAATTAGTTTAGTAATTTTTAAAATAAAATAAGTAGTGAACGTTAAAGGGTTAAATATACATATAAATTTATATGATAATTGCTCTTATATCAACGGAGATATAAAAGTTTCTTTAGAATCGTGTCGGCAATGTTTAGTACAAATAATCTCTAAAAAATGAGTCAAATTGAACACGTGTCACTTGTTAATTATATTAAAAACACTTTAAACGCACGTAAAAGTGAATTTTATTTAAAAGATGTTAAAAAAATTACCCGAAGTTTTTCGCTTTAATAGTAAAGCACCATCAGGGATATTTATTATTCGTTTCCAATGAGCAGTTTTTAAATTTTTTTTCTTTTCACAGTCTACAGTTAAGTCTTTTAATAACGTGAATATCAGCAAAGTCAATTTGAAGTCCGGTAAAGTTTGGATCGAGCTGAGAAAAATAAGAGAAGCTGGAACTATTGAAATATCACACGAGGCTATTGTAGGAGAAAAACCATCATGAATTAGCAGTAATAAACTATTATATATTTTTTAATATTGTGCCAAATTATTGGCAAAATTGCAGCATCTTTGGAATTTATTATTTTTGCATTTAATTATATTAATAGCTTCGGAAATGTAAAGTTCATGGATAGTAGATGGTGCTGTAATAATTTGGGCTTTATCCCATATAGGGTTAGCGTTTGCGTTGGCATAAATGAATCTAGTCAACTTCACTTATGTCAACGCAAACGCTAACCTTATATGGGATAAAGCCAAAATTATTGCAGCACCATATACTATCCAAGAACTTTACATTTCCGAAGCTATTAATATAATTAAATGCAAAAATACAATAAATTCCAAAGATGCTGCAATTTTGCCAATAATTTGGCACAATATTATAAAATAGATAATAGTTTATTTCTGCTAATTCATGATGGTTTTTCTCCTACAATAGCCTCGTGTGATATTTCAATAATTCCAGCTTCTCTTATTTTTCTTAGCACCTTGATCCAACCTTTACCGGATTTTAAATTGACTTTGCTGACATTCACGTTATTAAAAGACTTAACTGTTGACTGTGAAAAGAAAAAATATCTAAAAACTGCTCATTGGAAACGAATAATAAAAATCCCTGATGATACTTTACTATTAAAACGAAAAGCTTCGGATAATTTTTTTTTAACATCATTTAAATAAAATTTAATTTTACGTGTGTTTAAAGTGTTTTTAATATAATGTTTAGTGTGTTTTTTTGTTTATAACACGCAGGGTTTTAAAACCAAAATAATGTCACTTTTAGAAAACTTGACATACAACAGTAGACACCCCATACTGCAATCAGAAAATAAAACTATCAAATATCTGAAGAAATACGAGCAGTTTTACTGAATAATTAAAATATTTTGAATATTTAAAAATTTTCATCTCTGGCAAGAATGAAATATCTATATTTTTCTCTAGAACTTTCTTAGTGTTGAAACTTTCATTTATTTATAGCATGTATTTGCAAGAATAAATTTTTATTTTATGCTTTTCAGGGCTCCACAATAAAAAGCTTCTACTGTTAAAAAATGTTTTTTACTTTAACTTTTATTCTGTAATGATGTCCCTTCTTTCGAAGAGCAGGCTATTATAAATAATTAATTTTTTTCAGTGATAACAGTCAGTGAGATAAATTACAATACACAAATGTTTTAATTTCTTATTTCCTTTCAAATGGTAAAGGAAAAAAAAAAATCTCTTGTATTTCACAGCTCCCCTTCTAAAACGTTTACTGCGGACGAAAGGCGTGTCACGAGGGATAATTAATTACTAATTTTTCTAGCGATCGCAACCACTCAGTATATATATATATTTTTTTCTTTCTCAAACTAAGACATTTCAACTTACGTCCTTTTCCGAAGACCCTTCTTTTCTTAAAAATTTAATTTTCCCGACGATGACACGATAGATTGCTTCTGTTTACAAAATTTGTAATTTTTAATTTTCTACATCCTAGAATATTTTTTTGGGGCACAAAACAGAAATCGATAATAAAATATTTTTCGTACGGCTGCAAAATGTCAAATCTATATATTACACACAAAATCTCTCATCGCCCATTTTCTTTCGAACGGTCAAGGCCGTATACGTTTTGTAATGTTATCTGAGGTTAAACGCGAAGATTTTTTTTATTATTATTTTTTTTTATGACAATAACTTCTCTACATAAAAACATTCATAATTTGATCCTCTTTCAAATTATCATACACGTTTATTTTCAGGATTGTTTTCGAAAGGAAGAGCACCTTATCAACGCAAACTAATTTGATGGTAATTACTACCTATCAAATGAATTTCTAATACTTCAAAATCCTTCATCCATTGTTCGCATCAAAACAGTTTAAACTGTTTACTTTCTGTAATATGTTCCGGCGATGAAGATTTGGTGATTTGTGGAAACGAATTCTCATTGCTATGACAGCCTCGATGATTGATTTTTATGCACAAAAGAACAACCTAATGCTTGATTGTCGTTGAATGCGGCTTTGACCGATGATGAGTTTTTGATGAAATCTTGCTGTTCCAGACAGCAAGATTTCAAATTGCGTTCTGTCTGAAATTTCTCCACGATATGCGAGCATTAAAAGGGAAAAAAAAAACTATTCCTATCAATGACAAAGTGCTTGATCGATTCCTCTGCACAAAAGACGTCTAATTATTGGTAGGTATTAAAATAGTTAATGTCGCTGGGCTTACCTTTATCAAGATTTGTTGTTGTTGTTGTTATGGGGATTAAGGTCGACTGACTTAGGGTCCCAGGGCTGAGGGGGAGTGTCCTCCATGGGGGTCTTTCAAAGGGGTCCCATCCCGTATTTACGCAAGTTTCAGAGAAAACCACTGAAAACTCTGAAAGGCTAGACCAACGAGCGCAACCTGGGATCGAACCCGGCACCTCACGTCTACCAACTTTGAGCGCAGAACCGCCCTGCCACTGGTGGAGCTTTATAAGAAACCCTTGCATCATGCAAAACGCCTTGTATCTTCGGGCATTCGAAACAAAATATTACCGTATTCTAATAAGAAGCATATTCCATATAGAGGAGTTTAAGTACGATTCCATACGAAAAAGATTCATTCAGAGAAAAGATTAGACAAAAAGTTGGTAGGCACAACAAAAATTTCTCTTTAAATATGTTCGAATAGAATAGATTGATATTTTAAAATTTGCAAAGTCATCAGAAAACTTACATATTAAAATATTTAAAAAAAAAATTACTGAACAGATTTTCATCAAGCAATTCTGCTTAAGTCAGAATTAATAAAAAAAAAAAAAAAGAAAGAAAGAAAGAAAGAAAAAGCATTGAAATAAGTATACTGGTTTGGAACCTACAATTCCACAGACAGACAAAGATTTAAACTTGTAAACACACCCTTCTTTATTTATTTATTTATTTATTTGGTCAGGGGTTTAAAATATTTTTATGTGTTTTTCATTTAAATATACAATGTGATGTGCATACAGTTTATAGTCAATATACAGAAGTACCCAAAATTAAGCTAAACATTCTTTTCTATTTCATGCAATTGATGGAAGTGCTTTGCTATATTTTACTATGTCGAAGAACACTGCTCAGTAAGGAAAACGCATTTTTCATACCCATACTGTAAACAAAGTATTTTTTGAAGTTCTATTTTCAACTGTAGTCCTTTGTATAATATCACGCTTTGAGATGCCCGGAATATGAAAGTAGCCTTTTTAGCGGTTGTTCTATATGTACACTGACCTAAAATTGGATTACCATGTTGTCGGGTAAAATGATCCATTATGTGAATAATTTTAGATTCATTATGTGGATCATTATGAATTCATTATTTGGATAGGATTTGGCGGAAATAGGCATTATTTAATTTATTTCTGACTTTATTGTAGGTCTATTATTATATCTATTATTTTTAGATCATCATAATTTTTAAATATTCCATTTTCTTGTCTTTTTTTTTTTTTTTTTTTTTTTTCCCCCATAAAATAAATTATGTATGCTATTTGATTGTAAAACTTATTGTATTTCATTATACATTGTTAAAATCACTTTTGTATCCATTATTTTTGCAGATAAAAGGCATTTTAGAATTATTTTTATGTGAAGGATCATTTTGTCTTTTGGTGGGGATAAAATGATCCTTTGAACCCTTTTTCAAAGGATCGTTTTAAATTTTCAAAGGATCATTCTATTCATTATAATCATTCATTTTTTCAAAGGATCATTCTATTTTTTTTTTTTTTCATTACTCAGTTTAAGTTTAAAATATTATTAAGGTATGTTTATAATGCAAAATATAGTGTAAAACACATTAACATAGGGCCAAAGCTTTATTTAAACAGTTAAGTTGTTTTATACAAGTTTTTCCCTTAAGAGGATCATTTTAGGCCACCTTCCCCTAATTTAATTTTACTAAGTGTTGAATCTTATATTACAACAAATTTTGATTTTGTTTTTGCAAAGAAGAAAAATAGAAATATATATATATAAACTAATTTTTAAAACCGAACATTTTTTCACACAATAAGATTTTATTTTAATTGCAGTTCAGTGAATTGTTCAATAGTCCATTTACTATGCATATTTTGATTTAATAGAAAACTATGCCGATGCTCCCAGACTGTCTTGATTCGAGCATTTAAAGTGAAAGCACGTCTAGGTGTTAAAAGTGAAATATCTTAAGTTTAGATTAGCTTCATTATATATGAATGAGTTTTTGTGTTGTGTTGTTGGATTAAGTATATGTCTCCTTATTTAAACAGCTTTCTCCTTTTTTATCAGCATGTAGCAGTGATAGATGTGAAAATCCTGACATTTCTTTAACAGTGATTGTTCTTTCAAGACTTTTCTCAGCAAAACTTATACTGATGGGCAAGTTTTGACGTATAGCTCGCATCCTACACTTACCAGCAGTTGCAGGTTGCCACACGCACTGGACCGTTTATGGATGCTAGCAGTGATGGAGGCATACAGTAAAGAGGTTGTTGGCAGAAGAGATTGACCCTTAAACACAGCTAGCCCTTATACAGGCTACCAAACACGGCCAAAAGAATATTAGGATGCCCTTGATATCAAGAATACCCGTGATACCCTTGTCTCTCGTATTGAAGATGGTTTTTCCACCACCGTCTATCGTAAACATTTTGCAGTCTCTCTACCTCCCCATGCGCATTCATGTCATCCATCTACCCAAAAAATAACAGCTTTCTATACTTTTGTTAACCATGCCCTTAATATTTGTTCCGATTCTGTTTTTCTAAGCTCTGAAATCAAATATCCGAAAGCCATAGCAATTGGTAGAGGTTATATTCATTCCATTGTTGATAAAGCTATCCAAAAATTACAACTTCCTCGTACTTCGTCTACTAAATCAGTCTCTTCTAATATCAGTATTGTTTTACCCTATTTTCCTAAATCCAATCATGCCATAGCTAAAAATCTCAGACAATATAATTTTAAATAATTTTTCGCCTTTCAATAAACTCACCTTTTTTGAGTTAATTGATCCTACAGATATGTATAATTCTTGAGGCATCTATAGTATTTCCTGCCAGTGTGGATTATCATATATTGGTCAAACTAAATGCAGTGTTAAATTCCGTCTAAAAGAACATATTAAATATGTCCGTAAGCAAGAAACCAATAAATCGGCTATTTCTAAACACTGCTGAGGGGAAAACCACAATTTTAAATTTGATTTAGCTAAAATAATTTGCAGGTCTAAATCCACTCATAAACTCGATTTCTTTGAAGTTTTTTACATCTATAAAAATCTTTAAAATATTGTTTATTGTGATTTCGCTGTACCCCATTTGTCTGGTTGTTGGAAATTTTAAATTCAGTTCACATTTCCCTAATTTCTTCTACATTTTTCTCAACTAGTGTTCCTTAATTTCCTTTTGATCAATCCCCCCAAATTCCGCGTAATTCTATTGGTTGATCAGAATTCAATGCCTTTCCTAAATATAAGAGCACTTCCCTCTCATTTCTTTATGCACTGAAGACGGTACGCTAAATGCTATCGAAACAGGTGTCTACGTCCCAATTTTCTTTTTCTCTTTGGCGTTCTAGATGTTCTAGTTTTCACTTGGTTTTAATAATTCAGCGTCAAGTCTCCTTTTAACAATGATATCTAATAATATCTGATTTCTAATAATATTTAAGAGTGATTATGATTTAAATTAGTCTATCTGGTTTTCTGTCGGTCTGCCTCTAGTGTTCGAAAATATTTTCAGAATTTCTTCAAAATTGTATACAGTAGGTGATCAAATTATTAGAATTTCTTTTTTTTTTCTTTTTATTTATTTATATATTTATTTATTTATTATTATTGACATTTTTACTATTATCAAAAAAATACTAGACGAAATGGCTTGAAACTTCATAAATACAAAGAACATTTAAAAACTCATATTTTCCACTATCGATTTAGTCCAGAGTACAATTAGGGGACCAAACACAAGTTGAAGAAAAACGAAAATACTTTGGATCACCTTGTATCACAAAAAACTACAATCGAAAAATATTTGTGAATGAAAAATATTACTACTATGAAAAATATTTGTATGTTTTGTTGCGGGAATTGCACCATTTTTTAAGCAGATGTACGTATATATATATATATATATATATGTATGTATGTATATTATTATTATTATTATTATTATTATTATTATTTTTTCGGACAAGTTTTTTGTTTATAACTAAGAACGGATTTCTATAAAATTTAACAAAACTTACTGAAAATTTGAGAAAACGTTAGACAAACTTTATTAAAGCTCATTTGAATAGAGTAAAAATTAAGTAGCTTGTCGACAAAAGAACGACCTAGATTTTAGGTATTTTTCAGAGTTGAAATTTCATAAGGAGTTTTACACATTCTGCGTATTTAATTTGAAGATCAAATTATTTCAACCACATTTCAAAAGCTCTTTTTTATGAAAAATCCTTTATAGGCTTGTAACTCCGACATATTTTTATTTATTTAATAAGATTTGTTAGTTCATAAAGGGTTTTTCGAAATTTAAAAAAAAAAAAAAAAAAAAAAAACTTTTGCAACGTGATTGAAATAATTGGATCTTCAAATTTCGCGGCATGTGTAAAACCCCTTATGAAATTTCAACTCTGGAAAATACCTAAATCTAGGTCGTTCTTTTGCCGACAATTTGCTTAATTTTTACTCTATTCAAATGAACTTCTGGCAAAAGTAGCTCAATACATATTTATTTTTCAACTTATCCAATAAAATGTTTCTACCTTTGACGCATGCGCAGTAAAATATTTACTAGAAATGCTCATAGAAATGCTATTGTTTTGTCGATTTTTCAGTAAGTTTTGTAAAATTTTATGGAAATCTGTTCTAGTTATAAACAAAAAACTTATAAAAAAAATTAGTATTTTTTGAAAAAAAAAAAAAAAAATCTTCCTAAATAATTGTACAATTTCCACACCAAAACATACAAATATTCTACATTGTATGTGCAATATTATGCAATATTGTATTAAAGTTACAAGTCATCTGTTAGCTTTTTGTGATACAGGGTGATCCAAAAATATTCGCTCTTCTTCAATTTATGGTGGGTCTCCTAATTGCACTCTGGTCTAAATTGATAGCGGAAAATATGAGTATTTAAATGTTCTTTGCATGTATGAAGTTTCAAGTCATTTCGTTTAGTATTCTTTCAGATAATCGAAATAATTGTAAAAAAAAAAAAAAAAAATCTAATAATTTGATCACTCATTGTATGTTAGTTAAGTTCGCTATGACATGTTTTCTGTTTAAACTGGCACAAATACGACCACTAATTTGTGTACAGGTCATTATGTTTTATCATGCATTGTGTTTTATGAGAGGCATTTTTATAAGGCATATTTAAATGGTTTTGTACTTCACAAAACCATAATTTTCAGTTAAAGTGGAAACAAGGTATTCACTTTCATGAAGGTTGGCTTTGGCGACAAACTTAGCAAGGAATTTTACGACATGCCGACGGATTTACCAATTTGGCAACTACATTTGGAGAGAAATAGTTTTGGTTTGCCAAAATTTGGAAGCTCTATCTTCAATAAGAGTTCAGTTCTGCAATTTTCCAGGGTAATTCACTAGTTTCTGCCACAAAACTACCTCGAAAGTTTGCCAAATCATGATCGCGTATCGAGATTATGGAAAGAGAAAAGACATTTTCAAAGAATTCAGTTGTTCAGGCATCTTTTTTGGGCGATCATCTGCGCTTTAAAATGATTGGTTCTTGTTTATGATTCAGTGAAATTCTTTTTCTGTTGGGTTAGCTTTTATAATTTCTTAAATTTGTATTTCTAAAGAGACCTTTTATTTGTGACAATCTGGATGGGCGACCTCACCCAGATGAAACATTTTATTATAATTTTGTAGTTTATATTAAAAGAAACAATTTGATGACGAATGTCCTACTTTGGACCTTGCGCCTTAAAAAGCAATAACCAACCAACCAACATTCTCTGTGGTGTATTTAACGCAGATTACTTGATTTTTATTTTATTTTATTTTATCGTACGAATGACTTTTTTTTTCCTTGTAGAATATTCGTTGATTAGAATTTTGTTGTACGTTTTTTTTTATCCGCATGTTTCTTTACGAACTATTTTTCTCGCACAATATCAATATAGTCGGCATTTTCGTGAGAATAAAGTCAGTAAGGATTACCATGATCTGAGTAATAGTCAAAAATTTTAGTAAAGGTGCTAGAGTAATTTAATTTACAAGATTATTATTAATATTGTTTCAATATTTATTTATCGTTTCTTTCTTAAGCATGCGTGATGTTTCATATATGTAATGTATTTGTAAATTTATATGTTTCTAATTTATATCTTACAAAAAAAAATTATTGTACAAAACAAAATTAAAATAACGTCATTATATTTGTAGTTATAACGTTTTAAGAATTTACTTGTATTTTATTTTATTCAATATGATTTATTTACTTTGCAATTTTTCAATCAACTTCTCACTATCTTGTTCCGTGATTCACTTAATTTGCTGATTTTTACAACGCGATTTTTTTTTTTTTTTTTTTAGTTTATACAGAGCGTCAACTAGAACTCTGCACATAGACTCCTGACAATGCTGGCGCGCCCCTCGCCCCTGTCAGTCATGTAGACATTCGACAAACATATCAACACGAAAATTATCTAACTTTTAAAAGAGAAATATCAGTGTTATAGTGCTGCCATCTATCCTGCAACATACGTATCGACACTGCACATTCATATCGAATTCCAGTCTATTCGATTACGAATTTTCGCAAAATAGCTTTAAATGAAACATTTGAAAAGATGAAAACCGACGCGAGAACTACTTTATTAGAATTCGAAATTAAAATTTAAGGAATGATATATATATATATATATATATGTCGTCAAAATTTTTCAGGATAGAATATGATTCTTAATTACAGCATATTTGAAATTAAATATTTATATATTTATTAAAAATATTTCATCAATTGAATATTTTTCAAAATATAATTTCCGATATAAAAAAGGAGCATCAATATAGGCACAAAATTCAGTTTGATGATCCCGCCTAATTTTACTTCCTCTTTTGAAGAATAATCTCAATTTTTTTTAAATAAGACAAAATCTTTGGTGGTGCCATCTCTTAACCGATTATATCAGTACTAATGAATATAACAATGATTTTTTTATGTCTTGAGTATTAATCTCCAATCTTATTTACGTTACTGACATCTACGGTGAATCTATAATGAAAAATTTATTATTTTGGGACCTTTTACAAAATTCCTTCGTCCAAGTTTCTGTAACAAAGCATAGAGCAAATTCGGAAGGGATATATTATCTGTATTTAGTATTTAACCCTTATACCGGAACATCGGTCTCCGAGACCGCTAAAAGTTAGGTTAATTTAGGGACTTGTGGATGCATATTCCTAGAACAGAATACCGGCACGTTTAACGATAAATGTCCAAGACGACAAGGGTGTCTAACTGAAGCACTAATGCAACGTAAAATGCACTCAACCTGTAGAGGATGACATGTTGACATGTCTCAGATTAACCCTTAGGGGTGAGTCTCGAACCGTCCCCAATTGTCCACAGCGTAGCACTGGTGCAACGTAAAACCCGCTCTAACAAGGGAAGCTACCCTTGGGGGTTGGCAGTGAGCAGGGGACGGAGCATCCTTAGTGTTGAAAAGAAACCTGTAAAATTATTACTTACAAACTTTGAATAAACACCATAAAATGCAATAGTAAAAATGCAATTCAAAGTTTGTAAGTAATAATTTTTACAACGCCAGTTTTCTGATGCTTCTTTATTAAACCTGTAAAATGTTATTAGAATATTAGGAATCAATTTTTGAGCGCTAACAAACACATTACATAGAAATGTCAGTAATTGAGAATTTTTTCTGAAAGTTTAAGTTCGATTGGTTTTGTTGGTATTAGGTAGAATTAGAGTGCTATGAAGAAAGTTGCGGATGGAGTTACGAGTTTTAGGGAAGTTGTGAGTTTCTACCGGAATTATGGTTTTCGGCGAGTTTTTGGTGTTCGAGTTGGATTGGAAAGTATTTTAGGTAAAGTTTTGCTGCGATGATTTATTCAAAGTTTTTTCCAGTCGTCTGATATATTTAAGTAGTAAGTCATTTAAAGCAAAGAAGAGTTATTTGTAGGAAGTCTTCCAGAGCCAATTCATTCACAAGCGAGTCATTGAATGGAGTTTCCTTGAGGAGTTACCTGACCTTTGAAAGGCATATGTTGTCAGTAGCTATCATTTTTACCCATTGCGCAGTACTAATGCGACATTAAATCCAATTAACCATATAATATACTCAGTCGCCCCTGTAATACGTCATGATTGAGAAAGTAAATTTATGGCTGCAAGAATTCATAATTTATCGCCACAATATTTCGCCGAATACATTCAGTATTCATACATTCATACATTCGCCGAATACATTCAGAATACATACATTCGCTTTTTTTCAAAAAGCGGTCTGTGAGACCGATGTTCCCGATAAGCATGATGAAAACATGTTCCGGCCGAAGGGTTAATGTAAATAAATTCAGACTGTCATTAAATCTTGTGTGTTTGAGAGCTGTTTAGTAAAATATTTGAAACTAGCAGGCTTCAGGCACCTCACTGGTCGCTATATTTAAATAAATTTCCAAAAAATAGGTCGATTTCTAAAGAAAAAATCTAAAACTTATGAGAAGCAAATGTCTTTGTCGTACATCAATACGAATTTTATTAGATGCCATTTAACTAAAGTTCCATTGCAATCTGTTACAAGGGAAATAAGTAATTTTCTATCTAAAGCGAAAATACATGAGAAAATTTTGAAAGATTGCATTTATATTTATTAGAGTAAAACTACTTTCATCCTACACATACTATATACACGTACGTATGTACAAAGTATTTACACAAAGCATGTGTACAAAGCATAAGTGGACTGTGCTCAGTTCCCCATCATATACTTGTTCCCGTAAATTTCTATCTATAGGACATTCTACATTCGTTTTAAGAGACATAAAGTTTACCGATCACTCGGCAGGGTCACAGACCTCACCCACTAGACTACTTTAACTCCACTTCTATACATTTAACTTATCCGAATTTGTTGCTTAATTTTATTAGAATTAGTTTTATATTTCCCCTTTCATGCAACTCCATCGTATTTCCAATTAAATAATATCCATATAATGCAAGTTCCTGTTATTTTTTTCTGCCATATTATGAAAATCGCAAATTTCGAATAGTTTTCAAAGTAGAATAATCATAATTAACGAAGTTCTTGCCAGCATCATAAATGATTTTGTTAACTCATGGAACATTTTTACGATGAAAGTAACTCTCATAATACACGTTTATGCGAAATTTTGCCTTATTCTCCCATGTTAAGAAAATCGTAAATATTAAATAACTTACGAAGTTTTCAAAGTAACAAGTGCATGGTCAATAATGTTCATACTAGCATCGTAAATGTTATTTTAAAACAGGTCTATTTGCTTTAAAATAAAAATAATCCTCGTAATGCACATTTATGCAAAATTTTCTACTATTCTTCAATGTTATAAAAATCGTATATGTCCAGAAAACTTAAGTTATTTTCACATTATAATGCTGTGTTGAAAACAAACAAGATTCTTACAAATGTCATAAGTGATATCTAAAAACGGGTCCGATCTCTGTGCGATCGTTTGTTCTTGATATATTTTGTACGTAAATTAACACACTAATAATAGGAAAAAAACAAATTGAAATAACGCCGATTTTGTGATTTTCGGATTTATCACACCTCCAAACGTGTAAAAACCTCAAAATCATAGGTCAAAAATATTTACAATTATTTAAGTTCCCCATACCTATAAATAAACTATAACAAAATATATACACTAAACTTTTATATGTAGATCTTCGAATTTGAATTATTAGAAAAATAATAATAATAATAACCATTTGAAGTTCAAAAAGTTATGTGAAGGAAACAACAAGAAATGTTTTTAAGAGTTCTAGATTACATCATTAGATTGAGCGATCCGGAATTAGATTTCACTTGACAAGAGCAAATATTCAATATCGGCAGTAATAAGTTTCTACGTAAAATAATTTTCTATCCTTTATATAAACACTCCCTTTACATAAATGAGCAAACACTTTCGATTTCGGTCGTTTTGTGAAATCTTTCAAAAAGTACTCGATGAATTATCATGAAGTATTAAGAACATGCTAAAACCTCATATATTTCAATTAAAGTTTTGCCACGAAAAGACAAAGGGGAACAGTAAAAATTTAAAGAAGACAAAAATGTTTGGGATCACTTTGTAAAAATTAATACTTGAAATGCGTTCTAACTGTAGCTCGTGATTTTGAAACTTTTTCTAATTATTTATATGAGATTAGCACTTGTATATTTATGGACATGTAAAGATTTCTTTGAACAACTGAAAAAAAAGAAAAACAAAAGAAAAGATCTCTATTTTGATTATAACATGCAGGGTATTAAATTAAATACAAAGTTATTTTTAGGAAACGTGACGTACCACATTACACATAACACACTGGAATCAGAATACAAAAATGTTAAGTATTTACTGAAATATGAACAATTTTAGAAAATTTTTATCTGGAAATGGGTAAGCTTTAACGAAATTTCACTTGCATAACTTATTAGCCATATATATTGAGCTAATAAAAACCCCAAGCAAATATTGGAATAATTCAAAACGTTATCGTTGATGCTATGAACTGGATTTCATTTCCTCTCAAAAAAGTGAAAATGATAGAACATTTTATCAGTATTTATCTGCATTCAACGAACACTATATTGCTGTTGATTAGGTGATTAAATAAAAATTTAGGTAAAATCCCTTATACTCCGCCCCCCATTTTTTTTCGGGAGGATGGTTGGTTGGTTGGGTTTTACATCGCACTATTGCTGTGCAGATGGGCAATTGGCGACGGTCTGGGACGCACCCCTAGAGGTGGTCCGGAGACATGCCATCACAATTTTGATTCTCCACGGAAGGGATGACTCTCCCGCTTCGGTGGCCCCAGAGGTATAATTTTTGATGGGAATATGGAGGACATTGCGGACACGACAGCTTTTACGTGCACCAGCCACCATTAGTGTACACGACGGTCTTTGGCCGGCTCGAGTACCGAACCCGCAATCTTCCAATTATGAGGCCGGCGCTCTACCGACTGGGCTACCGCGGCCCTTTTTTCTGGAGGAACTGAAATTGAGTTCATTCTATCACCAATAACTTTTTGAATTTTCCCGACGCGTATTAGACTCGAAACAAATTCTGATATCTTGATATAAAGTTTCTGTACAACTTCTAGAAAGAGTTGTAAGTTTCAAAAATTCAGTTTAAATATCTTTTCCCTCGAAAACAGGGTGCTGATTTTAAATAAAATTTATTTAAAAACAAGTTTGCGTATGAAAGTCCGATGTATCTCAAAAATATGAATATTACAAACAGTTTACTAACAAATAATAGTAATAATATCATTAAATTCAGCAAAAGTTTCACAGAAATACAAACTCACCTTCGCAGAGTAACGGTATTTGCTTACTGGTGACAACAGCAGTAAAAGGTATTCTAACAATAAGGGTAATCTAAATCATAATATCAGATTCTATTTACTATAATACAACCACTTTAAAAATGAGAGATGGGACCAAAGTTTATTTTATTTATTTGACAGCTTTGAGACTTACAGTTACAATAACTTTTCAGTTACAATGATTCTTGTTACATAAATTCACAATAATAATACACATTTTTCATTTGTACACATCAAACTGGTTGATTGGTTGGTTGAGTGCGACGACGATCTGGAAGTCACACTAAAGGTGAATCGGAGTCATGTTGTCACAATTTTTATCCTACAGTCGGCAGCAAAATTATTCGAGCGCTGGCAAAAATTCCTCTATAAAAAAAGTACACTTAATACTGTTTTGTTAAAGGAATCCTTGTCGAATCATGTACTTAGACTAAGAACATGACTCGACAAGGATTTATTTAACAAAGCAGCATTAAGTGTACATTTTTTAAATGGGAATTATTGCTAGCGCTCGAATAATTTTGCTGCCGACTGTATCATGTTTCTTGTTAAAGTTACGGTTTTTCATAAATGAAACTGGTTGGCTGATTGTGTTTTACTTCACAGTAGTGCTGCGCAAAGGCAATTGGCGACGGTCTGGGACTCACCTTAGATATAAAGGAAACTAAAATCACAGTTTAATATTTACATTAAAATTTTTGGACCATCCTTAAGGAAGAATCCCAGACCGCTGACAATTGTCCACTGCTTAGTTCTAGTGCGATGTTAAACCCACTTAACCTCAACTTTTAAAATTTTGCAAAATGATTCAGAATCACTTGTGGTAATATTTGATAAATAATGTAAAAAATAAAAAATCGAACTTAACCATAGTAAAATAACAAATTAGTTGGTTGGTTGGTTGGGTTTAACTTCACACCACTGAACTGAAGAACAACTGGAGGAAATGCTAGACCGGTTTTCGCGTGCCGTTTTTTGAAGGTTTGTCTTCCGAGCGTTGCATGGCAAAAAACATTTGATATATTTATATTTCAAAGTAAAATTGTGTAAAGGTTGTCTGTTCGAACAACCATATGCTAAACATGACATTACAATTTTAATTTTTAATTTTTTAAAGATTATAATAGTAATAGACGACCCGACAAATGTTGCTTGCCATGCAAGGCAGGCGAACGATTGCAGAAAAACTGGCACGCACGAACACTGTGTAAAAGTATTGGAAGCATTTGCTCCAGTTGTTCTTCAGCTCAGTGCTTCACACTAGTACTTCACACTAGTAATGGACTTTATCCGCCTTACGTAATAAACCCCTCCTGACACGTGATTATTACAGGGAAAATGCAGGATTATAATGTTTACATTTATGCTTCATGGGGAAATGTTTGCATTGATTAGGGAAATATTTGTATCGAGAGGTAAATTCACAGGGAAATCGAGAATCAGAAGTCACATGTTGAGTATGATTTAGCCTCGAACCCAAGAAAACGGATATTGTTCATTCACGACGTCTAGGCCGCCCTCCTAAGGATGATCCCGAGACAATAGAGTCGGCAGCAAAAGTATCCGAGCACTAGCAAAAATTCCTATGTAAAAAAAGTACATTTAATTCTGTTTTGTTAAATAAATCCTTGTCGCATAGTTTACAAAGACCGAAGGGACTGCTTTAGTAGTGCCATCTAGATTCATATGCAAAAATTAGAAAATGCATGAGATATCAATAGTGGTTCAGAATGCCGGGATTTCTATACATCCCTAGTCCAAAATCTCATTCATATTACTAGGGAAATAATCAATTCAAAAAATAGCTTTATTAACATAAAGATCTTTGAGACTCCTAACTGTTTTTATAATTCCCCTCTCTTTCTGAATAATTCATTTCTCAAGTGACGAAAATATAGATCAATTTAATCTTGGACTAAAATGTCATTAAATTCTGAGTAGTTGCAAATTACTTCCACCACCTCATTCAAATATTTTGCATGTTTTTCAAATTTTTTTCATTGGGAAACGTTTGAATTTTACAGCTCTAAGAGATTTCTATCCTTAAATCGGAGATTAATCATTTCTTAGATCAATCAATCAAGAGATCATAACAGCTCTCGAGTCTTGATTGATTGATCATAAATCGAAAATCAATATAAATCAAACATATTTTGCTAATTATGCACACGAGTTATTACTATATATTTATGATTTTGATATAACTTTCATTTTATGTTTATTTCGACATTTAATTTTTTTTATATCTATTAGGGAGATGGGGCTAACGATCTTGGTGTGCAAGGGTAGTATATAATCGCTACACTCTTTCACTATATATGTATGTCAGCATTTTATTTTCTATTCTTCTCACATTTCGAATAATATGTTAAATTTTAAGATGCTGTTTCAAAATGTAGATGCTGTTTGGGATTTGTCGGAGTGTGTTTGTGTGTTTGGGAATAAGGTCAATTGACTGCATTAGGTTCTTAGGCCTGAGGGGATCTTTCTAAGGGATTTGTGGGGGAAGCTCAGTTGTAGAGTTTAAGGCCGATTGACTGCGCTAGGGTCCTAGGCCTATAGGTGAAATACTCTCCGTGGGGGTCTTTCTAAGGGGTCCTAGCCCGTATTTTCGTGAGTTCGGGTTGGTTGTAGGATTTTAAGGCCGATTGACTCCTGATGTGTCCTAGGCCTAGAGGGGGAATGCCCTCCGTGGGGGTCTTTCTAAGGGGTCCTAGCCCGTATTTACGCGAGTTTCGGAGGAAACCACGGAAAACTCCGAACGGCTAGGTCGATGAGCGCGACCTGGGATCGAGCCCGGCACCTCCCATCTACCAGCTTTGAGCGCAGAACCGCTCGGCCGCTGGTGGGCCGTGAGTTCGGGAAAACTCAGAGAGAGCAATCTGAATACGCCCGTCCTTAAAACAAGATTACATTTATGAGCCGAAAATCATTATCAAAAGGAAGAAACTCTGTTTCTTAAAAGTTAATTCTTTCTAACAAATTTTTTGTTAATACCATTATCTTTTTTTTTTCTTCTTCTTCTTTTTGCTTTAATTTTTACTTGTGTTAAATAACGAACGTCTTTTGAGTGAATGCTCTGGTGCTGCCATCTATCACACAATCATCGAAATGTATAAGAATTGGTATCTTATGTTAGTTTCGAAGTTTGGGAATACTAGAGCTGCATTACGAATTACAAATATCTTTCATATTACACATAACTACGATGAAGTGATAACGTTAGTCATATTACGTTGAGGATTCTTGATACATAATTTTAAATAATTGCCTTTAGTAAAACTTTTAGAAAATTCATAAAAATTAGAAAGTTAACATTTGAATAGTGTTATTAAATTTCGAGTTATTACAAATTACAAATGCATCATTGAAATATATTTTTTTTTTCCTTTTTGGGACAGTTTTAGATTTTGAGAAGAGGGAGACTGCGTTTCGTCACCGGAGTCTAACAGCTCTCCCTACATTGGATTACGCATTCTGGAACTCATAAACGGAAAGTCAATTTCAAATAAAATATATTTCACCACTTATAGAAACGATTTTATTAGAAACATTATTTTCATGTCTCCTTCAATGTCGTTTAATTTCTATTTGTTTGAATTCTATAAGGCTGTGCTAATGCGCTAACGGGAGCAAATGGCGTCTTAGAACGTATTGCAGAACGGTTCTGCGCTCAAAGCTGTTAGACGTGAGGTGCGTGGTTCGATCCCAGGTCGCGCTCGTCGACCTAACTGTTCGGAGTTTTCCTTAGTTTTCGCCGAAAATTGCGTAAATACGGGCTGGGACCCCTTAGAAAGCCCCCCCCCCCCCCGGAGGCACTCCCCTCAGGCCTAAGACCCTACAGCAGCCAATCGGCCTTAATTCCCAAAACCAACAAACCTTACAATAGTGGATGACCGAAAGGTTTCGCTCTAGTAGCTGGTACCACCACGGTGGGCATTCCATCTAGGCTTTAGTCCCTAGTGCAGACAATCGTCCTTAACCCCTTACCCTTACAATAGAAAACTCTTGACTATAATGGAATATATTATAATAAAAACAATCATACTGTAACAATGGAAAACGAATATCGTTTTTCAGTCGCAGTTCATCTTTGAATCCGCCTATATTATATTTACCCAGTGTCTGTTACTAACCCCTTAACAATCTCGTAATTTTCAAGATAACGGTAAAAAAAGTGCCTATTTTTATATTCAAGAAAATTGTATAAAATTAAGTGCATGAACAATATAGCTGTTCATTTTGAATTTTGAATTTTGATTTTTTTTTTTTTTTTTTTTTTTTTTTTAGCTTGAAATCAAGAAAATTTAATTTTGCAGAAAAACAAACAATGAGGGATGTTACGACTGATTGTTGGTTTTCTAGTCAGCAGAAAAAATAAAAGGTATGTGTTTTAAATATTAGAAGAGAATTTTATGAAAAGAATTTATTTGTATAATACAACACTATACATATAATACACTGTTCTCAGATTAGCTTTCATAAATATCACTTACTCCCGAGTCAATCTCAGATGCATTTATACTATAATTAAAATCCGAGTCACTTTGTGATTCTGACTACCCAATATACGCAATATTTAAAAATATATATTTCACCACAGAGCACAAAACCACGTGCATTCAAAAGCCTAACTGAGCTAAGATTTCAAAATAAGTAGTACAAATATTTGAAATTGGATAATGCTGACACTTTAAAATAAACCCACTATCTCCAATTACATTTTAAATAGTTTGCTATTTCCATCTAGAGTGTAAAAAAAAAAAAAAATTCCAGGTATCAGAAATGGTTTTTTTTAAATATTTTAGAGCGTTACGTTTGAACACCAGTCCGGAAATATCACGGGTACGAGAAATTGAAAACGGAAACTCACCCCGTCATTACCTCTAGGGGTGAGTCCCAGACCGTCGCCAATTGCCCACCTGCGCAGCACTAGTGCGACGTAAAACTAAACCAACCAACCAAGCACAACGTCATTTTCGCGGGAACGAGAAGGAAGAGGTCAATGCTGTCAATTTTGCACAGCTTCTGTAAAATCAGCCAATTATCTTTAAGCAGCCACCTTTACTCGTAAAATTTTGGAGCCAAAATATTCTCAATTTTTTTTACATGAGTTAAAAATGTACAGTCGGTAAAAAAAGTGTCCGAACACTAGCAAAAATCAACAGGATTCAAAAAGGATTTATTTAACAAAACCGTATGAAGTGTACTTTTTTTTACATAGAAATATTTGAAAGAACAGGATTCGACAAGGATTTACTTAACAAAACCGTATGAAGTGTACTTTTTTTACATATGAATTTTTGCTAGTGTTCGGACACTTTTGTTACAAGAACAGGATTCGACAAGGATTTATTTAACAAAACCGTACTTTTTTTACATAGGAATTTTTGCTAGTGTTCGGACACTTTTGTTACCGACTGTAACAGAGGGCGAGTTCCAAACAAATGTTCCAAATTTCTATTGTTTCTGTTGATTTTTTTTTTTTTTTTTTTTTTTTTTTACCGAAAAATCTAAAACAAGCAGCGGCTATTTCGACTCTTTGGAATAAACAACTTCTATGATTCATTCAATGTTATTCATCGGAAAATCTGAAGTGAAATATTGTTGAAAAACATTATGTATTTTAAATTTATTGAATTTTAGGAACAATTTTTACTATATATATATATATATATATATATATATATATCATATAAAATAAAATAAAAAGGAAAAATACTCTATATTTGGAATAATTTGAGTTTTTCAGCATTTTAAATTTATCGAATTTTAGGGACAGATTTTACAATATATATATATATATATATATATATATATA
The DNA here is from genome assembly GCA_963930645.1 of Salticus scenicus. Taxonomy (NCBI): domain Eukaryota; kingdom Metazoa; phylum Arthropoda; class Arachnida; order Araneae; family Salticidae; genus Salticus; species Salticus scenicus. The sequence goes on along the minus strand of OZ005657.1, from coordinate 21,421,954 downwards.
TATTCATATATATATGTATTGTAAAATTATTCTTGTATATTTCATATACAGTCGGCTGCAAAATTATTCGAGCACTAGCCAATAATTCCTATGTTTAAAAAGTACACTTAAGACTGTTTTGCTAAGTAAATCCTTGTCGAATCATGTTCTTAGACTGATTAAGAACATGACTCGACAAGGATTTATTTAACAAAGCTGTATTAAGTGTACTTTTTTTTGGCAAGGATTATTGCTAGTGCTCGAATAATTTTGCAGCCAACTGTATATTAATTTGTTGTAATTTTGGTAATTTTATAATTGTTTTTGTAATTTTTAAATTATATGAATGTCAGATTGCTTCTCAGTTAATGGTGGTTTTCTGTTTGATGAGAAGTTGGGGGCTAAAGAGAGTTATTGGCTAATTGCTACTGTCCTTTCAGAAACTTTTCTTTCACCCCTTCACTGTGGGGCCTCCCTGATGAAGACCTCAGAGTTTTTTGGGGTTTTATTTTATTTTATTCATTGATAATCTATTTCTATATATATATATATATATATATATATATATATATATATATATAAGGGGTGAGTGCGAAAGTTCTACCCCTTTTTGGATATGCAAATTTGCAATGGAATTGACGTCACACATGACATTGTAATGACGCAAATGGTCAACCAATCAAACATGAGGATGCCTCACATATAAATGCATCGTGTCTCACAAAGTTAATCATCTAAAAAAAAATATATCAGAAGGTGCAACATGGAAAGCGAGGAGGAGCATATAAGACATTGTTTGTTATACGAGTTCGATAAAAAGAGTACGGTAGCTGCAGCATGTCGCAATGTTTGTCAAGTTTATGGGGAGAATGCAATAGACGAAAGCACATTTTGTCGATGGTTTCGTAAATTTAGGCAAGGAGACAGAAGCTGCCAAGTTCAGGCTAGGAGTGGACGGCCATCACACGTTGGAGACGGCGATATTGACCAAGCAATAATGATCAACCCGAACCCAACTGTGCAAGAATTAGCAGAGATCTTTAACATACGCCGAACAGTGGTCGAGAGACGGCTGGTTAAGTTGGGTTTTACGAGAAAGTTGGATCGTTGGGTTCTACATAAACAGACAGCTAATCAACGGGATGAGCGAATCGCCACCTGTGTTTGCTTGCTTTCCCGGTACAAAAATGACCCATTCTTGACACGAATTGTGACAGGAGATGAGAAGTAGGTTATGTACCGTAACGTAACGCGTCGTAGGACTGTGTGTCAGTCTTCTCATCTGCCTGCATCGACTTCGAAAGATGAACTTCATCACAAGAAGGTGTTATTGAATGTTTGGTGGGATGTGCAGAGAATAATTCAGTGGGAGGTCCTGCCACTCAACCAAACCATCAGTTCTGCCTTCTACTGTGTACAGTTAAACAGACTGCATTCAACTTTCGTAGCAAAGCGTCCAGGTCTCATCAATCATCACGATATCCTTCATCACGAAAACGCCAGGCCACATGCTGCTGTCATCACTTGCCAAAAGTTACTGGGCTTTGATTGGGAGGTTTCACCCCCCACCCTCCTTATTCTCCTGACTTGGCACCAACTGACTATCACCTATTTCGTGCGTTGAACAATTCCTTCAGTCAGAAAATCTTCGACGATCTTGATGCTGTGAAAACTGCCATCCAAGATTTTTTTTTACTCGAAAACGCCAGAATTTTATCGTCGTTGGATTCATCTTCTACCAGAAAGATTGCCAGAGGTCATAAATAGCAATGGGGATTATGCACAATAATAGGTACTGTTCATTTTTCGTTTATTTGCTCTTCTTTATGTGTAATAAAAACGGGTAGAACTTTTGCACTCACCCAATATATATCATATAAAAGAAAATAAAAATGAAAAATACCCTGTATTTCGAGTAACATGAGTTTTTGTGCATTTTAAATTTATCGAATTTTAGAGACAGATTTTACAGTATATGTATACTATTGGCAGCAAAATTATTCGAGCGCTAGCAATAATCCCTATGTAAATAAGTACTCTTAATACTGCTTTGTTAAATAAATCCTTGTCGAATCATGTTCGTAGACTGACTAAGAAAATGACTCGGTAAGGATTTATTCAACAAAGCAGTATTAAGCGTAAGTACTTTTTACATATGAATTATTGCTATCGCTCGAACAATTTTGCTGCCGACTGTATGTATCATGTAAAATAAAATATAAATGAAAAATACCCTATATTTCGAATAATTTGAGTTTTTGAGCGTTTTAAATTTATCGAATTTTAGGGACAGATTTTACATTATATACATACATCATATATAATAAAATGAAAATGAAAAATACCCTATATTTGGAATAATTTGAGTTTTTGTGGAATGCAAAATAAATCGAAATACTCTATACACATGCAGTGGATTGAAACTTACTGTCGCTATCATAGTAACAGAGGGTCTACCTCTCTACCTTCATAGTCGCTACACACAATGTCAAATTTCATAATCGCGTGCTGTTCGTTTCGTTCGGTGTCGGTGATGTGTATTAGGTTTTTTTGTGCGACAAGAGTTTACTTTTAGCATAGTAAAAACTGTTTGTATATTTTTCATTTTGGTTTCGGCTTTGCGTACATTATTATTTCGCCACAACATTGTAAAATATATTGCTGAAATTTGGAGTTCTTGTAATCAGTGATATTTCGCAGCATATTAAAGACGTGTTTACATTCTTTTTACTTTTTTTTTTTTTTCAATTGTTTGCATTATTTTGACTTTCTTTTCAACTACATATACGCTATTTTGAATCATTATATAATTCGACACAACATTTGTTTCAATTATTGATAATATATTTGCATCCATATAATATCTTTGTTACCATTATCGATAATACATTTGCATAGTAAGCTGTATTTATATACAGGAATAAGATTTTTCAACTTTTTAACTGAGTTCAGCTTTTTGCAGATTAAGCTTTTCGCCCGTCCCTCTAATTCAGCATTTTTTTTTCCAGTTTTATTTTTGTTTCAGGTGTGTATATGTTCATCAGCTAAAAAAAACTTTACCTATCGATGTTAGTAATAGAATTTTAAAGCACAATCATTTGTTCGTTTTTTATAGATTGAAAATTAAAATATAAACTTACTGCTATCTGTTTTAAGAAATCCGATATTTTATTAAATTTAAAAAATGATTTATTGTTATTTCAAGGATCTTTCTTTTAAAACCTATTTCATGATTTTTTTTTTTTTTTTTTTTTTTTTTTTGTCCGTTCTTAAATTCGTTTTTTAAAATAATGGAACAGATAAAACCAAAATTAAATTTTAGAATTATTTCTTCATTTAAAAATTATATCAGTAGTTCTTTTTTAACACTTTCCAACAAGGTTGAAAAGTGTTTATGACTTCGGTTTGTCTGTCTGTCCGTCTGTCTGTCCGCGCTCTAACTCCCGTAAATATTTATGAAATTTCTTGAAACTGATATATCTTATTCAAGTTCACTGTCGGATGTTTCCTATTGAAAATGGAGTGAACACCTTTACTAGTTTGTGTACAGGAACACCAGAAAATTTTCCAAAGCATTTTGCCCTATGAGAGGTATTTCTATATACCCTATTTTAATACCTTTACTTTACAATAATCTTAATGAAATTGAAATATGTGATTCAAGTCGTCTATTGGATGCTCCCCATTGAAAATTCAGTAAATATCATCCCTAATACATATACAGGGACACCTGAAAGTATTCCTAAGCATTGTGTTCTATGAGAGATATTTCTATAGACGAAATTTAAAGAACTTTACTTTGCACAAATCTTAATAAAATTAAAATATATTATTCATATGCATAAAAGAATGCTTTCCATAGAATACAGTATGATTAGCATTAGATTTACAGGGCCACACAACAATATTCAGTAACATTAATGATTATTATTAGAAATTTGTTGGAATTGCATTTTCATCCATATTAATCGTTTTTATCGTTTTCTAAATGTTTTTAACACTTTCCAATAAAGTTAAAAATGTTAATTACTTCGATTTGTCTGTCTGTCCGTCTGTCTATCCGCGATCTAACTCACGTAAATATGCATGGAATTTCTGGAAACTGATATACGATATTGAACTTCACTTTCGGTTGTTCCCCATTGAAAATGGAGTGAACACCTCTACTGGCTTGTGTACAGGGACACCTAAAAGTATTCCAAAGCATTCTGTTCTATGAGAGGTATTTTTATGAACTGTATTTTAATACCTTTATTTTAAACAAATTTCAATGAAACTGAAATATGTTGTTCAAGTTCACTATCGGATGTTTGCTATATAGAACATGGAGTAAATACTACCACTGGTTTGTGTGTTGTACCCAAAAGTATTCCAAAGCATTCGTTCTCTGAAAGGTATTTCTATAAAACAAATTATAATAACTTTACTTCGAACAAATCTTTAAAAAAAATAAATAAATATATTATTCATATGCACAAAAAATGCTTACTACCGAATGAAGTATGATTAGCATTAGATTTACAGGGCCACACAAAAATATTCAGTTACATTGAAGGCTGATTAGTAATTCAATTAGTCTATCTGTATGCCTTTCAGAACTACTGTATGTCCGTTGTGTGATTACGTAGGCAAAGAGTATTGAAAGTTATACAATAGAACAATTGCGTATATTTGGTAAGTGTCAATAATCAATGCATACCGCATGATTTCGCGTTCTTGTTCTAGTTTTGATTTAGGTTGATTTCTTTAGAAATTGACCAACAACCACTTCGTTTATCTATCTATCTATCTATCTATCTGTCTATCTATATACAGTCGGTAACAAAAGTGTCCGAACACTAGCAAAAATTCCTATGTAAAAAAAGAAGTACACTTCATACGGTTTTGTTAAATAAATCCTTATCGAATCATGGTCTTACACTGACTAAGCACAGGATTCGACAAGGATTTATTTAACAAAACCGTATGAAGTGTACTTTTTATACATAGGAATTTTTGCTTAGTGTTCGGACACTTTTGTTACCGACTGTATATAATGAAAATTTTGTCATCACGATAACTCCCAAATAATACTCCAAACTGAAACAAATTTGGACAGAGAACTTATCTTATAATATCTTGCATGAGTTCATTAACCAAGTTGCTCCGCCTTTTTGTTTTCAAGTGGTGGCCACTCGAAAATTTCAAATCCACATTCTAAAAAGCGTATTTAGGACCGGATTTTTTAGATTTTGACGTAATTATATACCACATAAGGGTCTCAAACAAGTTTATTAATGAACTTTACCCGTCATTTTTAACAAAGTGGCGGATGCTTTAAATCAGTGATTCTCAACCGTTTTAGCTGCTGCCCCCTTAAGAAGCAAAAAATATAACGCACGCGAAATTTTAAAAATATAGTTTGAATACTAAAACGTGCTCATATAGCACTCCCCCCCCCCATACAACAAAAAAGCACGTTAACCGTCCCTCAGCAGCCTCCAACTCCACATCCCCCCGGATGGCTGTACCGCCCCCGTTGAGAACCTATGCCTTAAACTAAGCGAGGTCACTTGACATCAGGCTACCACTTGAAAATGTACTATCACGATAACTTCCGAAATAGTACTCCAATTCGAATCAAATTTGGACAGTGAACTTATTTTACAAATATCTTAGATGTGTTTGTTAACCAAGTTGCTCTGCCATTTTGTTTTCAAGTAGAGACCACTTGAAAATTTCGAATTCACATTGTAAAATGCGTATCCCGAATTTGTTTGAATTTTTATGTATACATAGACAATATAATAAGGGTTTCAATAAAGTTTATTAATTAACTTTATCCGCCATTTTTAACAACGTGGTGGATATCTTAAACTGAACAGGGCCACTTGAAATCAGGCTACCACTTAAAAATTTTAAATCACGATAACTTCCGAAATAATACTCCAAATCGAACCAAATTTGGACAGCGAATTTATCTTATAAAAATCGTTAATGAGTTTGTTAACCAAGTTGTTCCGCCATTTTGCTTTCAAGTGGAGGCCACTTGAAAATTTCAAATTCACATTGTAAAAAGCGTATATTTAAGACCAGATTTACTTGAATTTTGATGTATACATAGATCATATAAGGGTCTCAACCAAGTTTATTAATTTAATGAACTATATCGACCATTTTGAACAAAGTGCGGATGTTACAAACTAAGCGAGACAACTTGAAATCAGGCTACCTCTTGAAAATTTATAATCATGATAACTTTTTTAAGTCTGATTCGTATCGAACTAAAACTGGACAGTGAACTTTTCATATAAATATCTTGGATGAGTTCACTGGGCAACCTGTTCCGACATTTTATTTCCAAGTTGCGGCCACTTGAAATCAGGCTGTGACTTAAGAATGTGTCATCACGATAACTTTTATAATACAAGCTTGATTCAAACCAAAGTTAGATAGGGAACTTACAGTTCCAATATTTTGGATAAGTTCGCATGTTAACTTGCTCCGTCATTTTATTTCCAAGTGGCGGCCACTTGAAAATTTATCATTATGATAACTTTTGTAATACTGAATCAATTCGTATAGAATCTGGGTAGTGGATTTATCACTCAAGTATCTCGGATAAGTTCGCTGGGCACCTCACTTAGCTTTTTTGTTTCCAAGCGGTGGCCACTTGAAATCACGGTGCCACTTGAAAATTTCTTATCACGATGTTTTTTGAAAAACTGAATTAATTTAAACCAAAGATAGACAGTGAACTTATCATACGAATATCGTGGATGATTTCACTGGGCAAGTTGCTCCGCTATTTTGTTTCCAAGTTGCAGCCACTTAGACTGCCATTTGAAAAATTTTCATAATAATAACTTTTGAAATACTGCACTGATTCGCACCAAAGTTAGACAATGAACTTATACTTCAAATATCTTGGATGAGTTTGCTGTTCAACTTGCTCTCTCATATTGTTTCCAAGTGGCGACCACTTGAAAATATCACAATAACTTTTAAAATACTTAATTAATTCGAACCAAAGTTGAAAAATGGATTTATCATTCAAATGTCTAGGATTTCAGTGGGCAAGTTTCTCCGTAATTTTGTTTCCAAGTTGCGGCCACTTGAACACTACCACTTGAGAATTTGTTATCGCGATAACTTTTGAAATACTGAATTTATTCGAATCAAAGTTGGACAATGGACTTATCTTAACCCTGCTGCTGTGTTTGGGTCTATTTCGACCCAGCATCGACATACATGAAATTTTGTATTTATGTAAACTACACTCCATAAAAACATTATATAAAGTGTTATATAAATTTAATTCAAAAATAGGAAATGCAAGCACGGTTACATATTGAAATTAACAACTTTTGGTGTCGTTTAAACTCCATTTCGTACATTTAAAAATGAATGTCCATTTCGTTCATTCGTAATGAACACAGCAACAGGGTTTGAAATGACTTGGATTAGTTCACTGAACAACTTGCTCCGCGTTTTTGATCCAAGTGGCAGCCACTTAATTTGTCAACACGACAACTTTTGAAATTCTGAATTAATTCGAACTAAATTTGTACATTAGACTTATCTCACAAATGCATTTGAAATATTTGTTTGTCAATTTAGTCCGCCATATTGTTTCCAAGTGCCGGCCACTTGAAAATTTAAATTATCATAAAAAATATTTATGAACCGATTTGCTTAAAATTCTATATGTACATAGCCCAAATCAGTATTTCTACCAAGTCCATTAATAATTTGCAGCCGCCATTTTGTTTTACAATGGCGGCTACTTCATAAGAAAAAAGAAATCAACCTACCCTTCCGAATGAGCAGGAAGGACTTGTTTATAAATCAGGTCATTTTATGGCTTCTGATTGTCATATTCTATCCAAATAAAGTTTATTATATGTATAGTAGTGTACATTAGAAGTCATGGGTTAATACACACCAGATTTATTTATTAACTATATTACTTTTTGTTATCGATTTTACACTTTTGTGTTTATCACTGTATTATTTTTCTTTTCTACTGAATTTTTAAAATCGGTTTCTTGCTATAGTTGTTATTTAAGCGTACAAAAAGAAAGTTATTTTAACTCTCTAGCTTACTAGTTATAATTGCGGACGCCAAATAAACTTAAAGCATACAAAAAAAGTTATTCTAAGCTTTCTAAAAAACTAAATAAATTTCAATAACAACAAAATCTATTTGCTGCTTTTATTCCACTTAAAAATTTGAATACTCAGAAAAAAAAACTAGATGCACGCACACGAGCATCATCTCAATAATCTTTTCTTTTTTTTACAATAACAAAAATACATCACGTGAGTTAAAAATATAAAAATGAGAGAATAAAATAAAACATGGACAATATCTAACAATAGTAACACTTCGATGATACCGAAGGCAGCAGGGCCCCTGATCCGCCGACTGCCTAGGTGATTTGTGTATATTATTATCTTGAATGATTCAATAATTCGCTACAACACTGTTAAATTACTAAAATCAGGTGTTCCTGTACACAGTGATATTACATATTTGAATATATTTTTTTAGCATATTAAGTAGTGCTGTGCCACTTTTGTACCACTTTGACCGAGTACTCGGCCATTTACTACTCGATGGAGTAGTTATAAGAAATAACAACTGATGCACATACGAAGAAATTCGCCCATCTCGAAACAGAAATAAGGCATTTTGAACACAAAATGAGGTGTAGTGTGCGTCGCCACTGAAAGGAAAAAGAAGAACTTATATATTCTTTCTTTTAGATTTTTGCATCAGCCAATAAAAGTTTTAGTTTAAATTTGAAACTTCGACTGCGTTCGAAGTAAAGAAATTTTCGATCTCTCTCTGTGAGAGTAAATTAGATTTGGAACTATGTTCCTTAAATATTTTTTCTGTAAATAATGTATAAATTGTATATAGAATTTTTAATTTCATTATGATCATTAAACTTCAAGAAAAAGACGTCATCGTTCTATTTTATTCATTCTCTTGCTTCAGAGTAATCCGGCATTTTAATTTTTCCTTTATATTCTTGAGATTTGAAAACCACTGAACCACGAATTATTTGTGAGAGGTTAAACGGCAAGCAGCATGTTTTCATGAGGTGTTTCAGAACTTTTGTAGTAAATTGTATATGTATATATACATGATTAGGTTCATTACTATATTTATATTTGATACTTTCAGCGTAGTAGATTACTTAAACTTTACTTGATGACTGTATTATTAAAATCTTTTTAAGTGAAACTATAATCCTCTGATAATTTTTAAAAAATACAGAAGTTCCTGTATACTGAGACTGACACTTAATTTAAGATACATGAAATATACATTTGAAATAGAAACAATGTAATAAATATTTTGTTATTTCAAATACGATAGGCTTCATTAATCTTCAGATCTTAGAAATGTAGAAAGATTGTGGTTTTAGGCACTAATTTCCAAAATAAAAGATTTCATTATTAAAATAAATTTTTAATAACATTTTCGAGTACATTCTTTTTTTTTTCTTTTTTTTTTAAGTATACAAAATGAGTCTTTTCGTACAGTTTAAAAAATCGTTTACATCCATTTGTATAAATGTATAACTAGAATTTTGTTTGGCTTAATTTTATATAAAGGATTTTTTTCTAAAATATTTTTGCCAATTTTATGTACTAAGATTTTAAAATTATTGCACATATTACATATGATGGTTATAGCCCTTACAGCTAAAACGGACAAGCGTATCTCATGAATTTGTCTCTATACCAAACTTAGCGACACTCGCCCGTTTTAACCGTAGAAAGTTGTTAATAAGAAAAGTTTAATTTTAATGACTCTGCATTTATATTTTCGTTGTTATTAATAATTTTATATTCAATAATGCATAAAAATAATGAGGTTATTACAGCTACTCAGAAGGGAAGTGTGAATCAGTAAAATTCCTATTGAATCTAAATAAAGCTTAAATTAGAGAGCATGGTCGAAAACATAGAGTAGAGTGCAAATTTGGTGCAACAACCCCCATGGGGCAAGATATGACCCTAGAAGTTTTAGCTATTTTTATCAAAACCAGCGAAACAGAAGGAGGTAGCAAGAAGGCGTGATGCAGTGGTAGTGTGTTTAGCTTGCGTAAGGAAGGTGTTAAGTTCGAAAACCCCTCCTCCACCCCCACCCCACACACACACACATTCTCAGTCGATTGTTGAAACGTTTTTACTTAAAACAAAATAATTTTTAATTTTTTTAAATTAAAATAAATGAATAATTTAAGGGGAAATATATATATATTTCTTTTTTCACATGAACAGGCAAAGAATATACTATGATCTATTGCAAAAATATACGAACTTGGAAAGAAATACTCAAACAACCTGCTATACATTTCACAGGTTGTTTATTAATGGTTTTGTTTATTTACTGAATTATTTATTGGTTGAAAAACTTTTAGACGCTTTGTAAGTACTAAATGCCCGAGAAATCGATTGGAATAGCTATAGATTTTGTTTGTTTATACAGGAAACTACATATATTTTGAAATTGCTTTTAAATATTTGTATTGATCACTATTGGTTTTGTTTTCTATTAAAGTTTAGAATAGATTACTTTCTTTATCAACACTTGAAAGCTGCCGAATGCAGTAGGGTTCTAAATTCGCTAACCACTTAGACGGGCGCAGCCTGGTTAATATATATATATTTATATACATACATGCACTTGAGGAAGAAATGTCACATTCTTTTGCCGGCCAGGTGGTTCGGTCGGTGGGCGCTGCCTTCCGAATCTACTGGTCCCAGGTTCGAATCCTGGTGCGGGCATGGATGTTTGTGTTGTCTTATGTCTTCAAAATATTGTACTTGTATAATAAAAACTTGTAAACCCTTGTGGTGTGGATTTTTCGAGATATAAGCGGCCTTAGAGGCAAGCAATAAATCTCAGTACTCATCAAACCAAACCAAACCAAAACCAAATCACATTCTTTCGAAACCGGCAGCGCATGTGTTTATTTTAGAAGTTTTGAAGTTAAAATATTTATTGCATGCGAGTTCTCAAAAGAATGACCATTTTTCCTTGATAATTCGATAGCTACGTACGTCATAGTACTCTCTGTGTAATAAGCCAGTGAGCCGGCGATGTTCTGAATCAACAAAATTGTTTAAATCAACAAAACAATTTTATTGATTTAAACAAATATTGATTGAACTGACAAAAACGTTTGGTTAAAACAGGTTTTGGTTTCTGATAACAAAATTTTTGTTGAGGCTTTATTAACAGAAAAATTGGGATGATTAAAAGAAAAAAAAAATTGCTGTTTCAACTAAACCATTTTTCTGTGTAAGCTACCAAGCGCCATTAAATTAAATTTATATATATATTTTCCTCAAGAAAACTAGTAATTTGTACAATAAAAAAAATATAAGTTTATTTAACATTAACCTGAATTTTAAATAATCTATTTTAAATGTCTTTTGTTTTTACAGATATCAATGACTTTCGTGTTAAACAGATTACTTTAAAAAAACCAAAAATCTAAGGAAAAGTGGATGAAATCATCCAAGGATAGAAGTAGGAAAAAAAATCATGATTGACACAATAGTGATGAAATCTATAAATCTCTATCTAGGTGAACTGTCTCTCTACCTCTTGAAATTTCCTCGCAGGAAAATCCCACGTTATTCTATGGAGAAATTTGTTGCAAGAATGACTCATTATCTCATCCTTCGTTTATATTAAATGAGTTAATTACTCGATTTGTTATATATATATATGTATATATATATACATATGCATATTTGTCTTGGGTTTTTCGGAAAGGGCTCTAACGATTCTGATGAAGGTTTCGGATTAAGGGTGTTTTGGGGTGAAAAATCAATTGGGATTTTCCTCATTTTCAAGAAAATTTACGTTCACTGTTATCCCTTTATCCGCCTGTTGCGAAATATGACAGAAATTGTGTTTACTTGGAAATTCATATGACGATTTTGATGAGAATTTGGGGATAAGGGTTTTGGGAATACAACATTGATTAGACTTATCTTCATCTTCCGGAAATTTCGAGTTCGCTGATAGCTCTTTCTCCTGTGGTTGAAAAATCTGGCAGAAATTGAGTTTACTTAGAAATGGATAGAACGATTTTAATAATAACTTAGATTTATAGGTCTCTTATCGGGCTTAGACCCATCTTTATTAAAGTTAGTTTCATTGTTTAACCGCCTCTTCATTCACTGCAGAGTATGATAAAATCCTGGTCTATTTTTAGAAATGAATCTAACAATTTTGGTAAAAATTTAGGATTAAGGGTTTCTGAAAACGGCAAACTCATCTGACTTATTCTTATATTCAAGAAAGTTAGCGTTCGTTGTTAACCGTCGCATCACTCGTTGAAAAATATGGCAAAAACATGGTTTCCTCGAGAATGACTCAAACGATTTTGATAAAAAGTCAGGAATAAAGTTTTTTTTTTTAGACGACAAACCCATCTCAGTTTTCTTCATCTTCTTGAAAATCTGCATTTAGTGTTAACCTTTACTCAGCTGGTGGCAAAGGATGGTAGAAATTTTGTTTACGCGGAAATGGATTTAACGATTTTGATAAAACTTGAGTTTAGATCTGTAAGAGGATAAAAATCATCTAACTTTCTGTCACCTTCAGGAAAATTAGTATTCATTGTTCTCCGCTCGTTGCAAAATATGACAGGCACTTAATTTTCTAAGAAATGGATCTAACGAATTTGATAGAAACTTACGGCTAAGATGACAAACCATTCGATTTAAATTAATCTTCAGGAAACTTGGCGTTTACAGTCAACCCTTACTTCGCCTGTTGCAAATATGGCAGAAACTTTACTCTTTGGAAAATGGTTATTTTGATAAAAACTTATTCAAAAAGATTTATTTATAAAAAGAATTGAACCTCAAATGTCCTCCTCTAAACTACAATTAAAGTTTACCGATAACTGGGTTTCATCCCGGAAAGAATAACAGAAACGTCGTTTTCCTCGAAAGTATTCGAATAAATTTGATAAAAGCTTAGTGTGTTTTTAAGATGATATTTCAGTTTGAAATGCAAGTATCTTCAGGATAATTAGCGTTCACTGGTAACTCGCACTTCATCCGGGAAAAATACAGCAGAAATTTGATTTTCTTAAAAATCACACTGGACTGATAAAAAAAAAAAAAAAAAAAAAAAAAGATTTAGAGGATTTTTTTCCCTCTTTTTAAGATGAATATCTGTTCTGATTTAGATTATATTTTTCTTTAAGAAATTTAGCAGTCGCTGGTAACCTGTACTTTTTCTGAAACAAAATATAGGAGAAACCTGGTTTAATAGGATTCTGTTTGAACAATTTTGATAAAAATGTACAGTTAAGAGTTTGAGATGATAATTCGATTTAAATTTTGGTAACCTCCAGCATAATTATATTTTCGAAAAATATATTTTCGAAAAAAAAAAAAAAAAAATCATGGTATTTACGCTACGAATAGTTTTTACAATTACATCGAGTGAATTCGGTCATCCAGGTACTGCATTTTTTAAATGTCCTTTCCACATTCAGAAAATTCATAACCTTTAAATTTGTTCTTGTTTTCCAAAAATCGATTTTTTTTTTTTTTTTTTTTCTTTTTTTTTTAAAGTTTTAATGTTTCATTTTGAAGCTCTGAAGTGAGAAAAATGCCATGAATTCATTTTTCGCCTTTTTTTAAGCTCGAAAATAAAATAAAAAATTTAAAAATCAATTTTTGAATTCAACGGTTGTGAATTTGTCGAATGTGAAAATTATTTTATTTTTTGTCTTTTTCTTAAGAAAAAAATTATAATAAATAATTCTGTCAACAAAGTTCTTTATAGAATAACCTGGGCTGTAATTGTCGACGATGATAATCGAAACTGGTTGGCATAAATGGACTCTGCTCAGTTCTCCATTATATATTTATTCTCATAAATTTCTACTACAGGTATACAACATTCAAGTTAAGAGAATTAATTCGCTCGACACAGTGACAGATTAAAGTGCCCCACCTAGTAGGCCACCCACTATTCACTTTTTCCTAATTTATTAATTAATTTTATTTGATTCAGTTTCGTATTTTAGTTTTTGTGCAGTTCCATACTACTTTCAATGCAATGATCAGCACAATGCAAATTTACGTGAAATATTCCTCTATTCTACTATGTTAAGAAAACTTTAAATTTTAAAATTAGAATATTCGTAATCTCAATAATATTCAAACCAAAATCAGAAATATTGTAAAAATGCTCTTGCATCTTTACGATAAAAATCTGTCTCAAAATAGATGTTTAAGCTAAATTTTGCCCTATTCTCCCATGTTAAGAAAATCGTAAATTTCGAATAACTTACGAATTTCTTAAATTAGAAAATTCATAGTCAATTATGTTCGTTCCAGTATCCTGAAGGGTAAAGTCGGCAGAAAAAGTATCCGAGCACTAGTAAAAATTTTAACAAAACAGTATTAAGTGTACTTTTTTTATATAGGAATTTTTGCTAGTGCTCGGATACTTTTGCTGCCGACTGTATTTTAAAAGTGGTACGATATCTTTACGATAAAATATACTTCAAAATGTGTATTTATGCGAAATTTTGTTCCATTCTGCCATGTTAAAAAATTCGTAATTTTCAAATAATTTACGAATTTTTCTAAGTTAAATTTTTCTAGGTTATGATGTTCAAGCCAGCATCATAACTGATATTTCAAAGCTGTTCTGACATCTGTATGACACAAATATTCCTTTTAATGCACGTTTAATCCAAAATTTGCCCTATTCTCCTATGTTAAGAAAATTGCAAATTTCGATTAACTTACGAAGTATTCAAATTAGAATGTTGCAAATCAATAGGACTCTTGCCAGTGTCATAAGTAATATTTTAAAACTAGCCCGACGTCTTCATGACCATTCGTTCTTGAGATATCCTGTATACACAGTAACAAACTAACATATTAACCCTAATAGCACAGCCAGTCGATGTGACGTCACCCTGACATCACAGATGGTCACAAGTGTCACAGTCACAACGGTGACCGAAAAGGGACTCCATTAATTAGTAATATTGTGACTCTTAAATGATAGTCACCAAGGTGACTGCAATGTGACTCCTTAAATGGGTCACATTGTGACTCTTAGATATGCCCCCACGGTGACTAAAATGTGACTCATTTAATGCGTCACATAGTGACTCTTTGATGACAGTCATCACGGTGACAAAAATGTGACTCCTTTAATGCGTCACGTTGTGACCCTTAAATGACAGTCACCTAGATGACTGCAATGTCACTCCTTAAATGGGTCACATTGTGACTCTTAGATATGTCCCCACGGTGACTAAAATGTGACTCCTTTAATGCGTCACATTGTGACTCTTAGATGACAGTCACTGCGGTGACCAAAATGCGACTCCTTAAATGTGTCACATTGTTACTCTTAGATAACTCACTGTGATGACTAAAATGTGACTCCTTTAATGAGTCATACTGTGACTCATTGATGGCAGTCACCACGATGACCAAAATGTGATTACTTTAATACATCATATTGCAATTCTTAAATGACAGTCACTCGGGTGTACAAAATGGGACTTCTTTAATGCGTCATATTGTGACTTTTAGATAATTCACTACGATGATTAAAAGATGACTCTTTTAATCAATCACATTGTGACCCTTGGAAGACCACCATTTCGGTGAGCAAGATATGGCTCCTTTAATGCGTCACATTGTGGTTCTGAGACACACTCATTAATGTGACTAAAACGATTGTACTTTAATTTCTTGTCATTACAGATCTCATGATGCATCGATGTTTATATATATATATATATATATATATATATATACATTTACTCAAGTAAAAACGTAAAAATACGAGGGTTGTCCGTAAAATAAGATTCTCAACGAATTTTCACAATGAAAAACATATTTATTGGCATTGAATAATACATATTTGGAAAGCTATTTTTCGACATAATCGCCGTTGAGATCAATGCATTTTTGCATGCGGTGTACCATCTTCTTTATGCTTGAATCGTAGAGCTCTGTCGGCAGCTTAAAACCTCTTCCTTCAGCTCCTCGTCGGTTGTGAAATACATCCCACCCAGGTGTTTCTTCAATACAGGGACGAGATGGTAATCACTGGAGGCCAAGTCTGGACTGTAGGGTGGGTGGGTGACGTTTTTTGTCATGGACGTTTGTACGTCCGTCTTTGAATTCTCTGCACCATTTGCGCACATGTTGCACGCTCATACACTTTTCCCCGTACAATTCACACAGTTGGGAATGAATGTCCACCACAGATTATCATACAGATAAGACAGTGAAGCTAAAACGCGAACCGGAAATATAGTAGCACCACTAGTGTCAACAGAGGGGAACTACATGTGTTAAGTCTACATGTATAGCATCTTTGATCGAAAATTGTTTTTCTATTTCGCGAGTAGTTAGTAGCAGGTTAGTATGGGAAGTTTTCTTTTTCTTCACTTTCTATTGTTTTTGAATTCACAAAACTATCCTCAAAACATTCACAGCTATTCTTCTAAGAAATAAAAATTATTTTTTATAATGTTTGAAAATATGCTTTGTGAAACATGTTCATATTCAAGTACAAATTAAAATTACAAACTGTAATTCTGAAATAGCAGTATGAAATCATTAAATATTTAACGTTGCTTGGTTTAAATAATACAAAATGCCTTAAAATGAAAAAAAATGTTTTTATTTTATGTATATTTTCAAAGTTTATTTTCTTAATATTTAGCACTTGCTTCTTAAAATAAATTGCTTTTGACAATCAAGTTTGTAAACAATAATAAAAAATCGCCATTTTCACCCGATAGATGGCGCTGTGCCGTGTTTCAATGCTTATCAACGGCATATATGCAAATTTTAAGCCCATCGAACAGTATAAATCAAGACCACATTGAGTAATGGTCAATCATGACACTGAATAAGAAGGAACGTGCATTGTTAGTGAAGATATTCTATCAGAATGGTAGCAATTATTCAGTTACTCTGAAAGAATACCGGCGTATGAAACGATTAAGAAGAGGTCCAATGAGTGTCAATGGATTGAAAAATATGATTTCTAAATTTGAAGAAACAGGCGAATTGGGTGTTATTCCAGGCACAAGAGGGCGGCGTCCCGTGCAACAAATTGATGACAACAGTGCAACAAATTGATGACGCTATTGCTACTACGAGTAGCAGTTCAGGAGCCAGTCTGCTGCAATCTGGAGTGGATCTCAGCCCAAACAGATACCAACCAAAAAATCCACCTCTTTAGTGATAGTCTGTCGGTCTGCAGGCCATTGTCCGTCACAGAGCTAGACACATTCAAGCAATCAAAATAAAGTTACTTTTAAAAGACCTAAATTTCCAAATTTCCCTGGCACATGTTTCTGCCCATAGGGGTGTGATCGGTAATGAACTGGCAGATTCCTTAGCAAAGAGTGCCACAGAGGACTGCTGTATTAACTATTCTCTTCCAGCACTTCCTTCGTACATTAAGAGAATACTTAAACAATCTATGCTACGGGATGGGCAAACCTGGTGGGAAGAATCAGAAAATGGTAGATATACCTTTTCCCTGATACCAAATGCGATTGTCAATGATTTGGTCTTGTGGAGAGGAGGGCACATCGGATCATTATTATTTCAGTTGCCCCCTTACTAGTTCCTTAAATATTAGAAATCCTGCACTTAGTCCTGAGAGATGACACGAGAATATTGTTTCTCGTCCATCTCTCACGATCAAATTGAAAAGAATGTATAATTTTTTGATAGATATCTCAAACAGAACTAAATAACTAATTTAAATAAATACCCTGCTTTCTGAAAAGCTTCTTAAACTATTAATTGATACTGGGGTTTAATTAATTTTAAGGCTCTTCTAAAAAGGAAAAAAAAAGGAAAAAAGGAGTGTGTTTTAATCTACGAATGTGAAATGCATTCTGGTACTTTTCCCCTCTGTGCTGCTTTCAACTTAGATGAAGGATTTGACTACAAGAATAATACTCTTCTTTCTTCGAGTTAACAATCGCTAAAGCATATTTTCCAATCAACGAATGCGAACATTACTTCAATAGTGTTTTGGGATGCAGTCATCACTTCACTGCAACAATAAAAGTATGAATGCGTTTCTGCATAAATTCATTACTTAAAAGCGCTCCTTGTCGCGAAGTGTTAATTCCCGGCGCAAGTTCAGACAAAACATATGGACTAATAAGTAATACAGGACTTTCAAATAGGACAGTTCTCACCAACTATCATATCTGTTTTCAACCTCTGTTATTTATCAATTAACGCCCATTGTCGGTATGGTTTAATTCCGGCCTGACTCTCAATTTGTGCGGTGTCCCTCTCCAAGTTCAGTCATTTCTAGTCACTACAGCACCTCTTGTCGCGAAGGGCTAATCCCCGGCGCAACTTCGGACTATAACCATGGACTCCTCGTTATATAAGACTCTCAAATTAGACATTCCTCATCAACAATCAACTCTATTTTTATTCTCTGTTGTCCTCCTCATTAGAAGCCTAAATTTTGTCTTTTTAATTAACTGCTGCCCTCTGTCGCGTGGAATTTTATGTCTGGCAGCAATTGTAATTTTTTTTTTTTTTTTTTTTTTTTTATGTTTATGCAATAAACAACGGGGGAGACTTAACCTCTAGAAACGGGCTCTTTCAGAATTTCACATTGTTATGTGACATTTGTCGTCAGAGCCGCTCTTTGGAAGTTGAAATTGCTCAAAACCGCTGCATAGTGGTGTGCGGCCTCCTTCCGTCTTTGAATCTTTGAACAAGTGAGCACGAGAAGTGTGGCTCGGACATTATCTCTTACCTGGTCAACTGTGCATAAAGTGTTGCGCCACATTCTTCGGCGTTATCCGTATAAAATTAAAATGCTTCAAGAATTGAAACCTCATGATGACACCCGAAGAATTGATTTTGCAAACTTTGTCCTGTCGAAAATCAGTGAGGATGACACTTGGATACAAAGATATTGTGGACAGACGAGGCGCATTTTACACTATCAGCATGTGGTTGCATCTGGTGGTTCGCATATTGAGCAAATCATGTTATAATTTCATTGAATAAATAATGGTTTAGTTGTTTTCCAAAGCGTCTTTATGGATTGTTTAATTTGTGATCTTAATTTACGTTAATTTTTGATTACATGATACTGTAAAAATTTAATTACTGAAGCGAATTGTATGTAATTTTGATAAACTGTAAGTGATGTTTTATATTGTTTATTTGCCTCTTAGAATGTCATTATGCTCTGTCTATCGGTTTTGGAAGTTGTGCATGCCACCGGTGAGCGTTGAAATACGGTACAGCGCCATCTATCGGGTGAAAATGACGATTTTATTTTCATATTTGATTTGCGCATTTTCTAAAACGTGTAGATACCAAATTTCACTGGAATATTCCTAGTAGTTTTCTCTCCAGCACCCCTTGAACCCTTGCAGTTTAATTATGGCCAACCTGTATATATATATATATATATTCGAAATTAAATATTTTCATAATATGGCAGAATAGAGCATTATTTTTGATAAACTGGTTTTATGGGCATTAGTGCTTTGGAAATAATATGGAGTTGAACGCAAACTAAAATACGAAACTGACTCTGATAAAATAAATTAAAAATTAAGAGAAAACGTAAATGTAACGTAAAATATCTCTTATCGATATACCTCTGTAAAGTATATTCTTTATTAACATATACATAGGATATAAATATATCTGTATTCAAAGGAATAAATTTCTTCGAAATAAAATTTAGCCGGAGAATATCGAAAAATATCATAAGCCATAAAGTTTTCTAAAGGGTTTTTTTTAAATTCTGGTACAGCTCGGAGATAAAGTTGTTTTTTCTTTTAATCATTAATATGCTAAGCAAGACGATTTCGTGAACAGAGTGTTACCATCATTTGCCCGAGGCATTGAAAAATTTGATCTACTAAAACATGAACGTAGCTTGTAACAGCGATCTTGAAATTCTTAGGAGCTCATAAATTTCCTGTTTTGGAAACTTTCTCGTCCACTCAACTACGGCAAGAAATTTGTCGCTAAATCAGATGTTGCGTGTGGTAATATATAATATTTATATCAAAAAAAAAAAAAAAAAAAGAATGACGAGGAGGAAATGGAAAAGAACGTGAGGCGAATTAAAATGCTATTTGGCCAGAAAAAGTACCAGTTTAAACAGAAGTACACGAACACTTCTCATTTTATTCTTTATTCGGAAAAGGTTCATGTACTCAAAATCCATTTAGCGTGAGAAATAATTAAGTAACTAGATGTAGTCTTGATGGAACACTTTCGAATCCTTCTTAAACATGTTCTGCATATTTTAATTTCTTTTTTATTGATAATTCGACATTGAAATAAAGACTATTACTTATGATATCAATTAATCATTGCAATTAGTCTAGCATAATTGATGCGTATAATTATTCCATTAGTGATTGCTTTAAAAGAAAACAAGACGGTATTAATAATAACAATGATAATAAGAATAATAAAAGGTCCTTTTTTTTTGTATAAAAAAATGTCTAATGGAATGTTTTGAGTTTTTTTTTATTTGAAATTCAGAATATGAAGCTAATTTCATAAAAGCAAATGTCCAGCATTCTGAGTATTTCTAAAAATTCCATTTTTTATTCTGCCATAAATCTTATTTATATCTAAAAATTTGTCAAATTTTATGTTTAAGCCAGTTGGCCAGTTATTATAATAATATTAAAAATGATCACAGTTTATGACTTGTTATTTATAAGTACTCAGGCGGCAGTTTGACCTAAAATCATTATATAATTTTCTCGAAGAAATTTCTGTAC
This sequence comes from Salticus scenicus, assembly GCA_963930645.1. Lineage (NCBI taxonomy): Eukaryota > Metazoa > Arthropoda > Arachnida > Araneae > Salticidae > Salticus > Salticus scenicus. Next base: position 21,401,156 of record OZ005657.1, on the reverse strand, counting down.
ACACTATTAAAAACAATGGTATTTTTTACAACAGAATGGTCTGGCAAAATGGGTGCCAGCAAATTCTGCTGTCCAAAGAAATAATTTATAACAAAAAAATCTATAAAATAGACTCTCTTTATAAATCCTTTCGCAGTAAATTACCTAATTTAATAGCAGAATAATTTGGCAAAAATGGGTGCCAGCACATTCTGCAGTAAAAACTTTCATTGAATTATCTTTTCAGAATATATTAAAAAAGAAAAACTTTATACATATAAACTTTGATAAGTACATTTTGTTTATGCTTTTAAAATAAATTCTGTCTTAATGAATACGTCTGATGTATGAAGTGAAACATGTAAATTTAACATTTAGACCATTGAAACGTTAAACCAAAGCTCTGAGATCCAAATCCTCACTTTTTTCTCCTTAAAAATTAATTCGACCAATCCATCAAATATTTAAAATGTAAAGATTTGTGATATTATAGGGAGAATGGAGAAACATCGTTGCGAATACGGATTTTTAAAATAACAAGTGACCAAATGCTATTTAAATAATAAAATTAATTAGAACAAGCTATTTAAATAATAATATTAATAGTGCTTACTTTTATAACAATTTTCTTTCAGAATTTCGTAGCAAGTGTAATGAAGAAAAGCTGTCATGTTTTCTAAAATCAACCAACCAGGCAGGAAAGGAAATTTTTATAGTCGCTTAAAAAAGAAAATATATATATAATATCCGTGTGGTTGTTGCACTATAGATGCCAATGCTTCCGAATTTCAAGAGGGGCACAATCGATCCTAACGCTTAGAGCTCGTAGTCCATATCGTTCTGTTAAAATTTTATATTATGAAAAGTAAAGTTACTTATGAAAGAGTTTAAAATAATAGTTAAATTTTTACATCAAAATGAAATTAAACTTAATTAGCACCTATAAATAATATGTAATATTAACCAACACAAATATTAATATCTTTAAAATTACTCAACTCATAGATAGTCTAAAATCTCATTTTAAATCGAAATAACCAAGTTCTTTACATTTTTGTCATATAGATATAACTTACAGTGTTATTTAAATTTTCTAGGATTTCTCGTTCAGTTTTAATTTTTGCTTGTTTACTTGACAAACTAATTAATAAATTAATATATTTGTAAGATTAGGGGACGACTCCGTAAGAAGTTCGTAAATCAGGGTTGCGAGGAATCTTCGGTTAAGAGTCTCTACTCTACTTAAGAAGGTATTTTACTAGTTAAAAATAAAAGTTTCAGATTTGCAAAATATAGGAAGTAAGACGAAATGAAATGAGTTTGTCGAAAGACAGGTTACGTACGAAACGCAAATGAATGCTACAAAGAATAAAAGGAAGATTAAAACGATCCTCAAAAAGGTTTTGAGAAATTTCGGACAGTTTTGAGGAGTTTTCGGAGGGGAGTGGTGATAGACTCAAATGCCGCTCAGATTATAAAGAAGTATAGTAAAGTCGTTATGTCGCTATGTTGCTGAAAGTGTATGGGTAATATAAAGTTACTTATATGTGTATTGAAGTTATATATCAATTACATTTTATTATACGATTAAGAAGTAGACCCGTTCTCCCCACCTTGAAGAGCTTTGATTAAATATTTGTTAAGTTGAACATTAAAGTTTCAGTGTTTATTTTTTACACGTACCGCAGGTTCAATTATGAATGTCAAAGGCTCCAATCCATCACAAGGATGCCACAATTTGCCACATATTTTATAGTCATTTTTTATTTTCACTCTTTTCTTTGTTGTCGTATGGTCTTGCAGAGGATTTGTGGACAGTTGGTAGCCCTCCAAACTGGTTTAACCCGCTGTACGCATCTTAAATTGGGGTGACTTCTGCTATTTCTCCTAGTTTTTTTTTTTCCCCTATTATACTTCATTCATATTTCTTATATAGGATCTCATCGCTCACTCAGACACAATTCTTTATTTTTTTCAATATCATTTGCTTTCTATAAAACTTCAAGTTCCATAAGTAATTGTTTATTGGTTAATTCAAGTCTTCCTTTCTGGTGTTCATATATATATATACAGGGTGTTCCAAAAGTCCCCCCCCCTCTCCTAACTCAAAAATGAGTCGGAATTTTTAAAAATGGCGAAACATATATTTAATAAATTTGAGAGGGATCTCTTTTGGTGAAAAAAGCTTCAGCCCTGGGGGCCGCTAGGGAGGGCAAACTTAAAATTTCAAATGGGAAGGTATGCCTTGTAATATATCCCTGGAAACGTCTTTTAAAGACAATGAATTGATATAAATAGTTTCTCCCTACGATGATTATTAAAGGAGATACATGAGTTTTTAGACTTTTGAAATGTGGATTTTATACTTATGTATCGCCTTTACTAATCACTGCAGGACAAAACTATTTATACCAAATTCATTGTCTTGAAGAGACGTTTCGAATAATGTATCACAAGACATGCTTTCCCACTAGAAATTTTAAAGTTGTCCTCCCTGGCGGTCCCCCTAACCCCCCTCCCCCCCGCAAGGCCCAAACGTTTTTCACCAAAAGTGGTCCCTCTCGAATTCGTTAAATACGTGTTTCACCATTTTTCAAAATTTCGACTCATTTTCGAGTTAGGAGGGGGGGGGGGACTTTTGGAACACCCTGTGTATATATAATACACTGGTTTTCATAATTATAAGGACAACCGTTTTTCTATATTAACTAAACACTGAACACTATTATTTAAGGAAATCTTAATCAAAACCTAACGCAAATCTTAAGCGAATCTTAAGCAAAAAAAATGATTTTTGAGGTGTTCACAATTATAAGGACAGCTCGAATTTTAGTATTTTTTTTTTTTTTTCAGTTATTCCTTAAATTAATATTTTATGGGGTCTCTTTTTAGGGGGAAACAGTCAGACCTTCTCTCTGGTATATATATATATTCTAATATTCAGTTTCAATACCATTTCATATAGTATAGATGATATTCTGAATATATTTAAACTATTTAAAATTGCTTTCCACTTGCAAGCACTTTTCTAATATAATAAGTTAAGGTTTTTCAACTTTTAGGCCACGGGTAAGGCAATAATATAGAAGTTTCTTTCTTTAAACTATTTTCTATTGTTCTAGAAATAGAGCAAAAATGTAAGTCTTGTTGGGAAAAAAAATATTACCCCCTCCCCTCTTCTCTAAAATCTAACAAAAATCTGAGAATTCCACGTTTATAATTTGAGGATATTCTCTTGATGTTCATAATAATAGACAAAATTACTAAATTCATTCTGCCTTCAGTAGAAGCAGCTCCCCAGAGCACCATAGATCCACCTTTAAAATGCCCGATTCATATCTGCCTTTAAAAAATCTGCTCTGTCTTTCGTTATCTTCAGATCGTGCCAGTAACTGTTAAAACCATTTGGTTAATCAAGAATAAAATGTTTTTCATCCGAAAATGCAACATCTTACCATTTCATATTGTCTTTATTCAACTGTAACACAGACGTTCTTTCCTCCATTAAAAACTTATTGATTATTACAGGTTTTTTATTCTTTTTAACATATTATTAATTATTTTAAACATACATAAATGTAGACCCCCAACCTTTCGGTAAATATTACGAGCAAATTCAGCAGCAGTCATTTTGAGTAGAACAGTAAGAGGAATTATGAGTCTTCGATATCTGTAAAACAACTCTGATTTTGCATCAGATCTCTCTCCTATCAAACCAGCAGTTCAACGTTTGATCACATTTCCTTCAGCAGTTTTAGATCTTCGAATTCCATTAGAAATACGACGGATTGAAATTATCCTTCCACTTAAAAAACACATTTATCATACTTCACTACATGAACGTTCTGTTTTTTTTTTTTTTTTTTTTTCGAGGAATTATCAGTAATGTCCATCCAAAAAAAAAACTGAAGGCTTATATATGAATTAATCTAGCCCAGTAGTTAACAAATTCGCATGTCAACTGTAATTTATCCGCTAGTAAGTTAAATAAAACGAAAAAATCTTGATTGTCCCCATAATTATGAACATCTAAAAACGTGGAGAAAAAAATATTTTGCACCATTTTTTATTAATGTTGTTTCAAATTTAAAAAAAAAAAAAAAATTATAACAGTTTTGGTTTTTAGAATACTAGATATATTAAATGCACTTAGTATAATCTTGTACACAAGTATTTTTACATTAGTTATTTCAAAATATAAAGTGTCCTTATAAATATGAGAAGGAGTGTATATAAAATGTCGTAATTTCGTTCACCAGTCACCTTTAACTTCTTGGACGCTATAATTTTTCCTGAAAACCTATCAGATTTGAATGTTACATTCACTAACTACCCACATACATTTAAGTATAGCCAAATTGACAGCAAAAATATTTACCAAGTCAAATGACTGCGTTTCAAAAGTTATCTATATTTAGTAAAAGTAAAAAAGTGGCCGCAATTTCGTCCCCCTCACCCTTAAAAAAAAAAAAAAAAAGAGAGATTTCCTTATGAATCGAAATTTGTTTCAAAATAAATAAAGGTGTAAATAACTGTAGTAATCAACTGAAGAATAACTGAAAGAAATATTAAGCATTTAAACATGAGGAACACATACACACACATATATATACCGGTTTTGGCTACTGAGCATGTTTCGTGTGACCAAGTGCAGCCCTCAGTGCACTGGATCCTTTATTCTCCATGTTTATCATCAGAGAAACGGTTCAAGCAGACAGGGCACATTGTATCATTGTCATCATCTTTACCGCTTGTATCATCATAAGGAGTGTCAACTGAAGAATCATTTTCGTCATCTGAGTCTCTGCGTAAGTCACCGTCACGTTTGGATATTTTAGATGGCTGACTCTTCCCTTTTGCCTTGGAAGTGATGGGTGACAGAAGTTGTTTTTCAACTGAGCGTCTACTTCACCTTCTTGTCTTCTTTGCATGGGAGTCTTCCACTTTTTTCCTATGCGGACGCCTAGTATGCTGCTGAACCTCTTTCTTTAGAATTTGCTGGTGTCATCACTGGCACTTCCGTGAGGTCTTTAGGGCTTATGACAGTAGCAGTTTATTGAATAAGGTCACTTGATGATGTTGATCAGTTATTATAAAAATTTTGCTGGATGGAGAGAGATCCGTCGGGACGAAAGGGAACGAAATTAAGAACTGCAAGGGGAAAGAAATTGGTACCACGCTACTTCTCAGCATGGCGGAGCTTCAGTTCTCGTAAGATGAAATGAACATTTGAAGATCCCCTGTATGCTACTATCAGCATCTTACCAACACAGAATACATGCGATGTATAAGAAAAATGACTGACTTACAGTAAACCAAATAATGTTCTACAAAGGACATAGTAAGAACTCAACTCTTCTAAAGACAGAAAATCCAGTGTACATAGCAGTGTATGTGTTTTGACGAACGAAATTTTCACTACTGACTCGTTATATCTCCCGCTTCTTCTGCCTGGCGTGACAGATGCACAGATGGCACCACTCAGGGATAAGCAGAGAAGATAAGCGGGCGAAATTAGGGCACTGTATGCGATATATATATATGTATATATTGGTGCATGCTCTTTCACACGTATATTGTATTGTAGCAAGGTTTTTTTTTTTTTTCTGTTGGTAACAGTTTTAGTTTATTATAGTACAATTTAGAGACTTACTAATTGTAGATCGTTATGTAAATCAGATTATTTTACGTGACACTACAAAAGATTTTCATATTAGATGTATGTTTTCTCACTGACGTAATGAACCTTTATTGTACATTATAATTTCATGACAATTTAAGGATAATAAGAGTTGTTAATGCCCATACTTTTTTCACCGCTATTTATAGGTAGCAATCTTTTCTGAACGATTTGTAAACACTGAATAAAGCAAAGATTTACATACAAAATAGTAGTGCAAAAATTACGGGCGGCATAACCTCTAGATATTTACAAACAAGAACATGTGCGAATACAGACAGCCACTTGAAGAAGTGGCACATCTAAACTTGTAAACATAAACACAAAAAGAAATGTTTTATTCATGAATTCATTAACCGTGAATATTCATTTTATGTAAATTGGAGTGTAAAGGTTGATATTTTTATATACCAACTATATGAAAAATACTTTGTCTCACCTGTTATATCTGCGTTTGCAGACTCGGTGACTTTGCCAACGAATATTATGTGAGAAATACCAAGTTGATTATCAGCCAGGGTAGCTCAGTGGTAGAGCATCCGTGCACTAAGCGGAGGGCCCGGGTTCAATTCCCGACTCTGGTATTTTTAACATAGTTGGTACATAAAAATATCAACCTTCACACTCCAATTTACATAAAATGAATAAACACAAAGATTGGAGCAGTCTAATCTCTCTTTTGAATACTTATTTTATTGATATTATTATTACTATTATTTAAATAAAAGTCTTCAGTATTTTTTTTTCTTTAATTGAATAATGCGAAGAATGTTTTAAATAAATCGTGGTATTCAAAATATCCCAATTCCATAATACACTATCTACTGATAAATATTTGGTAGATAGTGTATTTCGAATTTAGGCATTTTGTCAACTATCTAGAAAAATTCTTTAGAGGTTATCTTGAAACTTTGGGAGTATAAAGAACATGTTATGCCTCATATATTTCAATAAAAATTTTGTTCTGAAGAGGGAAAGGAGAACAGAAAACGTTTAAATGAAAACCAAAATAGTTTGGAATATCCTGTAAAAAGTAATGCGTGAAATCCGTTGTGGCTATAGCATGTGATTATGAGGCTACTTCTAATTATCTGAATAATTTTTTATGAGGCTATCACATGTATTTATGGAGATATAACGGTTTCTTCAAAAAAATTTGAAAAAAAAAAAAAAAGCCACGTTTTAAATTATAACACATATGGTATTAAACTCTGTGCAAAGCCAGTTTTTAGAAAACTTGGCATACTACATTAGACATATCATACTGCATTTAGAACGCAAACATTTTAAATATCTTACAAAATATGAGTATTTTTACTAAATAATTTTTAACTACGCATGAGCAAGCTTTTAAAAAAATTCGTTTGCATAATTTAATAGAAAAATATATTGAGCTACTTAAATGAAAGCCGCAAACAAATATCGTGTAAAATCAAAAATTTATTAGAGATAGAACTAACAGAATTTCAGTTCCTTTCAAAATAAAAGCTAAACTATAAACGGTAATAATAAGGGTTATATAACAAATATGAAACTCACGTTTTATTCTGATTTAATCAATGTCCAATGGCAATACAGTGTTAGCTGATTGTAAATAAATATTGATAAAACCCCTTATGAAATTCCTTTTCTTATTTTTAAAGAGGAACTGAAATTCTCTTCATTCCATTTCTCATAACTTTTTGAATTTACATGATATTTGTTTGGGATTTTTATATACGTAGCTTCATACTTTTGGCTATCAAATTATGCAAAGGAATTTTTGCATTCATAAAACAATAAAAATAAATAAATAACAATAAAACGAAATAAATTTAGTCATAAATATATTTCAGAAGTAAAATATATAAATATCTTTTGAAAATAGTTCTAATAGCTGAGTACGAATTAATATAGTTAACAAAACAACTAAGAGGTATTTATTTGTACTTAATATAACCACTGATGCCATTTAAAATTCTAACTGTTCAATAAATAAAAATATCGAAATTTTGAAATAATTGCATGTTACAATTAATTAAAATAAAATTATAAACATTAAAAAATAAAATAAAATAAATGTTTGAATATCGAAATTTTGAAATAATTGCATGTTACAATTAATTAAAATAAAATTATAAACATTAAAAAATAAAATAAAATAAATATTTGAAACAGTTAATTGACTTAAACTGCCCGAAACAGGAAACTGATTCCTATATTATTATCAGAATAGAGTAAAACATCTTTCATTCAGCTGCAGGGAAAGTAAAACGCATATTTGTCAGTAGGAAAATGTATAGAGGAGACCCGTGTACCTAGGGCCATCATGTACCTAGGGCCACCCCACTTTATTTGAATAATATTTAATTTTAAGTTTTAATATTCAAATGGGCGAGTAACAACACCAATTGCTACTTTTACAGCTACTTAGGAACTTTTGAGGAGAAAGTTTTGACAAGTTGCATGTAGAAAATGAATCTACATGGTTTGAAGGAAAATTTTGTAGCTCATCTCTTTTGCTATTTTACAAAGGGAAGTTTAATATTTTTCTTTCATTTTTAGTGTATAATTTTGCTTGTTATATTGAGTCATAAATGAGATATTTAATTAGTCCTCTCTGTGTGTGGATTTTTTAGCGGAAAGCATTTTGAATGAAGTTACCGAAACTTGTACCTAGGGCCACATAGCTGCCTTGTACTTAGGGCCAGTGTGTTTGGACCTTTCAACACTTTCGCGACCGCATGTTTTTGTCTTTTTGACAGTAAGCTCCGCCTGTGGACGTTTTTCTCATAAGTTACAAATTTTCAAAACAAATTTTTCTGTATGCACATTTATATTACAAACGGATATGCATTATAATCATACTCTCTCTAATCAAAGTATTTGCATCCATAGTATACTGATTGTACAAATATGAATACTGTGTATATTTTTTAGAAACAAATAACATATAAATAACAAAAGAAACACCCACTGGTGGAGTTTCATATTTTCAAATGACGTGAATCTACGTCAGCGGTCGCGAAAGTGTTAAGAAACGCAGTACAGCCTGTAGTAATTGGATGCTGGCAAACCCTGGTAAACTAATCACTATATATGACGTTGCTGATAATGTTGGCAAGTCCTATCCGTCGGCCTTTACTACTGTAAACATTCTATCAGGCTTTCATGTATCCGGCATATGGCCAATGAATCAAAGCATATTCACTGAGGATGAATATTTAAGTTCAAATGTGACTGAAAAACAAGATCCCTGCATAAATAATAATAATAATAATAATAAAGATTTTCCAGGAAAAAAGTGAACCAATAATGATAGAACTGGATGTCTCTGTTTCGTGTCCTGTTGAAATTTCGAAACTTTCAACATCTAACATCTTTTCGTGTGTCATGCTTTAACAGGTACGAACCTAAGCAAAAGCTTTACCTAAAGCAAAACCTCCCACATCAAAGAAAAGATGTGACCGAAAACCAGAGAGATCTAGAAATCCAAGAGACACTGCAGAAAAAAAAAAATAATTGAAGAAAGAAAACATTACGTTAGAATATCCCAAAGAAAAAAAAAATCACTTTATTATTTTAAGAAAGTTACTTCTAATTTTTTAAAAGCTGGTTTTATGTAAATATCAGGTTATTCATGATGACAAACAAAAAATGAATAACAAGTCAATCCAATAATTAGAATCTCATCTAAAGCTGCTATTGAAAGATATTTTTTATCTTCCAATATGAAAGGAAGTTGTGAAAACACAAAACTATCTTGAATATTAAATTTTCTATTCATTTACAACTGTTTTCGCCAAAATAAACGTTTTCCAGCTTCATAAAATAGTGATTTCATTTATTACAATCTTTTATTTATGAATTTTCAAATTTAGATTATTTTTAATATGACATCCCGAATCGAAACTAAATGAAAATAATAATAATAAACATAACAAGAAGTATAGGATCTTTTAAAATTTCCTCCTGTAAAAGAACATATCATTTATCGGCATTATATACATAGTAATATTTTATATTATTTTTTTCATTATTTTAAACAGTTATTCGAAAATTGTAGCATTGCTTAAAAAATAGAATACACGTTTAATTAAAAAACTGACAGTTTTTAAGAACCTTATTTTTTACCTCTGAGGTTTTAGTTTCCATGGAAGGAAAAGTCAATTTGTGACTCATTATTGTTGATGGGAAAACTGCTCATAAAGGGGAAAAGAATTTAAACCTAGAAATTTTAGAACGATATTGTAATTAGTACAATGGAAAAATAATAAAATTTAAAGATAAAAGCTTGAAAGAAATTACGACGATTTCGTAAGGATAAAGTTACGACTTTCCAAACCTAATTTTCTGATATAAAATATCTTACATTTGCAAAATATGTAAGAAAAAATTCGTTTTACTTCTTATACGTTTACATATGAATTAAGCATTATTATTTTTATTTCATTTTAATTGTTTTTTATACACTGAAAAATAAATATTAATATCAAAAAAGTAATTAATATTGAATTAAAAATCTTTTTTTAACAATAAATGTACATCGTACACATATATTTTTATTTTTAACACTGTAGAAAAAACTCGTAAAATGATGGGACTGCCTGACAATAAATAAAAAAATAGTGTGGTACAAAAATGTCCATGCTGAGAAAAAATTGCAGATTTAATTATTAAAAATTCGTTCCTTACTTTCCTTTGAAAATTGCAAAACTCATTTCAAAAATGGCTATTAGACACATAGTTGATCATAAATATGTAAAAATTAGCATTTTTAATTTGAGAGACATTTTTGGCTTGATACATCTATATGTTAAGCTGATTAAATGAATTTAATTTTTAAAAAACTTCGTAATTCAGCACTATAAATTGCAAACACTCGCAACAGTTGTTTCAGGTCCAAATAATAGCAAAACCCTTCATCGGGGGAAAAATCTAGTCACGAGCACATCCGGATGTTAAATCTCTTTTTACTAACGTTCCTATTCAAAGTGCTCTGGTTTGTTTAGAAAGTAGATTACGTTAATTCCATTATTCCGCTTTGAAACTGAGAAGCTTTTGAATTTTGTTCATTTATGTATCAGGCAAACTGCCTTTTATTTAATGGTGTTTATTATTTCCAAAATGAGAGCATAGCCCTTCTTTGCTTTACGACATTTCTATGCCCTAAACTCTTTGGTTTAGAAAAACTCTTCGGTCTACATAAATTGCTACATTTCTATGTTAAGCTGATTAAAGGAACTAATAATTAATTTAATTAATAAATAACTTTGTAAGTGAGCACTATAACTTGCTAAAATAGTTTCGTTCTTGTTCCATCGGATGTTGATTTCTCCAGTTTACTTTCTTTGGTCAGTTCGATTGACCCCTGTATTCAGTTCACTTTCGAGATTAAAAAGAATTGCTCCTTGCCTTTTCTTGGTGTCGAAAAGAATGATCGGTTCTTAACCACTGTGTTTAGAAATTCTTTCTCCGTTTCTCTTCATACTTCCATAAAATGTCTGCATTCGATAGTTATGGCCTTGCACATTTATTCCAAATCTTCTAGTCTTTCGAAAAAAAAAATATTTTATATCTCTTGCTATAATCACTCTATCCTCAATAAAGTTTCTATATAAATTCAAAAAACCTAAACGTTCTGTTTCCAAATTGATCAAGGTCTCAACCCTGTAGTTTACTTTTTTTATTTTCCCTTTCTTTTAAAATTTCTAATATTCTTTCACAGTCTAAATTTAAAGTCTTTTTCAAACCTGTCTACAAAGTTAAATTATTTTCTCAAGGTCCATTCCTGCTAAAAACCCATCTGGTGTTTATTTCATCCCTTATTATTCTTCATGTAATTTAGGTTAAATTGGTTAAACTAGAAGGCATTTAAAATATAAAAATTGATGAATGTTTGTAATAAAGAGATTTCTAAATCCTCTATTGCTTCACACTATTGGTTTCTCTTGTACTAACATCATTTCTTCTCCTATCTCCTCTCCCCAATTGGATTTCCATGAAGCTTCTTGAATATTTCGAATGAAGCTCGAAAAACTTGTTAATGATATTTCCACGATTTTTTCAAAGATTTCTTCCACGCCTTTCCTGTCTGAAAATTACTTTTATTAACGTGAGGTTTTTAATTGATAACTTCGTTGATTAATGCGATAGAAATTTCCAACCAAGATAAACATGTTCCTTGGATTATCCGAGAAACATTGGTACCTTCTGCGGCAAGGACTTTCTTGTTCGTGAGAAAATGCAGTCGCAGACATGCACACACACACACACACAAAAAAAAAAAAAAAAAAAAAAAAAAAAAAAAACGGACAGTTTTAAATCAGTTTTTTTCCACCCTAAAATGTATATACTTATAGAAAAAGAAGTAAAAAAAGAACTCCATGCATTTTTCGCCCTTTATAGCTTCAAAATAAAATATTAAAATTTATAAATTTTTGGAAAACGAACGGCTGTTGGTTTTCTGAATGAGAAATCAGAATTTAAAGAAATATACAGTAAGGGACAAAAAAAAAAAAAAAAAAAAAAAAAAAAAAGTACCCCACTGCAGAAAAATTCACTTATACCTTTTTTATTTATAATAACTTCAAAACTAATGATTGAAACAAATAAAAATGTCATGTTTATGTAATACCAAAGAGATAAAATGGTACCTATGTGCATTTTTGATTTATTAATTTGATTTAATACATTCTACGAAGTACTTAATAGAAATCTACATAGAGCTTTCTTTTTAAATATGATATAATAAACATATAATTTGTATTCCATTTTGATTTAGGGGAAAGTTGGATAAAACGGGATAGTCTGACAAAACGGGATACGTCGCTTAGGGACCTGTCTAGTACTGCTATCGAGCAGACGACGATAAAAACATGTTCTCGGCCGTCATTACACCATCCTCAGTTCGTCCCGCCTCGAGACCACTAGTTGATGGAAAGTTGTAGCCCTTAGAACTTTTTTACTCTGATTTCTTGGCACTTTCTACATTTACATGCGTTTTTTTTCTAGATTATACTGCCTGCATATATGGGAATACAATTCCGGTGAATATTACATTTGATTAAGTATTTATTAACGAACATTCTCATCTGTAGTCTATCTAATTTTCCTTCACATTTAGGCATCAACCATGGTTGTTTTGAAAAGTGTCGAAGTTGGACAAAACGGGACACTTATGAGTTGGATAAAATGGGATACATTTTTTTTATGCCGTATATTCGTCCCTCCTATGTTTGTATTTCCTCGAGTGAAGGAAAACCCACGACTCATGGATGATGCTTTCCCAGTATCATTTGCAGTGTATCACAAGACCGGCTGGATCACGAAGGAGATCTTCATTGTTTGGTTTAAAATACGTAGAATTTTCCAACCCTACCCATGAGAAGCCAGTGCTGTTGCTACTTGATGGACACAACAGTCACACCAATTGTTTGGAACTTGTAAATTTGGCAAGAGAAAATAATGCAACCATCCTAACCTTCTCCCCACATACAACTCATCGCCTTCAGCCCCTGTATGTCAGTTTCATGGCTCCACTGATCACGTATAATGAACAAGAAGTTCAAAAGTGGCTGCTCAACCATCCAGGTAGGTGCGTCACAATTTACGAAGTTGCAAAACTGTTCAACGCAGCCTAGCAGCTGTTGCAGAAACTGCCGTTAAAGGGTTTAGAAAAACTGGCATAAGTCCTTACAATCCTGACGTCTTCCCAGATCACTTGTTTGCACCCTCTGTCACCACAGACCACCCTACGTCAGACCTGCAGCAAGAACCTCCAGGCGTTGGGCACCAGACTGATATGAGCAAAGACCAAGAGCAACCTTCAACTTCTTCAAGGAACATCGTAGGAATAGACCTACCAACAAAATTGTCAGGAGACAGCCTATGTCCAGACCAACCGGCAACATCCTCAGGGGAGAAAGGATTAGAACTCTCTTGTTATCGACCTAAGCTACCATTTTCCATCTCTCCAAAGTTTGTTCTGCCTGTACTTCAAGTAAAAGGGCCTCACCCAGAAAAAAGGGCTAATAAGAGAAAGAAGAAAACTGTAGTAATAACATCATCTCCATATAGGAGTGAGTTACAAATGGAAGAAAAAGAAAGGACGATTAAACTACAAGAAAGAACCAAGAAAATTGAAGAAAAGGCTGCTAAGAAATTCCTCTTAAAAATTCCAAAAAAGAAGTTTGTAAGAAAAGGAAATGGAAAAGAGGGTGAAAAAGAGTACCAGGTCCAGCCAAACCTAAAAGTAGGCCTAGAATCCAAAGGAAAGCCTAATCCTGATGTTAAAAGTCAAAACATAGAAAAATTTAATAAACCTTCAGCAAGCAGCCAAGAATGCATGTCGTCATCGTCTGAAAATGAAACAGAGGGAGGAGAAACCTGCATATTTTGTAATGCACTGTATGTCGACTCTAAGGCTGGTGAAGGTTGGATCCAATGTTCTGGATGCCAAGAATGGGCTCAAGAAGCGTGTTATAATGCCGACGAAGAGGACGACACCTTTATATGCGACTTTTGTTCTGCTATAGACCTAAATAAAAGGTCTTCTTTCCTATTTTGTAAATAATAACATAAAAATCTCTTATTTTAAGTCTCTGATTACTGAAGACATTGTTCTTTCAAGCAGAAATTTTGCTTTACAGGTTTTTGCCAGTTAATTATGCTTTTCAGTTAGTTTTACACAAAAAATTAAACATTGTAATCCCTATCCCGTTTTGTCCAACCCAGGTATGCTAAAACGGGATGTGTAAGAGTTTGGTAAATAATTTTTTTTACTATTTCACAGTCATTAAAATTAGTTAAAACTATGTTTTTTGTGTGCTTCAATAAATTTTGTAGTTCCAAAAAAAAAATAATGTGTGGTTTTCTTCAACACATTTTACGTAGTAAAAAAAAACAAGAATGGTATCCCGTTTTGTCCAACTTTCCCCTATTATATGAAATAAATACGTTATATTTTAATATAGGAAATAAAACTATTTATTTCTTAGATCTAAACAATTACTTAATAATATTATTATAGTTTTAAAAAATTAAAGAACACGCTTTTATAGAAATGTGAACTAAAAAGCACAAAATATCTATCTTAGTACTAAAATGCAGGATAAGAGAAAATCGTGCGAGTGACACACCATAATATTTACATAAATTTAAATCTTTAATTAAAATCATTTAGAATTAAACAAAAACAATTTTTAAAAAATTTCCCCGGACTGGGCTCGAACGCTAGACCTTTAGGTTCGTAGCGCGGAGCTTTACCTCACAGCCACAGCGTTAACGACGGGAAAGTCTTTTTTTACAATATAGATTTTTTGTTTGCTCCCAGAGCGGTTACAAACATACATACAAACATACTCTTTAACTACATTTCTTGCGACCATGGAAGCCTCTGCACAAGTGCGGATTCAACGAGTCCACTAGTAAAATAGGGGAGACAACCTTTTCGCTGAGAGAAAATTATCCATAAGGGAATATCGAATGACTGGATGTTTACTAAATTCAAACCTGTTGGTCAACTTGGAAACCCTCCAAGATTTTCGACTCGTCTTCACTGCTAGGCGTAGGAAACGTGGTTACTGTATACATACAGGTGAAGTTAATAAAATCGTGTTAAAAATATGTATTCTGCATTGTATAATTCCACCTTTGTATGGAATCGGGATCCGGACATAATATCGCGGGACAAAATATCGTCGGACAAAATATCGCATCAAAAAAAAAAAAATATATATATATATATATATATATATATATAGTATGATCTATTTGAAAATTTGTATTTGAGTCATGTAGGATCTCTGGTGAAGGCCACAGGGCCTTAGAAATCTAAATTAATTAATTAAAATAAATAAATAAATAAACACATTATGGAGTGGAAGTTTATTATTTTATATACATTTAACATTACGTTTATTTATCATTGGCTTTTCACCATTCAAAATACATTTTAAAAATATTGTACATCACTGCTGACATCAAAGCTGAACATTGTTCAGAAACATTACTAAAAATTTTAAAATAGATAAGTACGATTGAATTCTTTATGACTAATCTTGATAAAAGATAATTAACACAGTCTTTAAACTCTTTTAAGCAAAATTTATAAATATTTTTGAAGGGCATTTGTCTGTATGCGAGTGCTCTGAGTGTGGTATGTATTGTCATGAAATTTTATACAAAATTATTAATAATTACCAAGTCTTTTTTGCATTCTATTCCTTTATGTAGGCGAGATTTTGTCCACGCGAGATTTTGTCCCGCGAGATTTTGTTCCGAACCCTATGGAATTAGTGCTTTAATGCGCGATGGCATACTATTATACAGTTTTTAATATAAACCTCAGAAATTTCACTGTACGAAATACCATAAATAATTTTATCAAGTTCTTGCAAAGTTGTAGGCTACAAATTTTGAGCCCCCCCCCCCCGCCCCTCCCTCTTTTTTACAGACGAGCGGATTAAGATTAGATCTATTTCCAGGTTTGTTAAAGAAGAAATTCTACGATACCCTTTGTGGGATTTCCCTTAAAGTGAAAAAAAAGTTATGATTGCTTACATAATTATAGGTGCTAATATGAATGGATAGGTAATTTTAATAATTTGGATCAAATAAACGTACCACAGACGCCGTATAGCAAGGTGCACTATCATCTTGAAATGCTGATTGAGGAAAATTCTGAGATACCTCCAAAATAGTCGGTCACGCACCACTTTTATAATGGCTGTGTTTTATTTTGAGTTAAATGATCCCTTGAGCATGAAAATTTGCTCGATTCCTTCAAAAGTTATGTACCTTCGTACTATAATGTACGGAGAATGTATTACTGTTTTAAGAGTGCAATTTTGATTAAATCGGTCACCTTTTCGTCGCCCTATAAGCTTGTTTTCGTCAATTCGAAATAAATTAAACTTGATTCATCAGAGAAAAACAGCTCAGCCCAATAATTAACTGATAATTTTTTTTAGTTTTTGGTCAACTGAAGTTTTTTTTTTTTTTTTTTTTTTTTTCAAATCCTTAATATATATATATATATATATATATATATATACATTTCCCCCCCTCCCTTCAGATCTTTTAGCTTTTAATCAGCTTTGTTTAATTGTTGCTGCACTCTTTCTGAAGAAATTATTGCTAAACTTTTTTTTTTAATCTTTTCTAAGTTATGAACGTGATACGAATTGATTTTTTAAACATTTGCTTTTGAACTTATAGTCATTTTGTTTCGATGAGCAACCTGGCCGCCTAAAATCATATTTCCAGTTTAAACAACCGAAAAATTTTATATCTTGCTAAAAAACCATCTCACCAGTGTTTTGTTAGCATTTAATTATTTGCTACTTCGCGTATTAATTTTTTTTTTCTTTTTTTAATTAGGAGCTTTTTATACGAAATTGACTTTGTCATCGTGTCTTCATGTCACGCTAGTAAACAATTAAAGTAAATATAAGCCGTTCCGTTTGTCGCTCCGTGGTTCAGTTGGTTAAAGAGTCACGTTAATAAAACGTCGAAAGTTCGGTCCCCAGAAGGTCCAACGCGTTAATTTTTGAGGATAATTAGTGCAAAAGGTGTCAACAGATAAAAGAAAATTTTTCGTGGACTACACAATATCTTAAGAATTTTCGAAGGTTTTTTTTTTTAAGGTTTTTCCTTTTTTTTTTTTGGATGTTAGAGAACACAAAATATTTTAGATATTAAAAAAGCTCAAAATAAAAAGTTTCAAGTACAAAATACATAAATAAATATTTTTAGAAGCTTCATGTATATATTATTACATTAAGTTGAATTTGTCATCGCGTTATCTGTCACGCTAAAAAATGAGACACGTCCACTTAAAAAAAAAAAAAAAAAAAAAAAAAAAAAATTGTAAGCAATTCTCATTGTATCTCTATCTCTTAATGGCTCATTTGGTTAGAGCGTCATGTTAACTTTTTAAATAATTAATAAAAAAAGGTGTCAGTTGATAAAAGGAAATATTTCGTTGTGTACACTCTATCCTAATAATTTTTTATGAGTTTTTTAAATAGCTTTTTATCTAGTTACTAAAAAGCACAAAATAAAAATTTAAATAAAAATAAATAAATAAATATTTTTTTAGAAGCTTTTTATTGAAATTGGATTTCGTTATCGCGTTTTAATGCCTCACAAATAAATAAAACACCTCAACTTTAAAGTAAATGTCAGCAGTCCTTATAGTCGCTCGTTGGTTCAGTTGGTTAGAGCGTCAAGTTGCTAATGTGATGGTGGTGACTTCCATCTCCGAAGGATCGACAGTGTTAAATTTTGCAGATAATTAATAGAAAATGTGTCAATTGATAAAAGAAAATTTTTCATTGTCTACACAGTATTCTAAGAATTATCGGAGAGTTTTTTGAAGAACCTTTTTTTTTTTTATACTAAACGGCACAAAATAAAAAGTTAAATATATATATTCTTTTAGAAGCTTTTTATTGAAATTGGATTTTTATCATCGTGTCTTTGTGACATTCTGAAAAAGTAGGCGCCTCCACTTTAATCTAAATTTAAACAACCTTCTTCGTCGCTCGTTAGCGCATTTGGTTAGAGCGTCATGGTGATAACGCGATGCTCATGGGTTCGATCTTTGCAAGCCGATGTGTTACTTTTTTGCAGATAATTAATAGGAACGATGTCAATTGATAAAAGATAATCTTTCGTTGTTTACACAGTGTCCTAAGGAATTTTGATAGTTTTTTAAAGAAGCTTTTTTTTTTAGTTACTAAACGCACAAAGTAAAAATTTCAGTAAAAAATAAACAATTAAATAAATAAAAATAAATAAATAAAAATAAATAAATAAATAAAAATAACACTGGAAGTTTTTTATTATTGTGGAGCCCTAAAAAGCCTAAAATAAAAATTTATTCTTGCTGAGACATACTATAAAATCATAAAAGTTTCAACAACAAGAAAATTTTAAAGAAAAATATAGATATTTCACTCTTGCAACACATGAAAAATTTTAAATATTCCAAATACTTTAAAAAGCATTCGAGAACAATATTCCTTTTGTATTTGTTAGATTTTTCTACAATGTTCCATGATTTTTTTTTTTTTTTTTTTTTGACAGTTCTTAGACTTTTGGTTAGAGCGTCATGCTGATAACGGGAATGGTCCTGGATTCAGTCCTCGAAAGACGATATAGTACTTTTTTTGCAGATAAATAATCGAAAAAAAAAAAAAAATGTCAATTGATAAAAGAAAATCTTCCGTTGTCTACAAAATATCCTAAGAAATTTTAATTAGTTTTTTTAAGAAGATTTTTTTCTTTTTTGTAACAAAACAAAAAAGAAAAAAATCTTCTTAAAAAAACTGATTTTTGTAAAAGCACAAAACAAAATTTAAGTAAAAAATCATTTTTTAAAGTTAGAAGCTTTTTATTGTGAAACCCTAAAAAGCATAAAATTGAATTTATTCTGGCAAAGACATGCTACAAAGAAATGAAAGTTTCAACGCTAAGAAAATTTTAGAGAAAGTATAGGTACTTTCCTTTTGCAAGATATGAAAAATTTTGAATGATCAAAATATTTTAAAAAGCTTTCGAGACATTTGAAATTTCTGGCCTAACGAATGATTATACAAAAACTAATAACTAAGAATATTGGTCTCGAAAGCTTTTTAAAGCATTTTGAACATTAAAAAATTTTCATCTCTTGCAAAAGGAAAGTACCTGTTTTTTTCTCTAAAATTTTCTTAGTGTTGACATTTTCATTTCTTTATAGCATGTTTTTTCCAGAATAAATTTTATTTTATGCTTTTTAGGGTTTCACAATAAAAAGCTTCTAACTTTAAAAAAGGATTTTTACTTAAATTTTATTTTTATTCTAAAATGAATACTTTTTTGTGATATCGTTAATTGCCTTATCCTTGCTATTTTTGAAATACTTTCTAAAATTACAATTTTCCTGACAATTGAATTTTGTTTTTAACACTTGGTTCAATCCTAGTGTGTACATGGAGGACGACGTAATTAAATTTGTTCGAAAATTTGCTTTTTAGATGATAAAATTGGCGGTTGCAGAAAGAGAAATAAAAATCCAAGTGCTTTTTCTTTCAGTCTCATAATGTATTAGGTAATGTGTCATTTGGTTGCTAAATTTTCCTGTGAAATAACATAGGATTTGGTTGTCGGAGAGGGAGGAACTAAAAAAGACCCGAATATGTGACGCAACCAAAGTTCTATTGAAATCATAGATATAATAATTTCTATAGATTGATCATTGCGATGCAAAATCGGATTCCTCTTCACTCGCCAACAAACGCCCATCAAAGTGGATGAAGTGAAAGGGAGTTCGTAATAGATAGCATCAAACTATACGGAGATGTTTCAGCAGCCAATATATATGAGCGATTTATAAGCTGTTGACGGATGAAAACGAGGAAGGTTCTCCTTCAAGTCCATATCTTCTTGAATCTAGATAAAGAGACGGTATTTAGAGAATTATTCCATTTTCATCTGCAATATTTAACACGCTCAATGTAGTATCATTTTGATCAGCGAATTCCCATGTTTCAGTATTCCTCTCAAACGTTACGTTATTTAAGAAAATGACCTACGTATTTGGTATTTGCATTTAAACTTGGTTTAAGTGCCGTCGAGGTATTTGCATTTAAACCTTTAAACTTTAAACGCCGCCCGTCATACATATAGGAAACTGGTACATGGCGTATTTATTACTGGAGGTAAAACTAAACTGATTTAAACACAAACACGAAAAAAAATATTTTGTTAAATAATGTAAAGATCTAAAGGTAAGTTGTTAAAAATAAGAAAATATGCGGACGGGAAAATGTTTATTTCATCTACTTCTTTTTTTATCACTAATTTTTACTTCCTTTTATGTATGCATGTACATATAATGAATTTTTGAAATTTTTTAACTTCTGGTTTTTGATGAATTTACATGTTTTAAGATTTCTAAACGTGAATCGACTATTTTTAGAAAATGTCTGTCTGCGTGTGATAGCAATTTTTTTGTGGACACTGTATCTCTCGAATTAGTGGATAAGAAATTAACCAAAACTTCACGTTTAGTTGAACCCTTGACTTAAATTGGTGCTGATTAACTACTGAAATAGATCGCACGACAGGCAGTTCTGCAATGCTAAGAATTGCTCCATTTAAGGGAAAATTATATCTCAGATTCTGTAGTGTATTAACTGACTAAAATTTAGGGTGGAATATGTATATTGTGTCAAACTCTAGAGATTCAATTTGGGTGCATATCAGCCGACAGGTCACGCTGATATGTTGCAATTTAATTCCATTTACTGGAAGGCAATATATCAGTTTTTATGATACATAAATGCACCAAACATGATATGTGAAATAGATATTAGCTAAAATTATACTGGTTCAATTTTGTGCCTATCGGACGAAAGGTGGTGCTGCTATGCTGCAACTTTTCGTTTACGGGAAGACTATATATGAGATACTATGATATACAAATATACAAAACTTAATAAGTGAGGTAGTATATATACTGAAAATTGTGCTGATTTAATTTTAATGTATACAGCTAAAAGGTGACACTTATTGGCTCAATTTTCCCAATAGATGCTGATATACAAATGATCTATTTGGAAAATCGGGGAAATAATAGTAGTCACCAGTAGGGCAATATACATCTAAATTAAATATAAGCATAATATAATATATATATCACACACCAAGTTTGGTGCATTTATATAATATAGAAACTGAGATATAATATTCTCGTGAATAGGATAAAATTACAGCATAGCAGCGCCACCTTTTTTCCGATGTGCACCTAAATTGAATCAGTATAGTTTTTCACAATATCTATTTCACATATCACATTTACATATAATAGTAGTTGAGATATTGACTTCCCATAAACGGGATTAAATTGCAGCACTGCAGCGCCATCTGTCGGCCAATGTGCACACAAATTGAAGCAATGTAGCTTTTAGATAAAATTTATCTGTTATTCCAAGTTTTGTGTGCTTATAAACTACAAGATCTGAGGAGTAATCGTTCTTTAAATGGAAGAAATCGTGTTAAAACAACACCACCTATTGAGTAATATCTCCCAAAAGCTAATCAATAATTATTTATTTCAAGCTCTAACCAAACTTCAAGCTTAATAAAATTCCGTCTATTAGATTTAAAGTTTTACTTGCTCCTCATATACGCACACAGGCAGATAGACAATTTTTTGAAAATACTCCAATCATGTTCAGGACATCTCAAAACGTCTAAATTCATGCAAAAACTTAAGTCGAAAATTTTCACGAATCCTATATTTTCTACTTATATATATATAGAAAAAAGTAATAAACCACTTTTTAAAAAATAAATAGTCACTTACAGTTAACTAAAATTCATTATGATTTACATTAAAAATACGTCAGCAAATTACGGCTTACATAAATCAGACACACAAAAAAAAAAAAAAAAAAAAAAAAAAAAGATTAAAAAGATTAAGAAATTAGAAATAAACAAATAAGAACTTTCATAAATCAAATCCATTTTTAAATCATATTTAATTTCAATAATATAAAATTTCGATCCACCACTCATTCATTCAACAGACATTTATTTTCTACCACCACTCTAATGGCTGTTGCCAATTCTCCTGTTAGAATAAAAACAAATCTGTGGTCGAGAACATGAGAGGAGAGTGATAGATTTATAAATATTATATATAACTATGGTTGGAATACGCTACAATACTTCCACTTACAAAATGTTTTTTTTTTTTTGTTGTTGTTTTTTTTTTTCCAGAAAACTAGGTGTACAGACACATGTGCGATGGGAGAAATGTTATGAGCTGCAATATATCGCTCAAACTGCAAAAAAGTTTTAAATTTTAAGATGTATTTTCTTTGAAATAAAGGTATATAGCAAACTCGTATTTGTACCTCTACAAACCATACACGAAATTATAAAACATTTTCATCTTAACGTCAAAATATTTTTATATTTTAAACATGCGTCTTCTGGATAAACTTTCTTTTTTACATAGGATGATCATAAGTTTCATGGCAATTAACTGATAAGTTGAGTGAGGGCGCCAAGAAAGCCTCAATCAAAGGGCTGAGGGGAGTTAGCCCTCCGGGCTAGCATGGACCTGCTTACATCATTTTTAAATTCATTTGGACGTAGCACACTTACTTGTTTAATCATTCAACTAGAAAAAGTTAAAAATATGCCAATCTAAACCTAGATATTATACACGAAATTTTGTTTCTTAAGCATTTCATTAATAATGCAGCCTGTTTTGAATAACATGTAGAAATCTTTGTTTTCCTCTGGAAAACAATCAAAACTGATATCCGGAGAGACTTCATAAAGAACATCACATGTTTAAAATTTTCTTCAATATTTATCTTTTTCATTTTAGTTTACACGCTCTGTTTATGCCATTTTAAAATCTTAAATCTTATTTGTTAGGTGCCCAAGGCTGCCATATTTTAGCTCTGTTTTTATTTTTATTTTTATTTTTATTTATTTATTTATTTATTTATTTTGACGAATTCACTTATGCAAGAAAAAAAATATAGATATAGATATAGATAGATTCACAAAGAAAACTTCTTTACTGATGTAATCCAGTTCTATAATACGGTCAGTAGGATAAATTTCAGTCGAATCTATGACAGAATTTATTATGTATCCAACTATCCTATTATAATTAAGACATTTTTAAACTCTTTCTCATTTTGTAATTAATAATAAAAAATATATCACTGATCGAAATTACTAAAAAATAATTTCAATAATGCTAAATAAAGAAATAAATAGTTTGTTTGGAAAATCTAAGATATCGAAAATTAACTTGTTTTCACTTTCTAAATGACAAAATATATAGAAATCATTAGATTATTTTCTGAAACAATTTTCACTTTCTTTCTATATTCAGTTAAATTGAGTGAATAATAATAATAATAATAAATCGGAATGGGATTGACTAATGATCGACATCACTAAAACTATCCGAAATGAATATTATACCCCCAAAGAAAACCGAATTCTTTAAATATTTCAAAAAAAAAAAAAAAAAAAAAAAAAAAACTAAACTAAACATAAAATTGATTTGAAGTTAACAACAAAAAGGAAATAAACAACGAAAAGAGAAAAAAAAAAAAAAAAAAAAAAAAAAATCGATCTTCATTGCTTATACGACCAAAACAGTTCTTCAGCGTAAGATCGGATGCAAATAATTTCGGTCACAATGGAAACTGCTTTTTTTACAAGTATGGGAAAGTGTTTCATAAGTGAGAGACATGTGATTTCACTGCGTGAGTGCATGCGACCATGCGTTCGTGTGTCTACGCAAATATAATTCTATTCTGTAATATTAGAAAGTGTTTCCTCCCACTCAATTCCAAGTTGAGGGGGAACAATATTTTTATTGTTGGTTAAATGCGATGGTCCATGTGAGGTAACAATTGATAAAATATTGGTTAAAAGAAAAAAAAAAAACTTTGCCATTATTGCTGGATTTATTTGTGGTGGAAAGTTTAAAATAAGGGAAGCAAGGGCAATATTAAAATTACGGGCTCCCTTGATGAAATGAGTGCCCCCAAAACAAATACAAAACTTATTTCAATGGCCTTTTGATTATGTTTAAAGGTGTAAAAGAGTCTCTGAAGAAGTATCTGCCCCAGGCCGCAATTTGACTATGTCAGACCCTGGAAATTTGCTTGAACAACAGTTTGGAAGCATTTCCATCCGCTTTGACAGAGGTTTGAAATCAAATATCTGAAAGCCATAGCAATTGACAGAGCTTATGAACCTTCCATTACAGATTTTAAAAAAATTCAAAATTTACAGCTTCCTTGTCCTTTATCTTCTAAATTAAGTCTATTTTAATATCATTATTATTTTACAATATTTTTCTGAATTAAGTTATGCTATTAGCTAAAGTTATCAAATAGTATGATTTTAAAATAATTTTTTCAGCTACCAATAAACTCAGCTAAAACATTTTATAGATATGCATAACTCTTGGGGTATTTATATTGTTTCTTGCCAATGTGGTTTATCCTACATTATTGGCCAAATTAAACGCAGTCTTAAAACCCGATCTGTCGTATTATGAAACATAAAATATTTATTTGAAATATATTTTTTTTTAATTACCTAAGAGTTTTTCTTTTTCTTTCTTTCTTTCTTTTTTTTTTAAATATACATGCAATAAAAATTATGCATACCATTTCATCATAGTAATTAATGAGCATTTTGTGAGGTGTTTTTTTAGTGTATCACTGGTACATTGAGGTCGAAAAAGATAAGTGAAAAAGATTATTTACTTTTTATGTTCCTTCTAAACTTGATGCAAGATTCTAACGCACCTGAAGATCGTGAAAAATATCAAGCAATTTCTGGAACAAAAGCGTCTAGTAAGTTGTAGTGAGGTTAAATTAATATAAATTCGATGATTTTTTAAAGTAGGTATTACAAAGTATCGTCAGTAGATAAAGGGTTAAAAGAACAGTTATGTCCGGAAGCAAATCGGCCATTTCTACGCATTGCTGGGAGAAAAACCATAATTTTAAATTTGATACAGTAATTTGGAGGACTAAATCTATACTCGAACTCGATTTCTTTGAAATTTTGACATCTATAAGAACCTTAAAAACATTCTTAATTGTGATTTCGCTGTACCTCCTTCACCTGATTGTTAAAATTTTACATTCAATCGACGTCTTCTTAATTTTCTATATTTTTTCACAACTACCGTTTTTCAATTTCCTATTGGCTAATCCCCCACATTCCGCCCAAATCTATTGGTTGATAAACAGTCGCAGAATCCCACCCCTTCTTATATATCGGAGCACTTTACTTTCGTTCCTTTATATACTGATGGCTACACCATCTCTGAAATCCGAGCGAAATATCCGAACTTCCCTGACTTCAGACCAGGCTACGGCACAATCGAAACTACCGACTGGGCCAGAACAGAAGAAGAAGCTGATGACATGGACACGCAGATAACAAATGGTCCTAACTCTTCAAAATTTGATATAAATTTTTCTGCCTCCTACTCCAGTTCCAATAATTCTAAATTTAAAGCTGTTAAACTCAAATAAAGCCAATAGCAATAGTCCAATTACCAAAATTTCTAAAACTAACGAATTCTCTATTTCTGTTAAAAATCTTAATGAAACTGTCTTTATGGATAATTCTGTACCTCAACTTAGTGCTAACAACAGTAATAACAATCAACCTAAAAGTTCCAGAAAAGTTAAGCCTCTTAAAGGCAAATTTATTACTATTAAATGCGGAAATAAGACCTAACTTCTCAAAAATCTTGTTAAAAACCAGTGTAACTTTACAGTTCCTCCACAGGTGATTTTCTTAAAATCTACCCAGATTTTCCCTAAAAATTATGAGATTGACTTGTCAAAGCTAATGGAAATGAATGTTCAATGTTATCTGATGCATGCCAAGGTTTCCGTCGCTCTCCTTAACCCTTTGCGGCGAAAGACAATTCGGATCATTTAAATTATACTGCCCCTTTTCTGATATGTTATAAACGTAAATTTTTGCTAAAAAATTTCCGGGATGAATTTTTGCAGCTGGATCTTAAATTTTGCGTCCTCGCAGCGATGAGGTTAAGGGTCTTCTCGTTGATGCTAATATTATTGATATTCAGGATGCTCTTACTTCACTAAAATTCTGTGTTTAAAAAGTAACTTAAATGATCAATTTCAAAACTAAACGTCCGGTTCCCCTTTCCCAAATTCAACTGACCAATACTGGTAACGGTAAAGAGACATTCAAAATTAACAGGCTTCTGTACTTCAGGATCCAGGTCTAGAACTATAGTAGTCCATCCCGTATTATTCAGTGCTTTAGGTGTCTCCATTTTTTCATAATTCTGCATATAATTGTAGAATGAAGCCAAAATGTATCAAATGCTCTGGTGAACATGAAACTAGAGAGTGCGAACTTGGCAAAGAAAGAATTGAAACACCTAAATGCTGCAGTTGTGGTGGGGACCACCCTGCTACTTATCGAGGCTGCCCATCTTTCCCTGAGAATAGGAGAAAATATTTCATTACTAGGAAAGTCCAATCTCGAATTAGCTACGCCAAAATTGTTACTCCTCTTATTTCTAATACTTTCCCCTCGAGTATTCCTCAAAACCCACCTAATTATGCTAACGAATTTTCCAATATGCTAAACGAAATTGCTAGGGAACTTAATGTAAAAAACTTTTTGGAACTCCTCTCCAAATTAAAAATTGCCCTTAATAAAATGAAAAATCGTCAGGACATCGTTTCTAAACTAGGTATTCTCAGGGAAGTCCTCGGAGAACAGTCTATCCAACTACCGTAACGGTAATTTGCCGCTTCTGCTTTTTTTTTTTTTTTTTTAAATACACTGGCTTTTTATTTAAATGTTTCATTTAGTTAACTTTTATTATTACTATTATTATTATTATTATTTTTATTTTATTTATTTAAGGGCATGATGATTGATTCAAGGAGAATAATATTATTATTATTTTAGAGAGGGCAGATCATGCGAAATGGCATTGAATGCTATCCTCTCTTCCTGCGCCTCTAGTTACAACTCGGAAAACTATACCATCCTCCTCTCGTTGGACATTCAAGGAGCCTTCGATAATATTGAATGGCTCCATATTTTGAATATTCTACAATCCATTCAATGTCCGGGGAATGTCGCTGGAGTCATCAGCTCTTATCTTTCCAACAGGAAAATAATGGTCAACTGGGGCTCAGGATCCTCAGATCATATCCAAGAAAAAGGTTGTCTTCAAGGCTCATGTCTTGGTCCAGTTCTCTGGACATTAATCGCTAACACCATTCTTGAACCTATGACCTCTAAAGGATTTGAAGTCTTCGCCTTCGCTGACGACTTCACGATAATCCTTTCGGGTAATCAAGAAGGGATCTGGAATCTCAGGCCCATGATGCTTTAACAACTTTCTGCCAACTGCTTTCTACACTCAATCTCAAACTTTCAGCAGCTAAGACGCAGGCTCTTACCTTTTCTCTTCCCAGGATTCTAAAACGAAAACCGGTGATCAGGGTCAATGGAGTTAGTGTCTCCCATGTAGACAACATCCGAATCTTAGGGTTTACTATAGATAAGAACCTCAACTGAATTGCACATATCAACAATTTAAAGCTTAAATTACTCAAAATTTATCATAATTCTATAAAACTCGCGGGGAATGTTAGAATATTATAGACTCCGAAATTCATATTTAATAATTAATCTAGAACTTTTCATTTAAAAGACTCTAATTTTCCGTATGCAAAATATATGTAGCTGTATCAAACTTAATGTTCCGCATTTTCGTCACACCCTGCGGTTTTCTCGACGTACATGTATCCTCTCTTATATCTTTTGCCTCTGTAAAAGGAATACAGTTGTGTATATGTAAGTGCTTTGTAGAAGAAGAACGAGCCTTTGGCTCGCTCTCTAAAGCAGCATATTTTTAATAAATAACCCAGATGAAATTCACGTTCACAATTAATTTCTTACTCAATATTAAATAACTAGTGAATAATCTGAAAAAATGCTTCTAGATTTATTTTCAGAATAAGAAGTTTTAAACTCGAGACGAAATTGATGCAGTGGAGAGTATGGAAGCAAAAGCAACTTAGTGTAAGAGAAAAAATCCATATCGGTAAGAAGATTTACAGGTAAGCGAAACTTTACTTACCTATATCTATACTGAAGTTGTTTTATTAATTGAAACTTTAAATACATAATATTTTCAAAAAGTAAATAAGAGTGAAAAATCTTACTCACGCCTAATATAAAAGAGTATTTTACTCAATTATTAGATTATGACTACTGATGTCCAAATAAAACTATAAACTATAAAGAAAAAATAGTTGATATTTATATACTTATATATTAACAAATACTAAAACAAACTGTTTACATTTTCAAATAAACTATTCTTGGTGAAATAAAATAAATAAACACCATGAACTTATTTAAGGAAACTAACATTGAGTCACTCAATGCAAATAATTACGACATCTGGAAGTTTAAAATTGAAAATTTGCTTCAAAAAGATGATCTATTTATTGTTATCACTGATGAGCCTCCCACACCTATTACAGATGCATGGAGGTCAAAAGATCGTAGAGCGCGTGCAATTATCAATTTATTAGTTGATAATGACCAGATTATTTATGTAAAGAACCTCTCCACTGCTCGCGAGTGTTGGGAAACGCTTAGAAAAATACATGAAAGGTCATCGCTCTCCAGCAAACTTTTTCTTCTTCGTAAACTGTATTCGATTAAATTAAATGAAGGAGTCGACATGACAGAACATATAACGAAAATATATCAAACGCGTGATAAATTAATCGCCATCGGAGAAAAAATAAATGATCAGCATCTGTCAGCTTTGATGCTATGTTCTCTACCCCCATCCTATGACGTATTAATTACATCTTTGGAAAGTAGAGACCTTTCCCCGGAATTTACCAGATCAAAGCTAATCGACGAACATCTAAAAAGAGAGGGAAATAAAAAAGAAAACAATATTTCAACTTTAAGGATAATAACTAAAACAAAAAATGAAAACACAAAATTTTGTAAATTCTGTAAAAGAAATAATCATAATATTGACGAGTGCTGGATTCTTAAAAGGAAAAATAATGCGAGATCTAAACAAAACACTAGATATAATAGAAACAAACAGCCCTTTAGATCTGCAATATGCTCTCACGATAGAGATAACGCAGACAAGATACAGATTTCGGTAACTGATAAAAAGAAATCAGATAAGGTTTTTACATTATATATGGGTATGAAATCAGATAATTGGTATATTGATTCAGGCTGTTCGACACATGTCTGCAACGATAAAAGTAAATTTTATGAATTCTATCCTAGCTCCTCGTGCGTCACAATCGCGAATGGGCAGGATATAAAATCACTTGGACATGGATCTGTAAAATTACATACCATAAATTCGAATAATACACAAAACACCATACCATTAAAAAATGTCTTGTATGTACCGGATATTGAGACAAATCTCATATCTGTGAAAGGGGCAACAGAAAATAGGTGTGTGGCAGTATTTAAAGATAGATCATGCAAAATAATGCATGAAGGTGAAACATGTATTGAAAGGTATATCAACAATAATTTATATGAATGTAAAATAAATTCTGATACAACACACACCATAAACATTGTGAAAACATGCGAAAATAAAAACTGCATAGACAAATGGCATGTTAAATTGGGTCATAGAAATATTAATCACATAAAACAGTTAGTAAACAAAAACATGGCAACCGGGATGAAACTAGATGATTGCAAACATGATAATGTATGCGAAACTTGCATATTATCTAAATTAACCGACAATCCTTATCCCAAAAAGGCTCAATTTAGGGCAACAAAAGTTTTAGAGTTGGTTCACAGCGATTTATGCGGGCCAATGAAAACCCCCACGGTCGGTGGAAAGTATTATTTTTTGACATTTATAGATGATTTTAGTCGATTTACCGTTATATACCTATTAAGAAATAAGGACGAAGTTTTATCAAAATTGAAACAATACATAGCAATGACTTCAAATAAGTTCGGGAGAACTTTGCAGGCAATCCGCTCAGATAATGGAGGGGAATACACCGGAAAAGAATTCGATGAATATTTAGGAAAATTAGGCATAGACCATCAATTAACAGTCCCCTATTCGGCTCCTCAGAATAGCGTTTCTGAGCGTAAAAATCGAACTTTAGTTGAGATGGCACGTTGCTTATTAAAGGATGGAAATTTACCGAATTCTTTCTGGGGTGAGGCAATTAATACCGCTGTTTACTTACAGAATAGACTCCCGACTTCCGCGTGTGAATCGACACCTAATGAATTATGGACGGGTCGAAAACCTGACATATCAAAATTAAAACCCTTCAGTTGTCGTGCCTATGCTTATGTACAAAAGGTACACAGGGGAAAATTAGATGATACTGCCCAGCAAGGTATATTTGTAGGGTATGATAATAGAAGTAAAGGGTGTAGAATCTGTACGAATGGTAAAAACATAATTATAAGTCGTACTGTAAAATTTGTAGAACATGAAAATAAAGAAATATTAAATAATGAAACATTAAAAAATAATGATGAAAGACCTGATAACATAAAATTATCACCAAAACTGCAGATAATAGATTCGTAAGCAGAAAACACGGATGATAGCAGTTTGTCAGATAATTCACAAGACATACCGCGAAGATCGCAAAGATCTAATAGGGGGGTACCACCTGATAGATTTACGTTCACAGTAAACAATAAAAGAATTGAAGAACCGAAATGTTGGGACGATATAATGAGTATGAAAAATCCCGTAGAGAAGGAAAATTGGACTAAAGCCACGTTAGAGGAAATAAACTCACTTAAGGAAAACGACACATGGGAATTAGTAGAAGCCTTGCCAGGAACTAAAGTAATAGGTAGTAAATGGGCATTTAAGGCAAAATTCAATAGTCAGGGACTAGTGGAAAAATATAAAGCAAGGTTGGTCGCCAAAGGATTTTCCCAAAAATATGGCATTGATTATGATGAAACCTTTGCACCTGTTGCATCACACACAACCATAAGAAGTTTTCTAGCAATGTCCCTGTACAAAAATTTAAGTTTAAGACATGTTGACATTAAGACAGCTTTCATACATGGGGAATTACAGGAGGATGTATATATGCAGCAACCAGAGGGTTATGCTGCACCAGGTGAAGAGCATAAAATTTGTAAGTTGAAAAAGGCCATCTATGGCTTAAAGCAGGCTTCGAGGGCTTGGAATCAGAAATTAAATGATACATTATGCAAATTAGGTTTCAATCAAAGCCAGTACGATAAATGTCTTTATAAAAGAAAACAAAATAATTCAACAACATATGTTCTAGTATATGTTGACGAGTTATTAATTGCAGGTGAAAATAAAATTATAAACATGTTAATAGACAAATTAAAGGAAAAATATCCGTTGACAGACTTAGGCGAAGCTAAGTATTATCTAGGTATAAATTTAGAAAGATCCAGTAAAGGCACGATAACGCTCGACCAAACGAACAAAATAATGGAACTAATTACCAAATCTGGGCTTGAAAATGCGAAACCGACAGATACTCCCATGGAGCCAGGCTACATAAAGCTAGTCGATAACGAAAACCTTCTACCGCACAACCCCCAATACCGACAAGCTATCGGTGCGCTACTCTATATAGCCACGGTATCGCGACCGGATATTAGCGCTGCAGTGGGGATTCTAAGCCGAAAGAATGAGTGTCCCAGATCAAAGGATTGGGAGGCGGTTAAGAGGGTCATACACTATCTAAAAACAACAATTAACCTCAAATTAACATTTAGCAATAAAGAGGAGCCTATCCTGAGGGCATATGCAGATTCAGATTGGGCAAATGATGCATCAGACAGAAGATCAGTCGCTGGAAATCTATTTATACTAGGAAGCAATCCCATCCAATGGAGCTCAAGGAAACAGAATTGTGTAGCAATGTCCTCCGCTGAGGCAGAATATGTGTCGGCAGCAAATGCTGCACAAGAACTAATTTACATTAAGAATTTATTGCACGAATTAGATCTACACCAAGAGGAACCAATAACCTTGTATGAGGATAATATGTCCTGCATCAGACTGGCAGAAAGCGATAAATACCATCATAAAACAAAGCATATAGATTTACGATATCATTTGCTTCGTGAGAACATTAAAGAAAAAAGAATCGAACTGGTTTATAAAAATTCAGAGACAATGACAGCTGACAACCTCACGAAGGCTTTGCCCAGAACTGTGTTTGTTAAACATAGAAATCAACTATTAAAATGAATAAGACTTTCAGAGTCTAAGTGGGGATGTTAGAATATATTATAGACTCCGAAATTCATATTTAATAATTAATCTAGAACTTTTCATTTAAAAGACTCTAATTTTCAGTATGCGTATATATGTAGCTGTATCAAACTTAATGTTTCGCATTTTTGTCACACCCTGCGGTTTTCTCGACGTACATGTATCCTCTCTTATATCTTTCGCCTCTGTAAAAGGAATTCAGTTGTGTATATGTAAGTGCTTTGTAGAAGAAGAACGAGCCTTTGGCTCGCTCTCTAAAGCAGCATATTTTTAATAAATAACCCAGATGAAATTCACGTTCACAATTAATTTCTTACTCAATATTAAATAACTAGTGAATAATCTGAAAAAATGCTTCTAGATTTATTTTCAGAATAAGAAGTTTTAAACTCGAGACGAAATTGATGCGGTGAAGAGTATGGAAGCAAAAGCAACTTAGTGTAAGAGAAAATATCCATATCGTTAAGAAGATTTACAGGTAAGCGAAACTTTACTCACCCTTAACTTTACTTATCTATGCTGAAGTTGTTTTATTAATTGAAACTTTAAATACATAATATTTTCAAAAAGTAAATAAGAGTGAAAAATCTTACTCACGCCTAATATAAAAGAGTATTTTTTTCAATTATTAGGGAAAAATTGGGATATTAAATCAAACATGTTAAAGATCTGGTACCGTGTAATAGTAGAAAAAATCATAACTTACGTGGCTGGAATTTGGGGGGGAAATCTTTCAAAAACAGCAAAACTCAAACTCTTCTCTCTTCAAAGAATTTTCTTATTGCAAATTTTCAGGGGTTATAGAACTATTTCCACTGACGCATTGACGGTGATCACCGGGATTCCTCCTATCTACCTAACAGTTAAATATGAATTTCTTAAAACTAATATTCTACAACTCAGTAACACTTCACTGCAAAATGAACACTTCCCCAATTCAGAAATACAACGTAAAACATGCAGTTGGCATATTCACCCTGCAGCTGATACCTCTCATGCCCTAGTCAATGTCTCAACTAATGCCTTCTCTCCTTCTGCTCCAGTGGCGGTGTATACTGATGGGTCAAAGACAGAACACGGAGTCCGCTCAGCTTTCTGTGTCCTTTCAGATGGTATCTTGACTCATCAGTGGGCCTCAAGACTGGGAGATTACAACACCGTATTTCAAGCCGAACTATTTGCTATCTACCAAGCCCTCCTATGGATTAATGAGATAAAAAATAGTTTTTACTCAGTTCCAATCTACAGTGACAGTCTCTCAGCCTTGCAGGCAATACACCGCCATCGGTCTAAACACCCTCTCGTAACGGAAATTAAACTACTACTAATTAACCTGCAAGAAAATACATCTCTAGCTCACGTTTTGGCGCATCGGGGCGTCATGGGCAATGAAAAGGCTGATGAGCTGGCTAAAACAGCCACTCAAAATCCGGACATCGGCTTTTTCCTCCCTCTCCCCCCTTCCTTTATCAAAAAGTCCCTTTTCCGTAATCTCCAGAAAGAATGGCAAGCTGAATGGGATACTTCAGACAAAGGACGCTACACCTATGCCCTCATTAACTCAGTAAAAAATTATAGGCAATTGTCTTCAGCAATTTCAGCCTTTCTGATGGGTCATGAACCTTTCAGAACCTACTTATTTCGTTTTCATTGCTCGAGGACCACCCGATGCGAGTGCGGAGAGGAAGGCTCTCCTGAACATGCTTACTTTGCATGTCCCCTCACAGCCCCATATCATTTACTCAATCCTCCAATTAGACCCAATAACTGGCTATTTAACATTTTAGAGCGTCCCCTTTTAAAAACTAAAATAACTAAAATCTTTGTGACGCTAATGGAACTATCCAATTTAACAAACTAAAAACTAATCTTACTAACTTTTCCAAAGTCCCGTCGCAAAAATTTGAACTTTTTTCAGCTGCCTACGAATTCTCCTCATTAGAAGCCTAAATTTTGTTTTTTATTAACTGCTGCCCTCTGTCGCGCGGGATTTTATATCCGGCAGCAATTTTTTTTTTTTAGTGTTTCTGCAATTAACAACGGGGGAGACTTAACCTCTAGAAACGGGCTCTTTCAAAATTTCACATTGTTATGTGACATTTGTTGTCAGAGCCCCTCTTTGAAGGTTAAAATCACTCAAAACTGCTGCATAGTGGTGAACGGCCTCCTTCCGTCTTTGAATCTTTGAATATTATTATTATTTTAAAAAATTTAAAAATTGTTTTCTTTTCTTTCCTTTATTTTGTTTTACCCTATCCTTAAACTCTTTTCCTTATTTTATTTTGTAATTTATTTTTAGCTAAGTGTTAGGATTGGGTGACTAGCACTCAGTTCTGTTATTCATGCCAGAATAATAAATAAATAGACGTGAACAAAACTTTATAGAGATATATCCCAAGATCCAACTTACTCTTCAAAATTTAAAATTGGCTCTCTAGCAGCGGCTGTTCCCACTAACATTTTTAACCGAAAGTTTTCCTTCTCGAACTGCTGGAACTTGTTTTTGAGGATAAATACAAATATGAGACGACACATATAAATCTAAGAGAATATTTCCAGCACATTTCACAGCTAAAATTGGTAGCTGTGATTTTTGATAGACCTTCTATCTTCTTTAATAACCATCGCAGGAAAAAACTGGTTTTAATAAATTCATTGTCTTGCAGAGTCGTTTCCAGTGATATAAGACGCACTTTTATATTTGAAATTTCAAAAGTAAACTCCCACAGACCCCCCCCCCCTCACCATGCCCCCACCCCTCTCTCTCAAACATTTTTATGCAAAAAAGAAGAACTTGCTTAAATATGTATTTCGTCGTTTTCTAAAGTTTCAACACATTTCCAAGATAAAATAAGGAGGGTGTGACTTTTAGTTGATCCTCTGCCTTTATTAATAATCATCGCAAGACAAAGCCACAATTTTATTAAATTCATTATCTTGAATAGATTGATCCACTGACCAGTCTCGAATCCGAGATTTCCATTTGAAATGTGTCAAATCGCATTCGACGACCTAGCCATTTGAAGATTTCCATGGTTTTCTTTGAAACTCGCGGATATACGGGATAGAATCCTTTAGAAAGCCCGTCCTCCCTCCCCGATGTACGGTATCCTTGGTCGGCCTCCTTGAATCGGACTTAAATCTTACAACGCAATACAACATAACACATCCGATATGAAATTTCAATCTTGGCTCTCATAGCAATCCTTTGCCTCCTTCCTTAATTTTTTTTTAAAGGTGCTCCTACAAGTGAATGAACACCTGTTTAACCGTTTTCAAAATTCAAATTCATTTCAGAAACAAGGTCGGTATCCTGTTTATAAATGCTTTTGTGTATATATATACATATACATATATATATATATATATATATATATATATATATATATATAATTAATAACCTTTGAGCCATATATTATAATGGTTGAGATTTTTATAATAAATACGAACAATAAAATAAAATTTACCATGTAAAACTGAACATTTTCTGCGTATAACAAACATAAAAAGTTATATAATAATAAATATAAAAACATTAAATATTATAAAACAAAAATATTTACAGCTGTATTTACAACAAAATATTCATATTTACAGCTGTTACAACAAAATATTTATATTTACAGCTGTTAAATTAAATATGAAAATACTCGACACCAGTTGGTCATCGAGCTCACCATGTAACGCTCGCTCAAATATCGATTAAAATTGAATTGCAGAAAATAGCTGACTAAACGAAGAAAATCGAATTTTTATTTGCAGAAAAATTAGAATTACCATTATAATTAAACACCTTGTGTACCAATTTATTTGATTATTACCAATGTATTTACCAATTATTATTATTATTATTATTACCTATTTATTGGGTACCAATTTATTTATTTATAGTTTGTGACAGCTGAATTTAATTTTTTTCTAATTTTCATGACGAATTATACTCGTCATTCGTTTTTTAGGCAAAGAAAGTGCATCACGAAGCTTACAAGGAGAGGTCATGAAATGGAAAATTCAGATCGGGACGAAATTGAGCAGGATTGTAGTACACTATGAGGGTAACAACATATTAAAGCAGTAGGACCCACTATCCACAAAATTTCGAGAAAAAAGCATTTAAAGTTTCAGTAATCTTTAAATACAAGTTATTTCGCAAGCGAGTAGGCGTCTCAGTGGTGTGATCCTAAAGCGCGAGTCTCACAACCAGATGACTTGGGTTCGAGGCTACCTACGGGACTGTTTTTTTTTTTTTTTTTCTTTAACTTTTTATTTATTTTACTTTATTTTACAATTCAATTCAAAATTTGAAAATTTTAATAAAAAATTATTTAATTTTCTTGAGTATAAAATAACTTTTTTCTATTTTTATATTTATAACTTAAAAATACAAATATACAATAAATTTATATATTTTTTTAGTTTTATTTTAACTGTAAAATAAGGTAAAACTAAAGAAACTGTTTTTAATTATTTATCTAAATATTTTATTTTATTTTAGGTATATTTAATTTTATTAAAAAAAATATATATACAGAGAAATGATGATTTTAATTGCATATATAATTACTATCCAAATTAAATAATTACTTCTCCAATCAATAGTTTCTTAAAAATTATAGTATAGGATTGCGATGCTATTAAATTATCACAGGTAAAGAAATGTTATCTTTAAATGTAGATTTTAAATGTTAATGAACATCGTTTCTTTTTCGATAACGACTTCCTTTTTTTTTTTTTTTTCCTTCTGTGCACAAAATAAAATTCCACCTGCCCTTTATTATTAACAAGCTAGAAGTGTTTACGTAATTTATACACATTCAAACCAAATCAGGAAGCTCAAACCAAGATTTAAGTACACCTGCTAACTATTTTACACTTTATTTACAGCTTGCTTATTTTTTAATTATTTAAATATTTGTCTGTTTTTCTTTATGTTCCTTATTTAGGGTTTTGTAAAACTAAACTTTATTTTTTAAGTTATAGAAATTTATTGTATTTTTAAGTTATAAATATTAAAAATAGAAAAAGTTATTTTATACTCAAGAAAATTAAATAATTTTTTATTAAAATTTTCAAATTTTGAATTGAATTGTAAAATAAAGTAAAATAAATAAAAAGTTAAGATTACATAAAAAGTTAAAGAAGAAGAAAAAAAAAAAAGTAGTCCTGCAGGTAGCCTCGAACCCGAGTCGCCTGCTTGGGAGACTCGCGCTATAGGATCACACCACTGAGACGCCTACTCGCTTGCGAAATAACTTGTATTTAAAAATTACTGAAACTTTAAATGCTTTTTTCTCGAAATTTTGTGGATAGTGGGTCCTACTGCTTTAATATGTTGTTACCCTCATAGTATACTACAATCCTGCGCAATTTCGTCCCGATCTGAATTTTCCATGTCGTGACCTCTCCTTGTTAGTCGTCAAATGTACCCAAGAGGTTAAGAAAGATATAAAGGATGTATATGGAATTTTAAATCGATATTTATGAAAAATGTAGTAGAAGAACACAGAGATCATAGATATAGTAATATATATAGATCTATCATCCCCATGTTATCGAGCAAAAAATTTTGATGCCGAAAAAAAGTTCTAAAATCAGCCATTAGAGAGTATTGAAAGAAAGAATAGAAGAAAAATGAATTTAAAAATGTATCTGGAGTTTTTCATTCACCTTTAGTAAATAAATTATTCATAAATTTTATTTACTAAATTATCCGTGTGTATTCCTATGTGTGATTTACTCGGGGAAAGGCAGCCATTAGAGTGACTTTTCCCGAAAAAAAAGGTATCATTTTTTCCCTCTCGCTGATCAATCTATGTCTTATTACTATATCTATGACAGAGATAAAATGATTAGAATTGAAATACAATTCGAAATTGATGGATTGCGATTGTAATAAATTAATGGCAAATTTTATTTCGCTATACATTTTTCAAGATCGATAGCTATAATTTGTATAAAGAAATTAAATAAACCTAAATCGCAAAGTACCAATAAAGATAGTGAAGTACGATGTAAAAAATAAATAAATAAATAAATAAAAATAAATAAAGATAAAATGCAAAAGTTTCACTCTGGTTTACTAGTTTTGGAATATTTGCATTAGAGATTATTTTACCTGTTGGGCCTTTAGTATTCATTTATTTTATTTGTTTATTTATTTATATTTTTAAAAAAGTTTCAAATTTTATTTAAAAAAAAAAAAAAAAAAAAAAACTCTTCTCGAACTGGTCAATGGTAACTGTATTTCAGAGAGAAAAATGTAAAAAGTAACCCCATTTTGAGATGCATAAATGATTTAGGTTTTGTGTCTTATTAATTTTTGCCTTCCGTCGAATAGTAGATAGGCCAAGTCTCATCCTCAGCCAAATCTACTAATCGACGATACACTTTGAAATCAAAGAATCATCTCGAAAATTTTCTTCACCTATCTTCTCCGGCAACCAAAACCCTTATTATTCCATGAGGAAATGTGTTATAGAATTTGCTCATTATCTAATGCCTTTTTAACACGCTTTTATTAGCTTCACCTGTATGTATGTTTGTATGTATCAATGTTTTTTTTAACCGCTCTGGGAACAAAAAAATATATATATTGTAAAAAAAAAAAAAGACTTTACCTACGTGAACGCTGTGGCTGTGAGGTAAAGCTCCGCGCTACGAACCTAATGGTCTAGCGTTCGATCCCAGTCAGGGGAGATTTTTTAATAATGGTTTTTGTTTAATTCTAAATTATTTTAATTTAAGATTTAAATGTATGTAAATATTATGGTGTGTCATTCACACGATTTTCTCTTACCCTGCATTTTAATACTAAGATATTTTGTGCTTTTTAGTTCACATTTCTATAAAAGCGTGTTCTTTAATTTTTTAAAACTATAATATTATTTCAATTTGTTTTCACTTTCTGAAGATTCACAACCGTGAAAATGATTTTTGTTTTCTAAAAATTGATTTTTAATTTTTTTTTTTTTTTTTTTTCTTCTTCATTTTGAGTTTGTAAACTGTAACCGCGATTGGTGCCAATCGATTTGTAATAACATCTAGTTATTAATGCAATAATTAAATTTTGCTTAGGGAATCATATACATATCAAAATTTATTTCAACTTCGTTTTTTTGAATAGCAATACCCATTTTTGACTTCATATTCAAATTTCTGAGATCAATTTCTGAGATTCAAAAGATATAGTTTGTATACTTTAAATTAATTCTTGATAGAATTACAATAGAAAATGCTTTAGGGGTAAATTCTTATATTTCGAAAAATTAAATTAAGATCAGACATAATATATTCCTGTGTAACACAGAAATGTATTATGTCGATTTAGATAATAAAAGGAAAAAAAAGTATGACGATTTGAAATATAAAATAAACTAAAGTGGTTCAATTAAAAAGTGATGTGTGCATCTAAACTTACTTGAATAACTATTTTAAACCATGTGCATGTAAAGTTATAGATTACACAAATGATAACAAGTGACAGCCCCCAAAGAGCAATAAAGATTTGAAATATCACTGTAACTCAAAAAATATTGATAGGAATGAGCTGTAAATTTGGAAATCCATATTTTTTATGATGTCCGTTCTATTCGTGCAAAAATTAATATAGGTCATCATTCATAATTTTTTGAAATAAGAATTCATTAATAATTTTCATAATTCAAAATATGTTTTTTAATCAAAAATATGCATGGAATATGTTTGGGTTAATTCATTCTAACGTATATTTAAAAAAAAAAAAAAAAAAAAAAAAAAAAAGAAGAAGAAGAAGAAAGAAAAAATAAAGAAATTTAAATATAATAAATTTTTAGGAAGGTATGAATAGTTTGTCGTCTTTATTTAATTCTTAAATGCATGAGTTTTTATTTTTAATAAATAACGTTTGAAATCAACCGGGAAATGTGTGTAGTTAATGGGAAAAATACAAAATAAATAAACACATAGGATTCACTTTATGATTAGGGAATTAATGTAGAACCGATTTTGCATATTGATGTATTTTTACATCACAAAAAATGCTACATTTTTCTTGTATAAATTTATCAGAACTATATGCAAAAAAATATTATTCGTTATAAACAATTTTTCCTGCATTTTTTATTACTTTTTATATAAATAATTGCAAGTCGTAACACCCGCCGAAGTAAAGTTTTACTCAGACAGCGCGTCGACAATGAAAATTGTCACAGATAAAGAAATAAAATGTCAAAGATTCTAGCTGAGTTCTGAAACG
Source organism: Salticus scenicus (assembly GCA_963930645.1). Classification (NCBI taxonomy): domain Eukaryota; kingdom Metazoa; phylum Arthropoda; class Arachnida; order Araneae; family Salticidae; genus Salticus; species Salticus scenicus. The sequence continues at coordinate 21,360,419 of OZ005657.1, read as the reverse complement.
ATAAAATAGTTTTGGTAAAATTAAAAAAAAAAAAAAAAAAAAAAAAGGTATGCAAAGTTTGCTACATAAAGAGATATGAAGTTTTAAACATGCAATGCAGATCTACATCGCTATGCATTTAAGGGTTACATTAACATTCCCATATTTTGACAAATTATAACTCTATAAAAAATGGAGAGAAATATATGAACTACCCTATTCTCTGGGCTCATTTGATACAAATAACCTTAAAAAATTGTCAAAAATGGGGGTTGCCATTGAAAAAAAATGAAGTTGATGCCAGTTAATATTTACACGTCCCCCTAAACAAAATCTACCTAGACCGTTATACACTAGACGTTATTAGTAATCAATTGGCGCATATTTATATGACAATTTAGTTGCGGGTGGCGTTTATTTTATTTATTTATTTATTTTTATTTTTTTCGACTGTACATTTATCGAACATAATAAAGTTAGAAAAATATGTGAATGTTGGAGGAGAGGGTAGGCTCTCTAGAAACCGTTTATTTTTTAACTTTAAAAGTTTTTTTTTTTTTTTTAAACACCTTTATTTATTTAAACTACTTTAAACATAAAACGGTGTTGTTTATTGTGTGAAAATTATGCTTAATAATTTTGAGATGTGATATTTAATATACATAATAGACTTACAGCTAACACTGTACCATAATTATTAATCTATAAAAAATGGAGTCCTCGAAGTGATTAGGCAATTGCTCCAATTAAAAATTATTGGTGATTATTGAATAAAAGATCTGGCAACACTGGTTGTTAAAGGTGTGAAAATTATTGTACATGAAATAAATAAAGATTTTCAAAACTCTATTTTGAAAACTAATTATTAAAATATAATGAATATTCACTATATTTCTTTGAAATATAATATGAGGTAAAGTTTCAGGCAAATGTATACAAAATTTGATAGCACAAATATGAAATAGTCATTGGATTTTAATATAATCGAATATACTATAAATGTATTTATTAGAATAAAGTTACAATAAATGTCTGAATGTTAGAGATGAGAAAATTCTCTAGAAATATTTTAATTTTAAAATGTTTTCAAAAATCTGTTTTACATTTAAATTGAATTATCGTAGATTAAATAAATAAAGCTTTTCAAAACTCTGCTGTCAATCCTACAGAAAAATTGATTATTAAAATACTTCGAATTATTATATACGAAATAAAATTTCAGGCATAGATATATAAAATGAGTTAAAATTTCAACACGCTAAGGTGAATTTTAAAGTGATTGAAATTACTACACATTTATTTCCTCCAGAAGAGATACAATATGTGTAATACATGTATATAAATAAATTTATAGAAATCTTTTTATTTTTAATTTGATAAAGTATTAAAGATATTTTTTCATTTAAACTTACTTCTATTAAAGTAAATAAATCTTTTCTAAACTTTATTTTTAGTCATGAATGGAAAATAATTGGCTAAATGTGATATATATACATATATACCGCGACCCGTCAAATTAGCCCAAGACAAAACGGCCCCGACAAAAAAGCCCCGACAAAAAAGCCCCGACAAAACAGCTCCGACAAAACAGCCCCGACAAAATAGCCCCTACAAAATAGCCTCCGACAAAACAGCCCCAGACAAAATAGCCCCCCGACAAAACAGCCCCTACAAAATAGCCTCCGACAAAATAGCCCCAGACAAAACAGCCCCCGACAAAATAGCCCCCGACAAAATAGCCTCCGACAAAATAGCCCCAGACAAAATAGCCCCCCGGCAAAACAGCCCCGACAAAAAAGCCTCGACAAAGCAGCCCCCGACAAAACAGCCCCGACAAAATATAGCCCCCGACAAAACAGCTCCCGACAAAATTTGTATGTATCTTTCTTTGTACATGGAAAATCTTCTGACTATCACATCTCAAAAAAAAAAAAAAAAAAAAAAAGATAGAACTACGCTACTTCAGAATTGAGGCAGGTCTGGTGTACATATGATTTTTCTAACTTTTGGTGAAAATTGGATAACGGGAAGTGTGCCATATAGTTTTTTCAGAATCAAAGAAAAATACAGCGTATTAGCACCACCAATCTGCCTGTACACACAAAAACTTAAACATCAGTACACACAGAAAAATGGAAAATCGAAACTTGTCAAGAAACGTGTCATCTTAGTGATAGTACACGTTTTCCTAGTACATTGACAAATTAGCACAAAATTACGCAAAATTTTAAACAATCAAAACACTACCTGACAATCCCATTTAGTCATGAGACACAAAAGTCGTTTTATTTTACCATGTATCTTTAATGTGTTTCGTCTGATGATCCGTTTTGGCTCTAAAACTTGTCAGATGACTAATTTCCTAGGTACAGTTTTCATTTTCCTCAAATTTGACCGGTTAGTCAAATGAGAGAATAAAAATAAATTGTTCCTGTTTTGTCAATTGACTAAGAAAAATTTGTTTGGCTAGTCCAAAAGCTCAGCATTATTATTTTTTTTCTTTATTATTATTTGCTTATTTATTTTTTGTCTCCTTCTGACAACTTGAGTTAGTCAACCGAAATCGAACAATTTAACCTATCAAATCTGGCGGCATAATGCAATCGCAGAATTCGAAATTCAAATACTTAGAAATCTGAAAGTGTGGATCCGTTGATGTCGTTAAGGTTCCGTTTCCATATTTGTGATAATTTTCATTTTAGAAAGAGACCGAGAGATTTTAATTATCTGCGAATCGAGTTTACGGTCAAAAGTAAGTGCTAAATACTTTATTTTATTGTATATATACATATATATTTTATTGTAAGCTTTGTTAGAATAGTAAATTGTAAATTTGTAAAATTCTAAGCTTTAGCAATCTTCTAACAATATCAATCGTATTTAGAATTTGTTTTAATTTATAAAGTTGTTTAAAACGTATAAATTTTAAAATACGTTATTATAAATCTTAGTTTTACGTATCGTTCTATTATAAAAATAAGTATTTTAATTTGTCTGAACTATAGATTTTTACATATATTTTTAACATTAAGCTCATATTAACATTTTTTATATACAGAATAGTAACGCTTTATTTCCCCCTAAAGGTGGTTCAGAAGGTATTTGGATTCCAAGAGATAAAAATTTAAAAAAGATATGGAAAAATGCTACTTATAAGGATTTTGAATAACTCCGAATTCTAAGGTATGTTTTTAAATTATCTTTTGCAACATTTTATCTATCTTATCTCAGAACAATAAAGAATAATATTCATACTTTTTTATATTTAAAATTTTTAATGAGATGATTTAAAAAAAAAAAAAAAAAAAAAAAAAAAAAAAATTAAAAGGTTCCTCGTTCCTCGTTTATCTGTTATTTGTTCTATTTTTTTTTTTTTTAATTTCCAGTTCTAAATAAATAAATATATCTTTATAATTTAAATATTTTTGGCAAATGGTTGATAATTGTATGTAATAAAAAATTTCTTTATTTATTATTAAATGTTTGATAACAATTTTTTCAGAACAAATTTGAGCAAAAATGATATGAATTTAATATCACATACTATATTCTTTTCTGAATTTAAAGTTAAATTGTTCTTGTGTACAATATTAGTTATTAGCGATAAATAATAGATGTCTTAGTTAAAATACATATAGATTCAACTTCATGCTACTTGTTGCATTCAAATGATTGATGATTGTAATAAAAGGTTGATATTTTTAGTTATTAAAAATTTGATATCATATACAAATATATATATATATATATATATATATATATATATATATTCTTTAGAATAAATTTAATCAAAAATAATATGAGTTTAAATTATTAGATACTATTAAGTATTCGTTATAAACAAAAGATATCTTGTTAAAAATATGTACTTAATTTCATATTTTTTGTTTCATTGAACAAACTGAAAAAGTAAAAGTTATATGCTATAAAAATGAGACAAATTACTATAAAGATACAAAATGCACAAAACATGGGCAAATTTTAACCTTGAACAAAACGAGCCATATAGTCTGAGAAAATAGTGTTCAAAAGTTGAATGACAGAATCTGCAGCTAACAGACATTTGTTGATATGTATCATTACAAAAAAAAAAAAAAAAAGTATAAGAGTTTAAAGCCTGATGCCTTTTTCCCCCCAGGGAGAAAAAAAGAAGAAAAAAAAATGTTATGTTGAGGCAACCACAAAACTAACTTTTTTCTACATTTTCCTATATAAAATCGTGCAATGGAAATTATTTTTTATTTTTATTTTTATCCATTATTAATGCAGACGATTTTCATATCAGAGAGGTAGTCTAAAGGTCCAACGGAAGTAAATGTTTACCGTGCAGATGATCACGGGGAAAATTGCAGTATAACAGCGCCACACATCGCCTATATACACCCAATTTAATAAGCATTATGTATCATAATGGCCTTTTTATACATTAAATATTGTTCGATTATACGCATTAGAACCTGAGATATAACTTTCCCTTGAATTGTAAAAATAGCTGTATAGCAGCTTCAGCTGTTGAGCGATTAGCACTAAAAGTTGACATAAACTAATAATTTATGTTAAGGTGCATCTACATATAATTTTATATGCAATTCTGTGCAGTAGTTCCTGAGATAGAGCCTTCCCTGAAATTGCAGAAATCGACGTATAACAGTGCCACATGTTGTGCAATTGGCACCAGAAATTTGATAGGCACTAACTTATGTCAAGGCGCATCTGCGTACAAATTAATATGCAATTTCGTGCAGTAGTTTCTAAGATATAGCCTTTTCTAAAATTGCTGTAGAGCAGCGTCATCTGTTGAGCGATTGGCACCAAAAGTTGATAGACACTAATTTATATCAAGGTGCATCCGTATATTAATTTATATGCAATTCTGTGCAGTAGTTCCTGAGATACAGTTGCCACAAAACTTTTTGTCACATACAAACATTTTCTATGGTCAAAACATGTTCTGGACCTCTCAAAACGCGTAAATCCATCGAAAATCGAAAATGTTTACGAATTCAATGCTTTCTTCTATTGAATACAAAAAAACTAAAGAATAGTATGTGTGTTACTGTAATGCAAAATAATTTTAAATTGAAAAAATAATATAAAAAAGCTTAAGCATAAGTTTTGATTAATAACAATTAATATGAAATGATTGGGCTTCTATAAACATCCATAAACATCCATAAAAGAACAACAGAAGTTTTAACTAATTGTTAAAATTCTTATGTGAAAACTAAAATTTAAGACACAAAAAGAACCAACTCATTCAAAAATTTATGTTTTGTCACTCACAGCTAACTGCTCAAGTTCTTTTTCTTTCTTTCTTCTGTTTTATTTATTATTATTATTTTGTGTGTGTGTGTGTACGCGCGGGGTTTGGTTACGAGGGGGGGGGGGGAGAGCAATTGATGAATGCACAATCGAAACTGAATCAGACTCAAAACTATGAAAAAAAAATGTTTTTCCTATTTCTATCTCCCCCTTCTTCCCTCTCTTTCTTATCGGCTAAAATAAACAAACACGTAATTTTTCCCATCCGCCGGTCATTAAAGTGTTTGTTTATTTATGTGAATTGCATTATTATTCTTGTAGCACTTTAGCTAATTAAAAAAAAAAAAAAAAAAGTTGGAGATTTGATATTTTCTCTAGCTTGAATGAATCACTAAATATATATCACCGAACTTCAAATACTTAACTTTCGAGGAGGGGGTTTGAAAGGGGGGGATGTAAGTTACAGGTATTTAAAAATATATATATACTTGTAACAGAAGAAAACAGCTGCCAATTTGTTATTTAATATTAGAAATTTTGTTTTTTCAGTATATTTTTACTCCATTACCCGACTACCGTAGGTAATGGGAGTATTGTATTCGGTCCAAAAATTCGATATCAAGATTTCATCTGATTTACATGTTTTAAGGTCCAAAATGTGTTTTTTGGCAATTGGTCAGTATACGTGTGTCTGTGGGAGGAGGGGGGGGTATCCTCTGACTATGATATCTCCTAAACTAATAAAAATAGAATCACGAAACTTCAGAATTGAGACAGGTCTGGTGTACATATGAATTTTTTAAGTTTTGGTGAAAATTGGAAAAATAGGAAGTGGGATATCCGAAACCGGAGGTGAGTTCGTAAGCCCGTATCTCAAAAACGGCTCCAACGATTTTCTTCAAAGTTACTGTATAAATACTCCATTAGATGTCCTTTCGAATGATATAGTTGGTTAGTTCAGGACAATTGACAGGCGCCCTGTATGAATAGCTCAATTTCAGGTACTGCAAGTGCGTTCCTTCCAAAACGACTGTATGTATTTTTTTTCAAAGTTGCAATATTAACCCTCTTTTAAATATACTTTTGTGTGTAATTGTTGTTTTCCGGTCAAGAATTGAACATGCGAAGTTTTGGTAAAAGTCGGTATCTCAAAAATGGCTCTAACGGTTTTCTTGAAAATTGTTACATAAACCCATTTTAGGTATCCTTTCTCATTCTTTTCGTGGTTATTACAGGACAATTAATAGTCATCCTGATCAGTTAGATCTGTTTTAGATCTTGTAAACTGGTGTTTCAAAAACTAAAATAAATAAATAAATAAATAAATAAATAAATAAAACTAACCCCCCCCCCCTTTTTTTTTCTCTTATTTTTTTAACTCGCTATGTAAACTCTGTTTCATATGTCTTTACGCTTGTATTAACTTTCTCTTACTGGAAAATTTTTACTTGTCTTTTGCATTAGGTCATTTTTTTTCCGTTTTCATTTTTAATTTATTCTAAGAAAATAAGTATTCAAAATTTCCCCCGAACATCGTTCGCGCGTTCGGACATATTCTGCACCCCTGGAAATATGTTAAAAGGCACTTTAAAGAAATTCCTTCCATAGACTGTACTGTATTGGACCTTTTGTATTTGTTTGAACATACATAAATTATATAGATAACATTTATAATATGGTTGTCAGCTTCCAAATATGTTTAACAATAGTGTACTAACAGCGATATATTCCTTAAAAAAAAAAAAAAAAAAAAAAAAAAAAAAAAACAGTAAAGCCAGATCGATTTAAAATAAATCTTGTGCGTGTGTAATCAAGTAGTAAGTAATCATATATATATATATACATATACGAGTATATAATAATTTATGCATAGATTAAGAAAGGTTTTGATATATGCAACTTCCTAACTAAATGCAACCTATGCAATGAGGTGAAATTTACACCTCATATAACGTACTTCTTAGCGATATCCTAATGACTTTTTTTTTTTTTTTTCCTTTTAAGTTTTGCGAGCTTCATTTTAAGCCTGATGAAATTATACAAACAGTAACATATTTTAATAAAAAAGAAGAAAAGTTATATCAAGTCCCAAGAAATAAACCAATTGTTAAAGATGGTGCTATTCCTACGATTTTCAGTGATTTGCCATCATATCTATCAAAGCCAAGTACATGAAGACAAAGTCCTGTGGAAATATTTCTTTTTTGCTTAAGAGCTATTTAGATTTGTAAATAATTAAGTTGGAAAAAGTTAACAAATAGTCACTAACAAAAACTTGAGAAGTATTGCAAAAGCCAAGGCAAAAAATGTACGTTTTATTACCTAATGATATATGTGCTTTTATATTATTATTATGATTAATTTTTATGCAAATTATAGAACAATCTTCTTTATGTATATGAAACATATTTATAATTTTCAATAAAATTATTTTTTTTTCTTGATTTTTGTCTTTTATGTATTATTTTAATTACTTAGTTTCTTATTTAAATAAGCAAATAAATCTATTTAAAATCTTGATCTAAAGAATGTTGAAAGTACGTTATCAGGTAAGTGAGAGTTATTTTGGATGATCAAAATACTTGTAAATTATTGTTATACATTAAAATTCCTGTGCATAAAATTAACAGAGATGATTAAAGGAAAAAAAAAAAAGTCTTATTATATGCGGTAAAATGTGTTTTTAATGCAAATTTTATATCCACCCTCACCTTAAAAAAAAAAAAAAAAAAAAAAAAAGTGTATCATTAGTATTTATGATTTTAAAACTTTTTAAAACTTTAAATAACCGGAAATTTGGAGTTTGATGTCATTTATAATTTAGTACATTGTAACTTCTATACCCTATATATCGTTTATATTGTCTATATCAATACATTGTATCGTCGTACCTGTTTATAATTTTAATCTGGTGAAAAAAATCCATTATTTAAAAAATATATGCATATATTCAGGTGGCTTAACCCTTTGTATCCCACCGGGACTTTAAAGTCCCACCAAAAAAATTCCTCAATATAGCCTAAATTTACTACAGGCTTTCATTGGAACTTCAAAGTTCCTATAGCTTAAGCTTTCTCTATTGTTAAGCTATAGTTTAAGCTAAATTTAATATGAAATGTTTCTCTTGCAGCAAAGAAATATAATAAAAAAGTTTCAAACTATTTTTCCAAAAGTAAGGTGATTTGGTATATAAAGGGGTAAATTAACTGTTTGAAATATTTTTTATTTTATTTTTTAATGTTTATAATTTGTATTTTAATTAATTACAACATGTATGTTTTCCAAAATTTTGATATTTTTATTTATTGAAAAGTTGTGATTATTAATGGCATCAGTGTTTATATTAAACATAAATAAACACCTCTCAGTTGCTTTGTTAGCTATATTAATTCGTACTCTGCTATTACTCCTAATTAAAAAAAATATTTATATATATTACCTTTGAAACAAATTTATGGCTAAATATAAGATTTATTGTTTTATGGAGGGAAAAAATTGGGAATGAAAGGGGTAATATTAAAAAAAGGAACTTAAAAAAAAAAAAAAAAAAAAAAAAAGGGTTTATATTTATTTTTGTAACCACAGCGTATAAAACGAAAGCACCGAGGAGAAAAAAATATATATATATATATTTCTAAATCCATATATGAGGATGTGCATAAAAAATGGACTAAATCATGTGGCGCCACAATCCACTTGGAAAGTCTTGATAAGAAGGTGTTGGATAAATGCGTGCGTTAATCTATAATAATAATAATAAATAAATGTAGGGAAGAATGTTTAAAACAGCGAATTCTTTGTTTCAGTGATTTGTTAAATTTCCAGTATTCATAACTGCTAACTTTTTTAATTGATTCCGGAATGTTGTTAGTACCGCCCTTTTTTAAAACCATATTCTTTGAGGAGTAATTTTCTTCATATTTAATTGTAATTACATGCTAAAGAAAATTATTCTAGAAAGAATATGGTATGAAGAAAAGGGCGATTGTTAAGAACTTTCCGGAATAATTTGAAGTTGGCAGCTATGAGTATTTTTTTCCGAATTGATAGACAAGTAATATTTTTTCAGAAAAGTTCTTTAAATGTATTTTCATGGTTGAACACCTTAAAGGGGGGAAAATTAAACAATTACAAAAGTAAAGAGGTTAAGAATAATAACAATGCTTTTACAAAAACCCCTGCAAACAAGCATGAATCTCTTATTCCTCATAAAATATGAAGGATTTTAAACAATTAAAATTTTGATTAATCTGCATACTTGCCAACTCTACTGTTTTTACCAGTAGACTACCGTTTTTTTAGCTATTTCTACTGGTCAGCTGTTTTTAGGAACTTACAAGAAAAATTGTAAAATTGAGCAATTTTACTGTAAAATATACAGAGGAAAATATACAGAAAATAAATATAATAATGAAATGAGGCTTATTAAATGTATGTGTAAAAATTACAATATTGATTTTAATTAACTCAAAACAAACTTAAATTTTTGGGTTTTTTACTTCCATCACCTAACTACCGTAGGTAATGGAAGTATTGTATTCGGTCCAAAAATTCGATATCGAGATTTCACCTGATTTACACGTTTTAAGGTCCCCTGGGTCCAAAAACGTGGTTTTTAGCAATTGGTAAGTGTGTGTGTATGTGTGGAATCTCCTGACTATCATATCTCCGAAACTAATAAAGATAGAACTACAAAACTTCAGAATTAAGACAGGTCTGGTGCACAGATGCATTTTCCAAATGTTGGTAAAAATTGAAAAACCGGAAGTGGGACATCAGAAACCAGAAGTGGGACCGTAAGTCCGTATCTCAAAACCGGCTCTAACGATTTTCTTCAAATTTGCTATATAAACATTCTATTAGAAGTCCTTTCGAATGATATAGTTGGTTAGTTCAGGAAAATTGATAGGCGTCCTGTATAAATAACTCAATTTCAGGTCTCGCAAGCGCGTTCCTTTAAAAACATCTGTACGGATTTTTTTCAAACTCACCATATTAACTCACTTTTAAATATAGATTTGTATGTAATTATTGTTTTCCGGTCAATAATTGCGTTTTGGTAAAAGTTGTTATCTCAAAAACAGCTCTAACGATTTTCTTGAAAATCGTTATATAAACCCATTCCTTTCTCATGTATTACGTGGTTATTAGAGGAAAATTAACAGTCATCCTGCTTAGGTTGGGCAGATTTAGATCTCGGAAATTGGTGTTTCAAAAAATAACTCTACCATTTTTTTTCCTTATTTTTTATCTCGCTAATGTAAGCTTCGTTTTATATGTCTTTACATGTGTATAAAATTTCTCTTACTGGGAAAATTTTTAGGTTTCTACTTCTTTAAGTCACTTTTATATCTTCTGATCACATTTTCTCAAAAAAATCTGGTATGAAACAACCACACGGCTTCCATTACCCACTATTACACGTATTATATGCAATTTTTAGATATAATGTGGTCAGCGAAGACGTAAAATTGACCTAACGAAGTAGACACCAAACAAATTTACTATAAGAGAAAGCTAATATATATATATATATGTGTGTGTGTGTGTGTGTGTATATATATATATATATAAACATGAAAACAGAATTTATATAGCGAGTTAAAAAATAAGGGGGGGGGGAAGGGAATGAGTTATTTTTTCAAACACCAATTTTCGAGATCTAAAACTGACCTACTTAATCAGGATGACTGTTATTTTTCCTGTAATAACCACTTAATACATGAGAAAGGATATCTAAAATGGATTTATGTGACAATTTTCAAGAAAATCGTTAGAGCCATTTTTGAGATACTAACTTTTACCAAAACTTGGCATACTCAATTATTGAACGGAAAACTATAATTACATAGAAAAGCATATTTAAAAGTTAGTTAATATGGCAAGTTTGAAAATAATCCGTACAGCCGTTTTTAAAGGTACGAACTTGCGAGACCTGAAGTTAAGCTATTTATACAGGGTGCTTGTCAATTTTCCTGAACTAACCAACTAAATCATTCGAAAGGACATCTAATAGAGTGTTTATATGGCAACTTTGAAGACAATAGCTGGAGCCGTTTTTGAAATACGGACTTACGGTCCCACTTCAGGTTTTTCAATTTTCACCAAAATTTGGAACAGTTATCTGCACACCAGACCTGCCTCAGTGCTGAAGTTTCGTAGTTCTATCTCTATTAGTTTAGGAGATATCATAACCAGAAGATTTCGTTCGTACATACATACACACACATACACACTATTGCCAAAAATTACTGATTTGGACTCAGGAGACCTTAAAACGTGTAAATCAAGCGAAAACTCGACATTGAATTTTTGGACCGAATACAATACTTCCATTACCTACGGTATTCGGGTAATGAAAGTAAAAATGCATATAATTCGTGTAATAGTGGGTAATGGAAGTCGTGTGGTTGTTTCACACCAGATTTTTAAATAATGCTTTGTAATTAAATAGTATATTTACATAGTCATTGTGAGTGTATTTTCAGTCAGATAAGATAATTAAAAACTGAATTTTGATCCTCATTATCTGATAAAAATCTGGAGAACATTTTAATTTCTAAATGCAGTGAAAATTTAGTTTAAAATTGCTATGAATAACAATTTAATTGTTCTTTTCTTAATGAAGCAAAATCTGCTACGAATGTAAAAATTTGTGTTTAAGTAAATATCATTGGCAATATTTTCTTTTTCCCAATTTTTAGGATTTGAAATTAATTCTTGAGAAACATAATCTCAATATTTTATTTGTTTTCGTTTGAAAGATGAGTGATATTTATTTAAAGAAAATTTTTATTTATGAAAAATATTTTGTAAATATTCATATATTTTTCTTTTCTTCTATACTATATATTTATATAAATTCAGTCCCTATTGTTAAAAATGTCAATTAACAAAATCTACTGTTTTTTTTTCCGATAAAATCTACAGATTTTTAAAACAAATATGTTGGCAAATATGTATCTGTCTCAAATTTTATGAGACAGGCTAGTCATTTTTTTTTCCTAACTAATCTTCCTCCACAAATATGAGGCAGCTTAGTCAAATAGAGACTAGTTTTCCTCTTCAGATATTACCAGACAGGTTAGTCAGGCAAATAATCTTGACTATCCTGCCTCTTCAAATATTCTTTAAAAATTGACTAGCTTTCTTAGTCAGATACCTGGGATCTGTTGACTAACTTTCTTAATCAAGTGTAGATTCTGACTAACTTGCCTTGTCTGGCAACTGCGGTTGTTGACTAACCTTCCTGGTCAGATAATTATGATTATCGACTAGCCTTCTTTGTCTAATAATATTAACCTTCCTAGTCTGGAGTAGAGTTTTGGTGACTAGTTTAGCCAGTACACTTTTTAGTTTTGGAGACTAGTTCAGCAAGTACACTTTTCAGTTTTGAATACTAGTTCAGCAAGTACACTTTTCAGTTTCGGTGACTAGTTCAGCAAGTACACTTTTCAGTTTTGGAGACTAGTTCAGCAAGTACACTTTTTGGCTAGTCAGTTATTTTGGTTAGTCAATTCTGTATTGTCAGCTGAGCATTTTGGCAGGTCACTGTGACCAATTTATTTTTCTGTGTGTAGGAAAAAATGGTGCACTTATAAACAATAGATTTTGATGTGTAGTATTTAATAAGCAAGGAAATTTCAGAGAAATTTACAACATAAAAACGCTACCTTCCGACCGATAACAAACAACATTTCGTGTAATATTCACAGAATTTAAAAAATGATGCAGTTATGACCATTATATTTTAAGATAAACTTTTTCATAAACAGAGAAAATGACAGCATATCAGCATCAGCGCTACCTTTCGACCGATATAAACACAAATTTAAACAAAATTTACAACGTAACTACACCACCTTTCAGTCCTTTTTTTTTCGTTGTTGTTGCTTAAAATTACACAAGATTAAATTATTTCAGCGGAGCATAACACTGCCGTCTGCCGTCGATGTACACAAAGTTGAAGTGGTTTCTGATTAAATCATTTTTCTCTTAAAACAAAATTATGCAAGTTTATTTATTTATTATTATTTTTTTAATTATGAAAGTGTAAAGTTATTTGGAGGATAGATTAAGGGAAAGTAGGCCCCAAGTGGGAGTTCGCCACGGCCTTAGAATAAATGAGTTTAATCACTGGATGAAAGCTAACCTCTTTGGCGGTGTATCACAAAAGTTAATCAGAACAAATTTAACGCAAGATGAAAAAAAAAAATCAAGTATTGTTAAATTCAGCTTTTTGGTTTAGTTACAGCGACCAGAAATTTTGCTGACACACACAGACAGATATCTCGAAATGTGTAAATTCATAGAAAACCTTAAAAATAAAAAAATTTCAGGAATGTTTCATTCCCTATTTAGGTATATAAAAGAAAATAACAAATCCATATTTAAAAAAAAATAGTCATTTACAATTTACGAAAATACATTATGTTTTACAATAAATAATTACAAGATAAAAAGAACTTTTTATGTACCATGTTTTTAAAATTTTCTGTTGAATCATATAAACATACAGTCGGTAACAAAAGTCTCCGAACACTAGCAAAAATTCCTATATAAAAAAAGTACACTTAATACAGTTTTGTTACATAAATCCTTGTCGAATCCTGTTCTTAGTCAGTCTAAAAACATGATTCGACAAAGATTTATTTTACAAAACAGTATTAACTTTACTTTTTTTATATAGGAATTTTTGCTAGTGTTTGGAGACTTTTGTTACCGGCTGTACCTGGTAACTTTTATAATTCATTCTGGAGTACTGTTAACCTCGCCATTTATTCATACCAGTATATTTTAAAAGCGCTTTTCTTCTTATTTCATCGTAATTGCATATTGGAGAAAATTTCTCTACAATCATACTGGTGTGAAAAAGGGCGGAGCTAACAGTACTCCAGAATACATTATAAGAGTTACCAGGTATGTTTAAACGCTACCGAAGGCAGCGGGGACCCATAATAATCGGCTGAAAGTAATTTAAAAAAATGCATTGTCCTCGTGTTCTGAGCTTTTTTAAAAGTTTCAAATTTCTAGCTAGTCGAGATAGAGTTCTGCAGCTGCACGGGCTGAAATTTTGAGGCCCAAGCTCATCCCGGCCCGTTTCAAAAATATGTAAAAAAAAAAAAAAAAAAAAAAAAAAAAAAAAAAAAAACTGCATGCCTTTCTATGAAAAAAATTTTTAGTATGTGCTTTGTAGAGATTTTATATAGCCAATTAACAGAATGTCCTTTAACAAAGCTGCTGAACTTTTACAAGATAATTACAGTCGGCTGCAAAATTATTCGAGCACTAGCAATAATCCTTGCCAAAAAAAAAGTACACTTAATGCAGTTTTGTTAAATAAATCCTTGTCGAGTCATGTTCTTAACCAGTCTAAGACCATGATTCGACAAGGATTTACTTAGCAAAACAGTCTTAAGTGTACTTTTTAAATATAGGAATTATTGGCTAGTGCTCGAATAATTTTGCAGCCGACTGTATATATAAACAGAAATTCATTATTACAGACGTACAAAAGACTCAAAGGACGACAGAAAATCGTGTCGAAAATATTAGCATTCATCAAAAAATATAGGAAAGTATTTAAAATAATTAATACTACTAAAAATGTACTTTCAACCATTTCCTCTTATATACCGTAATGTATCTGAATCTTTCATGTATCCGATAAACAAAACTTTAATGCTAATCCAACCATATTCAATAGAAAAGATGCTTTTGCACATACTAGAAATGATGCCACTTTCATCCAGTGCACAGCAGATAAGAAAAAGGAGCTTTCGCGAAAAAGTTACAGTGGAATGATTTTTACTGCTTTTATACAACCTAAACTCTTCAGACCGTAGGACACAAAGCCTTATACACAGTAACGTATCTAATTTCTTTTGTTTGTACATGTGTGCAAACTAATAATGACATGCATACTATTTTGAATAAGAAACCATCTAATATTACATTAAATAAAATATATTAATTTCGAGACATGCTAAAAATATTTGCGGAAAATGAAATCTCAAACAGGCATACTGATATTCATTTTAATTGAAGTTACAGACATTTTTTAACAAAATAAAATTTTATGTGCTACACAAGCCTGTAAAATAAATGACTGAAGAAATATTTTATCTTTTTCATTTTCCGTGATTAACGACGAAACTAAAAAAAGATTCGAGCTGACACGGTCCGGAATAAATATCACCCACGCCGGCCCGGCACGAGTATACACAAAATAACTGAGCACGAGCCCGGCCCGAGCGCAAATTGAAAAATTCGGTCCGAACCCGGCCCGTGCAGACCTTTAAGTCGGGAAGTTATATGATTATTGAATCATAAAAGCGCTACCGAAGGCAGCGGGGATCCGAAAAAATTGGCTAAAAGTATTAAAAAAATGCATTGTCATCGTATTTTGAGCTATTCTAAATATCTAGCTAGTGAAGAAGTTATTAAATAAATTTTCTGTTAAATCATATAAATGCTTCCGGGCTATTTTGTCTGGGGCTATTTTGTTGAGGCAATTCTGTCTTGGGCTATTTTGTCGGGGCTGTTTTGTCCTGGGGCTATTTTGTCGGGACTGTTTTGTCCTGGGGCTATTTTGTCGGGGGGCTTTTTTGTCGGGGCTATTTTGTCGGGAGCTATTTTGTTCGGGTTGTTTTGTCCTGGAGCTATTTTGTCGGGGCTGTTTTGTCGGGGGCTATTTTGTCCTGAGGCTATTTTGTCCTGGGACTATTTTGTCCGGGGCTATTTTGTCGGGGCTATTTTGTCCTAGGCTATTTTGTCCTGGGGCTGTTTTGTCGGGGCTATTTTGTCGGGGGCTATTTTGTCGGGGCTCTTTCGTCGGGGCCGTTTTTTCGGGGCTATTTTGTCGGGGCTGTTTTGTGTCAAGGCTCTTTTATCGGGGCTCTTTTGTCGGGGCTATTTTGTCTTGGGCTATTTTGACGGGGTACCCATATATACATATAATCATGGGATTTCCTCAAAAGAAGCGTACAAATATTGTACAGTTGAGGGGGGAAAAAACGCAACATTGCACGTAATTTAGTTACTAATCAATGCAGAAAAATGTAATAGGTACCATTTGACGAGGAATTGTGAGTGCTTTTAGAAAATGAAGCTAAATTTTTAATTGGGGGGTTGTCTACATATTAAAACGCACACCAACGTTGATTTTTTTCAATGGTATAATGCCCTATTTTGATTTTATATTTGAATTTTGGGGTAGAAGAAATGCGAAAAAGTATATTGGTTGTATATTTTACTTTTTCTTTTTTTTTTTTTTAAAGAGTTATAAGCGTTCAAAGTTTGAAGATACTAATGTTAAATTCATGCAAATTTCTATTAACATATCTTTACAAAAAATAACTTGATTGATATATTATAATTATAATTATAATTATAATTATTTTATTTATTTATTATTTATTTTATTATTATTATTATTTTTTTTTTTTTTTTTTTTTTTTTTTTTTTTTTTACAAGATAAAATGAATGATCCCTTTTGATTCTGAAAAATATTTTTTATTATGAAAAATATTAATAAATTCATAATAAAATAATATATGATTTATGACCTATATTAATTTTTACATAAAATGAATCCTAATGCTGAAAAATATGTGTGTGCAAATTTGCAGCTCATTCCAGTTAGTTTTCTGGATTTGAATAAATCTTTCTTTTATAGAGACTTTGGGGCCATCTTTTATGCAGTTTTGCATGAGATAACGAAGAAAATCTTTAAAAATAAAAGAGAAAATTAAACAAAATATTTTAAAATTTTATTAACAGGTCAAACTATATACTACAACAACATCAAGCGGAAAAAGGAAAGAAACAAAAAAGATTATTTTAAGAGATTAGTGATAGCACACGAGAATTCTTGTTTTCTAAAGAAAACAGCGTTCTTAAACAAAATAATATAGAAAAGGGAAAGGAAACGTGACTTTGCGTATTCGTGTTAAACCCCTTCATTTACGTTAGCAAAAATATACGCAAGTGGTATTTACCTCATCGTTTACTGGTGATCAATTTTGAATCCTTTAAACAAACACTAGAACGAAAAATCAACTGAATAGGCGGGGCTTACTGTTTAAAATACACTCACTGCCATAAAAATTTGCGTACCAAAAAAGAATTGTCAGAATGAAACGAAATTTTACATACGTAAGTACAACGTTGATACAAGTAAATGATTACAAAATAAAGGCGAAATGATTATTTATTACAGAAAAAATTTCGAAAGAAGGGAGATTTTAGTACCCTGTTGGGCCACTTCTAGCCCGAATGCACGATGCGATACGGGCGAGCATTGAGGCATACAAGTCCCGTATGATGTCCTGTGGCATCTCGTTCCACATTAGTTGTAAACGCGCCTCTAATTCGTTCAAACTCGTAGGCTACCCAACTTGGAGTCCCAAGTGATCCCAGATATGCTCGATTGGTGACAAATCTGGGGATCGAGTAGGTCAGAGAAGGGAGGTATTGTGGCGGAGGTAGTCCTGTGACACCCTTGTTGTGTGTGGCTGAGCATTGTCCTGTTGAAAAATGGCTTCTGGAAGTCCTGCCATGAGTGGCAACACCTATGGCGGAAGGATATCACGAACTCCCACTAAAAATAATCCGAAGATACTTTTGAGAAAATAGAGTTTTCTTAAGACATTCTTCAAATATTTAAGAATATTTTAAGAATTTAGCTTTTTCTATAAAATATCTGCAGAAATTTTGAAGACATTCTAAAGAAATTTTGTAAACTTTCTTAAGAATGGGACAAATAACTTAAGATATTTTGCAGATAATCTGCAGATATTTTTAGAGAAAATTGAGATTATTTTTACTGGAGACGTACCTCTGGGCTGTCATGATGCCGTGGATCAATATTAGGTATGACTGTGTGTCATATGCTATGTCATCCCATACCATCACACCAGCTGTGAGTGCGGTGTGCAGCTGTAAAGCAAAGGCAGGATTGAAGATTTCACCACGGTGCCTCCACACACATGCGTGATTGTCATCACGGCCCAGATTGATTCTGGATTCATCGCTGAAGACGACCTGATTCTATTCGGTTGCAATCCAATCCCGTTGAGCGCGGCACCACTCCAAAAGGAGAAAAGGGGGTAGGTATTATTGGCAATACACGTAATGGGCGCCGCGATAGCAAATGTTCTTCAGCAAGGCGCCTTTTACGGGGGTATGTACAGACACAGGGACAGGTTGAGTTGGTGCTGCATATGTCCGGATGGTTGGCGAGACAGTTGGCGCTATGAGTATGTTTCATATGACTTTTTTTTTAATTATTGGTCTGTCGAGCGCGTCTTGAGCCTGGTCGCCGTGTAAGTGACCTCTCTCTTGTCCACTGGTCCCATCACCTCCTCACAGTAAAATCAGAACGGCCTAAGTGGCTAGTTACTCGCCGAGATGATCACCCAGATTCCACCATACAGATGATTCTTCCCCTCTCAGACTCTGACAGCTGCTCGTATTGTCTTCGATGGTGGCGTAATGGCATATCTATTTAAAAGCGTTCCTTTACAACAGGGCACAGCATGTCCTACTTTGGACCTTGCGCCAAAAAAAAAGCCATTCAACCAACCTTTACAACAGATTATGTACACAAAACAAGCTCTGCTTACTTGTTCAACGCCCACTGGTGGTATTACGCAATGCACAATCACGCTGCTTTTCTAATCATTTGCATATCTGCCTGGTACATATACCTCCATGCCAAGTTTCGTTACGGTCCAACAATTACTTCGTGGTCCGCAAATTTTTATGGCAATGAGTGTAGAAAAATTAGTGGACGTAACTGTCAATTAAAAAAACATATTGTCTATTGACAACCATCATTGGAATGGAAGACAGACTTAAATCACTTTTTAATTACCGTCATAGTTAAAAGATTAATCATTTAGTTCATATATTGCTTCTTTTTTTTGCGGGAGAGGGGGATTATTATTATAAAAGATACTTCACTTTTAAAAAATTATTTTTATAAATATAGTTTAATTAAAGAAACTATATTTTCATAGAAATTATAAAACAAATCGTACAGTTTCAAAAAGTTAAGCTAACCAAAAAACTGGTAAGTACGATTAAAAATGTTTAATGTTTACTTCATTATAGCTTACAATAATTTATCAATTGCCCATTGCGCAGCGCTAGTGCGGCTTAAAAAAATCCATCCATCCATCCTACAATAATTTATCTTGAAAAAAAAAAAAAAAAAAAGTTTGTGCGCTATTGTTGCAATAAATTATTTTGATTGGCCACAAAGGTTTTATTTATCATCATACAACGTCATTAATTAATATCAATTTTGTTAAACATTTATGTATATATATATATATATATATATTTATATACATATTGCAATATTATTGAAGTTCGCATATTATGTCGCTCCTGCAACATAAAATTAATAATTTTCATAATAAGGACAGAAAAATTAAGTTTTATTGGCGATCAATAATGCCATGATAGACCCTTTTTAAATGAAAAATACTGCATATTTTCCAAACAATATTGCCAACAGTCTGACCAATCATACGTGTAATGTATTTAAAAATACCTAAAATTGCATTATATTCATATACGTATTTACATTATTTTCTATAAAAGTATTTAGGTAACCCTGAACAACCAAAATCTGGGACAGTCAAAGTGCTGTAGAGATAACAGCATTTTTTATATAATTTATTTTTACATTTATTTTATTTATTTTCTTACAAAATTTTCGGTGTGAAACAATAACATTTTGTTCTTCTTCTACGATCTTAATTTTATTTTCCTAGATTTACAGATAACCCCCTAGCACATTTTTGTTTATAGCTATATGAATACTAAAGATAAAGTATACAAACTGTGTACTTTTCTGCACTGCTAGACTCTCAAAAATTCAAACATGAAGTCAAAATTGAATGTTGCTATTGAAAAAAATCAAAGTTGGTATGCATTTTAATATGTAAAGAAACTCCAATTCGAAATTTCATTTCATTATCTACTCACAACTGCCGGTCGAATGGTACTTATTGCATTTTTCTTCATCTATTAGCAACGGAGTTACGTGTTACTTAACAAAAAAAAAAAAAAAAAAAAGCCGCACTTGGATGTTTTTATTTCATTATTATTATTATTTTCAAAAATCACCAGTTTTAAAATTTAAACGCAGGGATGTAACGGATAGTGATTTTGCCGGATACCAAAAACTTGAAACACTAATGTCTGCTGGATACGGATATGCGGTATCTGGCAAAATTACCATCCATCACATTCCTATTTTTAAATGATTAAATTAGACATTTCTCAAAGAAAAAATAAAATTTATCCAAGTGGGGCTTTTTTTTCCCCTTGTCCTTTAGTATAAGTGAAATTATATGTTAAAGTTACAAGCCATTTGTAGCAATGTATGATACAGGGTGATCCAAAGTATTTGAGTTTTTCCTCAATTTGCGGTTGGTTCTCTAACTGCGATGTTAAAAAGGTGAGTTTGTAAATGATTTTTGCCTATTTGAAGGCCATTATAAGGCCTATTATAAAGCCATTCCGTTCACTATTACAAAAAATATGAAAAAAAAAAAAATCTAATAATTTGGTCACCCACTGTATAAGAACATTTCACGCCGAGTTTAACTGATGCATGCCACAGATTTATTTTTTGCAGGAACTGTGTATATAAAACAGTATAAGCAACTTTCAATTATATGAAGGATTTCTCCATAAAATTTCAATTATACAAAATTTTCCCTTAGTTCACTGGTCTAATTCTAAGTAACTCTCACATTTTCCACTAGAAAAATAATCTATGCTTTTTTTTTTATTATTATTATTAATTATTTGGACTCTAATGACCGTATTGCTTTGATTCAATTTCTTAGAAAGGCAAGATTTCGCAGAAAAGAAATCAAGTTTAAAGACTACCTTAGGGAGAACTCTTCCTGTAGTTAATTGAAAGCTCGCATAAGGCAATCTAAATAGCCACGGCTCATTGATCAAGTGTGTGGGTGTGTATGTATACGCTACAGGAAGGAAAAGTAAAAAAAGATTTTTTCCAATTGTATTGTATATAAATTAGTATTAAGAAAGTTCTCAATGACATCAAGCCTGGAGCGTTAACAGTCAGATGCAATATTTCTCTTTACCCATCTAATCCTACAGAATTTTTTTTAATCAGTATTAAAAGGATATCTCATTCAAAAAGGAACTTTTTCGAATTCTGTTTTTTGATATCTCTTTGAACCCGTCGCCTTTTATCTTAGAGAGGAAATTCTTTTAAAAAATAAAGCAAAAAAAAAAAATTGTTTTTGAGATTGAAAATTAGAGTTCTGAGTTTACTTGATGAAATTACACATTTAATTAATTAATTAATTAATTTTTACTGGTTACTACGATAAAAGACAATGTTTAAAGAGTGGAATAGAACAACAAAGCAACAAATTCCCGTAGGATTACATGAGGAGGACAAAATAGTGAATCTGACTGATTTGAAGAAGCAAACGCCAAGCGACACTATTCCGAAATGTTTCATCTGAGGAACTATTATCGTAGAAGTGCATTCTGAAGACGAAAAGTTAAAAAAAAAATCCAATTACATGATAATGCACCAAAATACTGGTATTTAATGATAACGAATAAAATAACCTTGCAAACAAACACCATAAAGGACAAAAACACGCAAACTTTTTTTTTTCCTGGTCGGGATAATAAAACCCGACTCTGATCTGAATTAAGCGACGAAAGATGGCACGAGCAGATCTTCGTATTGAATAGGCTCGGTGAGGCCCAGGCACCAATTCAAAGGCCTCCCCAAATTCACTTTCTATAAATATATTTTATGAATCTAATTTATTTTTCAGTTAGGAAAACAAAATAAAGACTCATATTCCTTCTCTACTGCTGTCCTAATAACGACACAAAGTAAGAAATGGTCCGAATACCAAATGTACAGTGGTCCCATCTAGTCTATATTTTATCTGACGCTATTTGTGAATACTAACAATTTTAGAATCCTTGCATCGACTCAAAAATAGAAGTAGCCAAGATATAGACAAATTGAGAACCCCTTCGTACAGTACTTTTCCAAATTCTCAGTTCAAAGAAAACAGCACGCTCTTATGCCAAAATATTTTAAAAGTTGAAATTTAGCAAATTAATAAATATAAAATTAGTCAGCGGAAAATTGAAGAGGGGGACCTTCTTTGACACTAGGTTTACTGAGTCTAAAGCTTGTCCTGGACACGAGGCAATTGAAAGCAGCTAAGAAATTATTTCGACTCAAAATAATTGTTGTGTGTGTTTTCAACGTATGTTATGTTTAAAAAGTTTCTGTGTATCAACAAAATCAGATTTTTGCTTAAGAACTAATCTTTCGAGTTACTGCGTATCATACAAAAGGCTCAATAAAATAATAAGATTAATATTATTTTTTTATCCATTTATGCAGGCCATCTCTTTTAAAATTCGCATTATCCTCTATCATTAAGTTTTCAACAGTTTGTTTTTGCACTTGCCATTTTACGAATGCAGTTAATTTTATTTTAGTTTGTTTGCTCATGCAGTGCACTAACTTTCGTATATACAGGATCTGTCGAAAGTCACATCTTACACCCTGTATCTTAGGATCGCGTCAGAATTTTTGAAAATTTGAGGGAGATTTCGTTCAATAAAAAAAGGGGTCACAGGGAAGGGGACTTGGAATTTTTGAATGAAAGGGGTCTTTTATTAACTAGATGGGAAGGTCTTTCAAGACAAATGTTTTGTCAAAATAAAAAAAAAATAAAAAAAGTTTTGTCCTACTATGCATATTTAGGAAGTAATGAAGGATTAAAGTTTTCATTTAAAAGTCTTCTTCCCTACCCTCTTTCATTGTGAAATTGCCCGTCTGCGCAGCACTAGTGCGACATAAAACCCAACCAACCGACCAACCCTCTTTCATTGTATCTTGAAAACACCTTGGAAATTCTGAAAACTGCAAAAAAGTGCTTAATCTATTTGAATGTACATTAATACATTATATATATGTATATATATACAGTCGGTAACAAAAGTCTCCGAACACTAGCAAAAATTCCTATATAAAAAAACGTACACTTAATACAGTTTTGTTAAATAAATCCTTGTCGAATCCTGCTTTTAGGCTGACTAAGAACAGGATTCGACAAGGATTTATTTAACAAAACTGTATTAAATGTACTTTTTTTTATATAATAATTTTTGCTAGTGTTCGGAGACTTTTGTTACCGACTCTATATGTAATGTATGAAAAGGAGGGCTGTACGCATCTTAGAAAGGATAAGGAGTCCACCAGTTTAGCTAATAATCCTTCATTAAGTTCAAGGTGCAGTCATGGGCCGGGCATTAGACATACTGAGCAGATAGTTCCGGAAATAGTCGTGTGACGATGGTCAGCGATTATCCGCCGTAGCCGCGGGACCCCGGAGGGCCGCAAATCTCCGTTAAGATTTACATAATGCAGTAAGATTTAACGTGAGTTTATTAGGCAAAAGAAACTCAGAAAAAGCCATGAGTTCTCGTGAGTTCTAGCTTAAATAACGTTCATTTCGATGCAAACCCAAACTTTTCGTATGGATTCTCATTGGATAGTTAGCTGAGCTGGTTCCCGCCTAAGCTTTATTATTTGTCAATCCGGACATCTGGGATTAAGTATTCTGCAATGTTTTGCCGCTGAACTTGACGATTGCATAATTTTTATTCTAAAAGTTGTTCTCAAATCTATTCCCGCGTTATGACGTGCTTTGCTGTAAAACTAATTTTACGTGGGCTCTAAAATAGAATTCCCATTAAGGTGTTCTTAAATTTAAGAGTCATTCTGAGATATTTTAAATTAATATTAAGTTATCACTTAATATTAATTTAAAATAATAATTTAAAATCTTAATTATTTTTATCCTTTCATATATATATATATATATATATATATGTGTGTGTGTGTGTGTGTGTGTGTGTTTGTGTGTGTGTGTGTTTAAGTTATTCCGCCGTGCTCTTGAAATATAGGGCAGAGGGTGGAACTTCTCGTGAAGTGTTTAATGTGACATTATCTCTTTTTAAAAAATTCCTACGAATAAACATATTTTTTAAATGCTTGTTTTGAGAAGATTTCTCCAACGAGCTAACAAAGAACTCCTTCCCATTTGAAGTTTCAAAGTTGCCCTCTGGATGCTTCTATTTTCCCCAGCTTCAATATTCTAAAACCAAATTAATTCCCTCTTAAATTGATGAAACACTTTTTTACAGTATTCGGAATTTCCAATGTTTTATCGAGATAAAATGAGAAGGGAGAAAGGGAGGACTTTAAATGAAAATTCTAATCTTTCCTAACTTCCTAAAAAAAAAAAAAAAAAAAAAAAAAGTAGGATGAAGCTCTTTTTTTTCTCTTTCTTTCTTTCTTTTTCTTTCTTTTTTTTTCCCGAGAAAATGTAAAAAGGGGGAAAAAAACTTTTTATCGAGCTAACAAAAGACCCCCTTCCCATTTGAAATTTTAAAATTTGCCTCCTAAATGATTCACTGTGCCCCCCAAACCTTTTTTTTTTTTTTTTAATAAGTGAAATCCTCCTAAAATTGAATGAACACGTGCTCTATTGTTTTCAGAAATTCCGGTGTATTCCCAAAATAAAGGAGGTAGGGTGTGACTTTTGACGTACCCTCTATATATATATAAAGGGGCACAGCACTTTTAACAGTTCCTGAAAGTACAAAAGGACGCGTTTAATCTTTTTTGTTTAAAACAATTGCTCTAAAAGCATAGAAATTTTTAAATGTTTTTTGCAAATATGAGCAAAAAATTTTAAGGAGTAAGTTTAGAAGTGATTCGTGAAAACTTTACATTTCGCAAAATACTTCATGCGATTTGCATAAAACTTATTTTAAACAGAACATAATACTCTGGGCTATAATGTGAACTATACTCTTCATTACTGTTTAATTATGCAGCGAGTTATTAATTTTTAATAATTAAAAAGAAAAAAAAACTTTGAATATTTTTTCCCCATTTAACCATATATATATATATATATATATATATAACCATATATATATATATATATATATATATATATATATATATATATATTACAAATTAAAGAGAGCTGCATAATTCTTTTCAATTTTTTAATTATATGAATATGTAGGGTAATGATTCTGAAGCGATATTTAAAATTTTTTATGAAAAATCATGAGTGCAAGCGTCAAAAAACTGCATTTTGAGAAAAATCATTTAATGTCGAAGTATTTGCAACATAAATAGAACAATTGTATTTATAATTTTAATTATATCTCAGTAAGTATTTAATGTACAGTAATACATACAGTATGTAATATTTACAATTTTAATTATATACTTTAGTAAGTATTTATTGTACAGTAATATATATAGTGCATTGGAATAGTCGTTAATGGCATTCACTTACTCAGAATAAAATAACCATTTGAAATACGTGAAAATCTCACATTCGATTTTCCTGGCCAATATTTTGGATATATTCTTTTTTGAAATGGCGTGCGTATCATGCATATGCAATTCCTTTATAGTGTTAAACAAAATAATTCAGATGTGTTGTTATCAATCGGTGATAAGTGTTTGGATTGGATTAATTAAGGCACTAAACAATTGTAAAGTTATTTAAATTTACAATTTCTTTTAAAAGGTGAAGAACTTGGGATCAAATCTGATTGATTGCACTTGTCCTAAGCCTGAGATTTTTTAAAGGTACATTCTATACTTTGTTCCTTATACAAACTGTTACAATCCTTTCACAGGACCACCCAAATTATTTCGAATACATTAGTCCCTATAGGCAATAACTATTTGAAACCCATTTTAGTGTGATCCTATTAATTCCTGATCAGCAATATTTCCTACGTTATTGAGGCACACTGTAATATACACTTTATTTTTTATGTTGCGTTCAGTATATAAATTAGTTGCTTAGAGCAACAAGAAATAGTCGTAATGCATTATCGTTTACGAATAAAAAATGTATATCTTTGTATAAATTTTTTCCTTGTACGAAATTTTAGTGCTGAATTAAATATCCTCTAAAATTCTTATAATATAGTTTGTAGGCAATAATATAACTTTGATTATTCTAATATACTTTTTTTCTTTATCAAATGTGTATGGAAGATGTGAAATATAGTGAAATGTACCCACCCACCATACCAAAGGTAATTAATCCGTTAGGGAGGTGGCCTTTTAATAGAAGATCGACAGAAAATCATAATTCAGACAATAATTTTTATAAATTAAATGGTTTCAGATATTGAAATTTACATTATTCGTCAATATATATATATGTATATAAAAGACAGAGAGAGAGAGAGCTTTGTAATAATTCTTAATATTAGTCTGAATTTTAAAAGCCTTTTAGCTTTTATCCCAAAGGTTCTTTTTCTATATTGTTGATTACTTTTTCTATATTCTATCCAATTGTTCAACATAGCATGTTTTCGAGTGAAAAATATGTCTCTATTAATCTATTAATTTCCATTTGAGTTTTTTGGGAGGAAATACTAATTTTATGCTTTGATTTTATACATTATATGGATTTAACGGCTTTTTTAAATGCCCTGGAATAGAGGTGGATATTTACAGAGGTTTCCTTGCATAAATTATTCGGTCGTAGTTTTAGAAAAACAGTCCACGATACTCATGATTTGTCTCTTTAATTATAAATATTTATAACAAAAACTGGATTTTTAAAGAGAAAAAACAGATAAGTGTTTTCACTGAAATATCTAGGAAGGTGGCCTATTTACTATCCTTAATTATTAAAGTTAATTAATCATACAAATTTCCTCTCTACATTATTTTTGCAATATTAACAACTAAAAAATAACCCTTTAAAGTACGCGGAAATTTTAGTACTGAATGACGACAAAAAAAAAAAAAAAAAACTTGTTAAACAAACACCATAAATTTTTAAGACACGCAGCATTTGTTACGAAAAAATATATTTAATTCCGCACCTTCGTCTTGCTGCTTTACTGTCTACTTTATTTCGCCTGATAAAGAGTTCTGTTTCATTTATTTCGATCTAAAACAAATATTGCGCAGCTTTACAATTAATGGTGTTTGCGTACAAAACTGTTATTCATAAACTAAGAAAAAAATTGATTGCTCTCATTTCTGCAGTGAATTAGATATTCAAAAAATGGTGTCGCATCCTTTGCATACTTAGAATATCAGAGATAATTGAAACAAAACAAACAACAACAACAAAAAAAAAAAAAAAAAAAAAAAAAAGAAAGAAAGAAAGAAAGGAAAAGAAAAGAAAAATCTTCATTTGACTAACAGTGTCGATTTGAAAGTTGATCTACCATCCTTCCTTTTGATCGCTGATAACACCTTTTGGAAATGCATCGTTGCTTCCAGTTCCCAATCAGTAAATCGAGATTCGTTGATTTGAGAGAAAGTTATTCGAATAGGGTTACTGTGTAAAACTGCCAAATCTGATGCACTAAAAATAGGATTTAAAAAAAATATATATAATGTGTTTTTAGGGGAAAATTTAAAATAAGTGCATTATTATTAGCATTTTTATAATTATTCAGAATTTAACAGTCGAATAACTAAACATTTACGACTATACAAAAATATTTGTCAATATAAATAGATAAAACAATCAAATAATATTATATTTAGAACTAGCGGGCTTTGCCTACTTTGTTGGTCCCTATATTCAAGGGAATTTTCAAAGAACATTAATCACTATATTTTATATCACTTTATAAAAATAAAAAAATAAAAATAAATAAAAAAAAATCCAGTAAAATCTTGTTTTGGGTTACCGGCGCAATATCGGTTAAGGGTCCCCTGTGCTTGCATTTGCTCTTCAATGGGATATTTTAATTTATGTGCTAATTGGGCGATAAGTGGCGTTGTTATTATTAAAAAACTGCGTTTTTCTGACAGATTATCGTCTTTAATCTATGACAATAGATAGCAGCACCAAACAATCTCACCAGCTGCAAAAATTTTAATAAAAAAATAATAAATACATGAACAATCGAAATTTCGAAAAACGGACTTCGAGATGCATCAGGAGAGGTCAAAACAAATCTCTGTGAAAAATTCTGTAGCTCTGCGATCAACCGTTTGCCTACAAACTGACCAACACACCTCTAACCTTAACTTTGTTTCTTTTGTTTTTTATATGATATAGGATGATGTGAAGACACGTCAAAATTTTCTTTTATCAATTGCCCCTTTTTCTATTAATTATTTACAAAAAGCAATGTGTCGGTCCTTAGAAGACCGAACGCATGACTTTCGGGTTATTAGCACGACGCTCTAACTAACTGAGCTAATGGGCCACGAAAAGATCCTTTATATTTACTTTTCTATATCTAATATCGATAATTTCAGAAATTTATATATTTTATTTAATTTTAAAAAAATCTATTAAAAATTTCGAAAATCAGTCTTCGAGGTGCATCAGAAGAGATCAAAACGAACCTCCATGCAAAATTCTATAGCTTTGCGATCAGCCGTTTGCCTACAAAACGACGGGCACACACAAAGGCACACACATCTTCTTTTATGATACAGGATGACCTAAAAGTAACAGAAAAAAATATATTATTCAAAAAGTATTGACCGTAGCACTACGCGGTTTTCACTGAAATGCACAGAAAGACATGGATTTTTTTTTTTTTTTTTTTTTTTTTTTTTTTTAGGCAACGAAACATTTATCAGTAAATTAGTTTAAATTTTCTTCATCAGATAGCGTTTCAATTGTAAAATTACTTTTTTAATGTGTCACAGTACATACAACAACGTAACTAGGACTATAAATGCTCAGTGAACGGCTATCATTTATTAGAATGACCGTCAGACGTTGCGCATTGGAAATTTTCCTAAAAAAGGCTTCAGAATTCGAAATATGGCATCATTTGATCAGGCGAATCTGTTTAAAAGGTGAGAGGCTACCGCAAATACAGGGCTGTATGTTGGTGAGAAATGTAACTAATATTTTTTCTTAAATGTATATATATATATATATATATATATATATATATATATAATACCATGCTTTTCTATACATTTCAATAAAAATCGCATAGAGCTACTCTTAGTACTTTTCGAATATTTTTTTTTTTTTATCTGCGACTTTTGGATCACCTGGTATGTAGGGAAGATAATCACTGCGATATCTTTTTCTTTCACTTATTGTTATTTGTCTGTCCTTGTTGTCTCATTAATTTTTAAAGACAAATCTAACATACACATAGTGACATAAATTACACAAAAACGCATTTTCATAAAAGTGATCTTTAACTACTAAATTAATAAATATCCAGTCTCTTCCGAAGTATTTTACAATCTAAAAAGATGTAGCTTTAAAGAAATTAATAATCTACTCTTTCCTTTTAATTGCTGTAAAAGGTCTAATCCTTTTAAATAATTTTTCAAACTACTTATTTTTGGGGCACAGTGTGATGGTCATTTTGCGAAAACAAATAAAACAACCTTTTTCTTCATAAATCAATCCAATTTTGGGCTGTCATACATTGGTACCGTTTGAAAGCAACATCAGACGCCTTTTATAAAATCTATAATAAAATTCTCAATCTAGTCATAATTTAACCTTATTATTATTATTATTCCTTTTCTTATTAGTGTACCCATTTGGATAAATCTGAAATGAAGAAAATATTTTCTAAGTATAAAAGCGTTGTAAAAATACAATAATAAAATAAAATAAAGTTAGAATGCATGCTACAACTGTTTTGGGCCGAAATAATTAGGTACGACTTTGCATCAGGTGAAAGAAAAGATTAGATACAAAGGCAACGTGAAAGAAGTAACGTTGTCGTTGACCTATTCATTGATTCGTTATTAAAAAGACGCCATTTTGCAGAGCAGTGCATTTAAGTCAAAAGGTCTTGAATATGTACATTTGAAAAAATAAAATAATGAGAAGAGCAGATACATACTCTTTTCATTCTCATTCCGTAGTGGTGACTGATTTTCATGTGATTTGTATAAAATCTTATTCCACATACTTGGTAGAAGAAAAAGGTGATAAGTATCTTCAAAACAACACTTTATCGAAACGGATCGCGAAATCTCTGTTGATTAATCAATAACAATTACTTCATTGAATATTTAAAGTTTATTTTGTACTATCAGAAAGATAATGTCAGATACCAGTATTACGTTTTCAAAAACTTCTCCCCTAATGATAAGTTTTTTTTTTTTTTTATATAATAATTAATTTCAAAACAGTTAAATAAAGCTTGATTAAATTTTTGAAAACGTACTTCCATTTTTAAAACTATTGAAATTTAATTAATATATTTTCAAAACGCAGTACTTTAAAATAGTACGCCATAATTTTTTGATAAAGTAAATTAGAGAAAAGTCGTCTTATTCTATAGAGAGTAACAACTTTGTATGGAAACAACATATGTTTAAAAAATATGCAATAGTTGTTTCGGGGCAGTAAAACTGTTGCGTGTTTTCGCATTTCATGGTTTGAAAATTCTTCTCCACCCTTGAAAATCATCGCATTTTTCAGCAATTTAGGGTGTTTCCTTTCAAAATTTGGATTCTCCAAAATTCAGTATTAGTTTTTCAGTGTATTTCACTGCAGTCCTATGGTAACAGCCATTATAAGTTCACATGAGATTTGGCGATTAACGATAACACTGCTCCGCAAAAAAAAAAAAAAATTGAGATCTGATACCATTCTGATTCTTATGTAAAATGACCTCCTGAATCCGAATATGACTTCCATTTTCCCCAGTCACCCACCGTTTTGTAGATACACCCCCCCTCCCCTCAATTTCTTTCCCTATTCGATAATTTTATGACCATGAATTTGATTTGAAGAATGAAAAATAATTAATTTAACACCTAAAAACAAAATATATATATAAATAGTTATAAAAATAACATTAATAACAGATTAAAAAAATATAAGATATGTAATGCATAATTTCAGTGGCAACCCCCCCCCCCCTTCCTTTTCCAACCAAAATTTTACCCTTGTCGCAATTATCAATGATTTAGACTCTGTAGACCCTCAGAAGATATTCAACGGTTAAAATAATCCTCCCACCTCCTACAAATCAAATTTATAGCTATAAAATCACCGAAAAATGATAAAAACAGGGGGCCATTCCTAAAAAACGGTGGGTGATAGGGCAAAATGCGCGTCATATTCGGATTCAGGAGGTCATTTTACATAAGAATATGCTGAAATGGTGTCAGAGGCAATTTTCAGGCCGAGCAGTGTAATCATTGAAGGATTCCAGCACTGTTGTAAAAACAAATATATAAATAAATAAAATAAAGGCGGACGATTAATTTTTTGACACAGGCATTAGAACATTTTTAAACAAACATACATTACCACTTTGCGTGTAACTCTTGAAATGAGAAAAATGAAAGGAAAATCGAAAAATGAAAATATCTAAAAAATATTTCCATTTTTTAATAGTTGAAAAATTATTTTTTTTTCCCCTTAATACATTTAATATTTGTAAAATGACCGAATCGTTATTTTAAATAAAAAGGAAAATGGTCAGAATTAAGGAAAATTACTTATGGACTGTGGACTAATCATTGGATCCATTCTCCTCAAACGAAAATGAATTAAGAAACAAATATTAATGTTTGAAAGAGATCAAGGCCACCATTTCTGAAGCCTTTCTCGTTCAGAGGTGGACAAGAATTTTCAGAACAATGAACGCAAATTTCTGTTACTTTTGAAAGATGTGAATGTTTCGTAAGCTCAAGAATAATGATTTGATTATTTCTCCTTTCCCGTAATTCAAAATTTGTTAATTAAAAAATAAAATAAAATAAAATAAATGCAGCCAACAATTTTCTTGCTTTTTCGAATAGTGTTTTGTGTTTTTATCTAAATGTCAATATGATAAGGCTCACTATTTAGAATACCACTACTTATACAAAGCAATTCTTGCATTATTCAATCGAAAAATATTACCGAAAAAGACGACTAAATATTTCAATTAAGAAAAGAAAGAAAAATCATTCAGTTTGCATAGATTCTAAACACTCTCCAACTGTACTTACCCGTTACATTTTAATCTATTTTGTCTAACCTTAAAAAACGTTTTGGCTTTTATTAGCAAAAATTAGTTTGATAGATTTCGAAGAAACATAAATTGTTTTTGTGAAGCCCTCAGTAACTATTGCTTCTGTAGTATATTCTCTAAAAAACAACAAGGCTGCAAAGGTACAGTTTATTTCTAACAATGCAATAAGATTTTTCAAAACAGCATCTTTATAGTTTTATTTCTAAAGAGGTTTTTTAATCTAAATTTCTAATCACTGATTGCTTTTTTTTTTTTTTTTTTTTTTTTTTTTTGAAGTGAAAACTTCTTTAGGCGCGTTGAGCACTATTGGGTGAACAAAAGTCATGGAACTCGCGTCATCGTCACCGAACGCTTTCCATTTGAAGTGAAAACTTCTTTAGGCGCGTTGAGCACTTTTGGGTGAACAAAAATCATGGAACTCGCGTCATCGTAACCGAACGCTTTCCACGAGCTATTATGTATACTGTGTATATATATGTACATAGATATACCTCCGTGCGTTATTAGTATACATTATATATATGCAAAGAGTATATCTCTCTACATATACATCCATAGATGTAGCGTACGGCGCGGCATGTCTCATATACATATATATATATATGTATAAAATGTATACTAATACGAGTAGTATACTGGCTATTGTCTCTTTCTAGTTCTATACTCTATGTATGTATGTACTTTTTCCACAGTATATACATAGTTCACAAAGTACAAGCACATGTTTTTATACAGACTGTTATATTCTTCTTTTTGCTTTCAATATAAATTTAAAGTTTAAATGATTACAGTTTAAATTGGTCATTAACACTTCTTTACAAACCAAAAATAATTCAAAAATAATAATTTAATAGCTCGACGATACAATTCACAAGTTACTTAGTTTTCACTTTTATCGGCAGTCCCTAAAGACTGTCCCGCATTTTTTTTTTTTTTTTTTTTCTTTCTTTTGTCCTGTATATCGTCTACATTCTGCATACGCGATCATAATGTACTAAAATAAAAGTCTCCATCACTGAAAATTTGCGTTTGCAAACTTTTCCTCGTATCCCATAATGTACCAGAAAAACTTTTTGTAGCCCCGCAAATCAATTAGTTACGCTAATCATAACTTATTTTTCAAAAAAAAAAAAAAAAAAAAAAAAAATAGAAAGAAAAAAAAAAGTTTCTATTCATCTTATATCTTTACCGTGGACCGCAGTTACGATTAAATTTTGTCGAAATGATACAATAGTGACGTAAGGTGATATCTGATTGATCAACGCAAATCGGATTCACGAAATCACAAATTCGGCTGCTAGTAAGAGATTTCGGAAAAATTTTATCTAATGCATTTCAAATGTGCATTTTCTAAAAGAAACTAAAATAATAATAATAATAATATTGACATTTTGTGATGGAACGCATGCACAAAATCTCGTATTTAGAAGTATATTTCGACGAATTTAAAGCTAGCTAAGCATGGCAATTCATCGTTGGTTATTCAGCAAGGCGGTGGTAGAGCTATCTGTTGATCGAAATCAAAATCATCATATTAAGATATAATTTTAATATAACAGTAATTTAACTTAGTTCTAAGAATTTTTAACTTGGCAGAAAAAAGAATTATTTTCTAAAAATCAAATTGGAAAGCAACGATTTAATTCTCTTTTGTTAAGAAAAAAAAGAAAAAAGTTATTTATACCATTTTCAGTGCAGAACATGCTATAGTGAAATTGAATGACGTATATTAAATTCAAACAATTCCATAAGTATTAATGGAAACTAAAGCGCTGATAGACAGATTAATTGAAGCCATAATCACTTTTAGACATTGCTGGAATGTGTTAAAAACGCTTAACAAAATTGAAAATGCAATTTCGGAAATTTCCAATTATAACCAGCCCCTAATATGTCTGAATATTTCTGTGTGGCTCTTTAAACTGTCCTGCTAATCATACCATATTTCTGGGTAAAGTAAACCCCCCTCCCCTTCAATTAATTATGTCATAAACTGTGCATAGGTAAGGTACAGGTTATTGTCGCAAGAACTATATAAATTTTTGTTAGTACATGCCTTTTTTTTAAGGTATACTAAACACAACTCTTATACATCAAATTACTTTAATTTCGTTTTAATAATTTTAAATTGTTTAAAACCTAACAGAAAACTGGTTTGTTGTACGTTGCTTTACTAAGGTGTGATCATTACGAGATATGGCGTGCTTATTACTTTTATAGGAAAGTAGGAAATAATTTACAAATATCACGTCATATTGAAGCCAGGGACCGATTTACTCACTTGGAGGCCCAGGGCACTCATGTTTAATGCCCCCCCCCTCCTCCCTGTACTTTAATATTTACAATCTGATATTACATTAATTATACAGAGAAAATATTTTTTCTGCACAGTATTATACACTAAGGGACTTTAAAAAAAAAAAAAAAAAAAAAAAAAGGCTGCACTTGGATGTTTTCTTTTTCAGCAATTGTCAATTTTAATTTTGAAAAGCAAATTTTCGAACAGATTTTACGTCTTCCACGTACACTTTAGGATTGAACCAAGTGTTAAAAACAAAATTCAGTTTTCAAGAAAATTATAATCTTATAAAGTATTTCACTTTTCAGCATTACTTTTTCAGAGCTTAGTATAAATTTTCAAGAAAATTTATATTTTTGCTATAATGAAAAAAATTATAATGAAGGATTAAATGACCGCTGATTTATTAAACAGCCCAGTAGTATCGCTATCTATTGAAGAAAAAATGGCAAACATTGATCATCATAGCAAAATTAAGGAAATTTTCAATTTCATTTTTTTTTTTTTTTTTTTTTTTTTTTTATGTATGATACAATTTCTTGGGGCCCCTTCAGTATGAGGGCCCAGGGTACATGCCCCGAATGCCCTGCCATAAATCAGGCACTGATTGAAGCTAATTATATATCATCATATGAAGTTTATTACATTATTTAAAACTGACATGAACTGATATATATTTTAGATTTCACTACAGAATGGTTGTAACTGCAAATCGCTTGCTTAAATTTATATTCTTTTACAGAGACGCACAAAGGAATTCGGATACATTATTGTCCATTGAGCAAATATTCGAACTTAAGAAGAAATATTCAAATATCCCATTGTACTTTTCACTTATGATTATTTAATGAGTTATTCGACTATTCAAATTTGTTTGAATGCCTGATAATTAATAAACGTTCCTAAAGCCGACAGGACCCACCTCAAAAAAAAAAAAAATTATGCTTTTCGTTGTCAATATAGGTTCAACTTCAGTCCCTCTACCATCATAAAAATAATCTGTAGAGTAAAAATCTTTCGACTTTAATTTATTCACGTATTTATTTTCATCATTAATATTGTAGATATATTTGTATTTCATACGAATTCTAAAATATTTCAAAAATTAAGTTTATTATCATTATTATGTCCGATTTTTTAAATGAGAATTCATACGTATGATGATTCAGCTTTTATTAAAAAAAAAAAAAAATTGATACCTTAATAATTAAAAATATAAAAGTTCACAGAAAGAACACGCGTGCACAGCGATTATATATATATATATATATATATATAATATATTTATAATATTATATATATATATATATTATATTTATATAATATATATATTATATATATATATAATATATTTCATTTGTTTCACCAGGTAGATACCATTAAGATCTATTCTGTGTAATATATATTTCTTCAAGCGAATATTAATTATAATATTTATTATATATATATAAAAGAAAGAAAGAAATTGATACATAGCAGAGCCTCACCCCCCAAGCCTCTATTTTGCAGATTTTTAAAGCAGCGCGCGAATTTTCAGAACGGAGAATGTAAGCTGGATTTTTTTTTTTTTTTTTTTTTTTTTTTTTTCGAACACACAAATTTATCGAGAGATCAAAAATAGTTACTTTTTATTTTTATTATTGTTTTTATTTTCCAATTATTGGATACTGGTATGCTAATAAAAAGGGGCTGTTATTGCGGAATTGTAGTCTGCCGTTTTCTTGGCGTCAGACATAGCTTTTTTATTATTTTCTTTGGAATTATCCGATTGGCCGAGCTGACAGGAAGTTCATCCGTTACCCCCCCCCCCCCCCCCCCCCGCTACAGTTTGACCTCCCTGGTTACTTCTTTGAAATCTTGGAAAAAAGTGAACGAAGGGGACCAGAAGCAGCAGCGCCGCCTGTCGCCAGGTTGAGAACTAACGGATTACCTGAGACCGTGCGTCACTTGTTGGTTTTCCACCGATGGTGAAAGATGCTTCGGTTAGCGACGTTGATCTTCCTCATCTTTGGAGTACGGCATCACGCCGATGCAGGTAAAGATTTCTCCGATTTTATTTTATCACTATTATGCTTCTT
The DNA here is from genome assembly GCA_963930645.1 of Salticus scenicus. NCBI lineage: Eukaryota > Metazoa > Arthropoda > Arachnida > Araneae > Salticidae > Salticus > Salticus scenicus. Next base: position 21,323,729 of record OZ005657.1, on the reverse strand, counting down.
CTAATGACTTTGTAAAATCTTGACGTTAAGAATTATTTTTCTTTCGATTACATTTTAATGCGTTTTTAAAACATTTCAGTTTCTTTATTGAAAAAAGAAAATTTGGAATAAAAGAAATCAAACAGACATTTTTAATTGTATTGGCGTAAACTAATCCGATTTGAAATAATTTAAAGATTGCATTCTGTATAAATGAATGCATATTATTTTGCCTATTGCATGACTTTTTCCTAACATTTCCATAAAAATGCTGGAATTATAATTAAAAATATGAAATTTAAGATTTTTTTTAGTTAATTATCTATTGGCTAATGCTGCTCTCTAATCACTTCGTTTCTTTATATCAAAAAGTTTATATTATAAAAACAGTCACGTAATAATTTTTATCTTTTTTTTTTTCCCCCGAATTTAAGTAAGAACGCCGATTTTTATAAGATTTTCAACATATTTTGTTTAAAAAATATATGTTTTGGGTTCAGGACCTGAATACACGTGTGTGTTTAGTGTTTGGTGTTAAGGCCGATTCACTTCACGAGAGTCGTAGACCTGGGGTGGTGTGCCCTCCTTGGGGGTCATTCAAAGTTATCCTAGTTTGTATTTACGCGAGTTTCGGAGAAAACCACGGAAAGCTCCGAACGGCTAGATCGATGAGTGCGACCCGTGATCGAAACCGGCAGTTCCCTTCTACCAGCTTTGAGCGCAGAACAGCTAGACCACGGGTGGGGATGAATTTTGCGAAAGGGCCCTTTTAATTATATGGAATTTTGTGAAGGGGCAGACAAAAGGGCCCCATGTTTTTGGCTGAGTCGATCTTGATACTCTCCATAATATTTCGCCTGACGAAGAGTAGTCTTTAATTACTTTTGGCATATTATGTAAAAAATAAAATAAAAACTTTTTAGACATTGGGTTCTTGATCTAAGGGCCTGAATCTGAACGACACGTGCACAATTGAGGTTATAATGGCTTGAGTTTAAATTTTCTCATAAGTTAAAAACAATATTTTTTCAACTTTTACTTTTTCTTCTGCAAAAACAATAGGGTAAGTGCACCAGTGATTAACACTTTTAAAGCAATCTGATTTTTTTAATGAAAGCCATTCAGAACCACATATATGTTAAAATATATACATTTGATAACAATTATTATTTTTTTATGAATTTTTATTTGACACCCACTCAATGTTCCAGTAATTGACACTGCCCGTTTTTCCTTTTATTATTAATTGGCACCCTATGTTCCAGTGTTTGACACTGCTGGTTATTCATTTTACCAGTTATTAGCACCCTATGCTCCAGTGTTTGACATAAAATGTTAAAATTCTTATATGTAAAATATATGATTTTATTATTTTTCTTATTTATTAATTATTTCGGGATAGATGTCAATTACTGGAGCATGTCAATCACTGGAGCACTTACCCTATATAAGTATTACTTAAGTTTTATTATTATTATTATTATTATTTATTTATTTATTTATTTATTTATTAAGAACAAACGCGATTTTGATAACAGATTGTTCGAGTGTTTTTTTTTTTTTTTTCCTTTATAAACAACGTATATAAATATATATGTAATATTTTGTGTGTGCGTGTGTGTGTGTGTGTGTGTACATTTGTAACTACAAATAATAATTAATTTTATATTTCCTTTAAAATAAGTAACAAAAATTTTTATTAGTATTATTTCGTATTATATTTAATTTATTGTCGTTGTTAATGAACTTTAAAAACTGTAATTGTATAAAATTCTTCGCAAATTTAAATTTATAGAATGATGACAGCAATTATATTTTTAGTGTATAATACTAAATTATATATATATATATATATATATATATTAAAGTAATTTAAATACTTTTGCTTTTCACAAAGTTATTGGAAAATTACTATAAAAAAATTCTTAGATTCAAAAATTCATAAAAACCGGGAAGTAGATTTGAGAGCAACAACCCATAATTTTATTAACCAAGTCTCCGATGCCATTCTTTGACAAAATACCTAACTCAGATTTTCTTTATAAGTGATATTGGTGGTTCAAAATCATTATTTCCATACTTAACACCTTTATTACTTTAAGGGGGTAAAAAAAAGGGGGGGAGAGATGCAATGAGAATACTATATTGCGTATAGGAAACCTTACTATATGGCAAAGTAATTTTGAAAAATGCCTTATTATCACTTAATAAATTGAAACGGGGAAGGCAGAAAAAGGTATTAATTTTGTTTTCCGAAAAAGCAAAAATTTTAAAAGATATTTTACCATAATAATCAAAGAAGCAAAAATTTTAATTATTAAAGTACATTGCTGATATAATAATAGCACGACGTTGCACTCAAATGCACCAAAAAGCTGGTAATAAATGATAAAAATTTCTTTCTTTATTTATTACAGGGTGACAAGAAATAACTTGGACATACATGATACATTATAACTTTAATGCTAATGGAAATATTACGACCAAACTTTAAAATAAAAATGAATACATCATTTTGTCTAATATATTTGAAAATTTTTAAAGTGGCTACCTTTAGCCTTAATACAGTGCTTTAACCCTTTCATGGTCATGAACGCGTATACACGGTCAGAGTTTTTTACTTCTGAATCATATATTCATTGCTACGAATTTGCTAAATAGAAAACAATCAGTTTCTCAGTATTCCTGATAAATTTGTAATATTATTAGTATTTAATGACTTAAAAATATATAAAACGCATCCGACTAAATGGCTTCGAAACGAAAAATTTATAAATGGCGTGACCATGAATGGGTTAAACATGTCACAAAATTTTCGGCTATGGGCCGCAACTCACTTACTGATATTTTATCCCATTCCTTGCATAAGGATTGCTTTAGGGATGCCAAAGTTTTATGAGGTTTAGCACACACCCTTGTCTCCAAGATGGACCAAACAAAATAATCCATTGGGTTCAAATCGGGGGAATACAGTGGCCAATCTTGAGCTCGAATGAAGTCAAGAAAATTTGTCTTGGACCAATCTTGAGTGCCTTTAGCTCTGTGTGCAGGTGTGGAATCTTGTTGGAAAGTCCATCTTTTGTTTCCAAAGAACTTTTGCGACCAAGGTAAGACAACATCTTCCAAACTGAGTTTGCGATATGTTTGTTGATTAATCTTTATCCCTTGATCAACAAAAAACAAGTGGTGTTTTCCCACTAGCACATATCCCACCCGAAACCATTACAGATTGGGGTTGTTGACGCCGTTCAACAATGCAAGAAGGTCCAGGTGCTTCTGCTGACCAAACTCTATCATTATGGCTATTGTGAGTTTGTTCAATCGAGAACAGAGTCTCATCTGTGAAGACAAATGTTTGTTATCGATCACCTGCGGCCCGCTTTAACAGTTCTTTACACCTTTAAAGTCTTGTGCGTTTGTTCTCTGCTGTTAGCTTTTGAGCCTCTTTCATTTTGTAAGGGCAAAGACCAAGCTTTACATTTGCCATCAGACGTGCGGTTTCTCTGTTGATCGTCATCTCTCTAGCAACCTTTCTCATTGAAATCCTAAGATTTCGTTGAACTCTGTTTTTGATAACTTTCCGGTTTCTTGATGTGTTAACTGTGCGCTTTCTTCTTCTTCCTGGCCTGTCACCATCATGTCCGAGTTCTTTAAAACTTTTGATTGTGTATGAAACCGTCTGCTTAGGCACTTTCAATAGTTGAACAATTTCACATTGTTTCTTTCCTTGCTTATGTAATTCAAGTATGGCAGATCGTTTGTTAACCATAATGGTTATCACAACTAACTTACTTACATCTGTTCAGTCGCTTTCTAGGATCAATACTTAATGAAATAAATGTATAACTTTAGTAGTAGTTACAGATATTTCGTTTGAAACTTCGTCCAAGTTATTTCTTGTCACCCTGTAAATATCTCAAAACATTTATTTTGCTCTTATTTTACAACACTCATCTCATTTTTGCAATGGCATTTTAGTAACATATCCTTCCAATAAAACGTAAATTAAAATAATTATTTTTATTTATTTATTTGGGGAAAGTGTCTTCAAGGAATGATTCAGGCTTTAAATTTCGGGTCCTATTTTTGTGATTATATAAAATTTATTTTTCTTTTTCAATATCTTTTGCTTTGTATAAATAAGCTTCGCTTTCATATGTTATTGTTTCTTGATTAATTTAAGTCTTCCTTCCTGTTGTTTGATCATTATAATGGAAAATTATTGTTACTACTATTATATAATAGCGTGCAAAACTTTCCATTGTAGCGGTCACTCTATATAATATTTAATATCAAGTTACTAGTATTTCTTTGAAATAAGTATTGTTACGAGTTAAAATTAATACAGAAAACATGAAAATATTTTTATAAAACGAAATCTTGTGAAAGGGTCATTATTATGACTTTGAATTTTGTGAAGAGGTCCATATTGTAAATTTGAGGGTTTTGAAGGGGCCCCTATAATGAAGAGGTCCTTTTTATGATATGAAATTTTGTAATGAGGCAGCCCTTTTTTGCCTGAACAGATCCCTGGTCTTGCTCTTCCGATTCCGTATTTCTGTCTCTCTCGAGCGATGCATGCTTCTCGTGGGCGGTCGCTCTTTCTTTTAAAAAAAGCAAAAATCTGACGCCATTTTACAATAATATTTTTTAATCTCTTTTTAGTGTATTATTAAAGTAGACCTCATTGCAGAAAAAGAAAATATTATTATATAAAATTAATTTATTTGTGTAAAATCGCAGAAAAATTAGTACATTTATACAAAACAAAAACATTTGATTGATTTCTCTTTTTTTATTTTACAAATTAAAATTTAAATCTTTCTCATTTTTTATAGTGATATTAATTTATTAAAGAACAATAATTTTGAACATACGTGTCAAAGACATTGTTTGCTTCTAAATACTTAATGGAAAACAAATTAAAAAGAAAGAACATTATATATTTATATATTTATATAATTTTTGTAAAGTAGAAGAATTACTTATTGTTTATAAAACGGAAATTTTATGAGAAATTGTCATTTTTTTCCCCCTTGGGAAATGTATAAATAAAAATAGTGCCACGATTCCTTCAGCCTCATTATAAAAATAATTAGCGCCGTCGTACCAAGTAGACATAAATTATAATTAATTAATCTTAACACACACACACAAAAGTATTAAAATTTGTTTGATTTTTATATTGAGAATTATTCTTTGACAGTTGTAACAATAATGTATTATTTACGCTACTACCTCTTTCAGGATTTTATTATTATTATTTTTATTTATTTATTTTATTTTTTATTTTTTACTAATATTATATACATTAGACATTTCAATATACTAAAACATCTTTTATTAACCGACATTTACTCACGCAGACACTAAAGAAAAAAAAAAAAAAAAAAAAAAAAAAACATGTACACCAAAATTAAAAATAAATAACTCTTTCACTGGCAATGACTCAGTTTTATAAAACATAATCGCTGAAAATTGCCGATACTTTTGTTTGACAGATTTAAATATAATATGACTTTATGACAAATAATGATGGATTTCTTCGATATGTGTATAAGCATAAGTTTATTACCCGATTTCTGAAAGTGTAGTTTAAAAAATGCACGCAATTAATACCGTCTGAAAGAGAACAAAAAATCGATCTGTATGACAGGAAATTGCAGCAAGAAATAACAAGTTCTCTTTTGTACATCGGGAATTGAAAGATCATAATATAAAGTTGTCAAATTTTTTGACAGCCTATACAAATAATCAAACAAAAGTTGCTACGACGAATTAAGGAAACCAGCTTACGTCATGAAAGTAATCTAGCATAAAAGAAATTGACAGGACAAAACACGTTGTCATAATGGGATTAATAAGTTAGACTCTCTTTCAGAGAAATTTAATTGATGCCAGGAATAAAAAAGACAATATTATAATACATTTAGGTAAAGGAATTTTTATTTTTATTTGAATTTCTTTCACTTTTGTTCTCATAATTAACTTTTAAAATTGAAAAATGGAGTTTTGTATTAACCGTTTATCTAAAGAACGTTACGTTAAAGGAAAACAATGATAATGATATGTATAATCTGTTTTAATAAATAAACACATAACTGTGTATTGTTTGTTTTGTTATTTATTATTATATATTTATAATATGGTATCAAGTAATGTACATTTAACAAGAACAGTTATTTGCTGCACTTAACGGCATTTTAAATTGTACGAAAGCCTTGTTAAACGAAGATAAATTTACAAAAAAAAAAAAAAAAAGAATATATATATATATATATATATATATATATATATATATATACACTAAGCAACAAAAAAAAAAAAAAAAGCGCCGCACTTGGATATTTTCCTTTTCACCTTCTACAACCGCCAATTTTATCGTTTAAAAAGCAAATTTTCGAACAGATTTTATTATGTTGTCCTCCACATACACTTTAGTTTTGAGTCCAGTGTTAAAAACAAAATGCAATTGTCAGGAAAATTGTAATTTTAGAAATTATTTCAAAAATGGTAAGAATAAGGCAGTTAACGATGCCACAAAAACTATTAATTTTTGAATGAAAATCAAAAAATATTTTAATACGTCAGATGACAAAATAATTAAATGTTAACGAAATATTGGTAAAATGGTTTTAGCAAGATATAAAAATTTTTAACCGTTTAAACTGGAAATTTGGTTTTAATCTGCCATGTTGCTCATCCAAGTGAGATGACCGTAAGTTAAAAAGCCAATGCTTGTAAAATCGGTTTCTATTACATTTAGAACATAAAAGAGATTCAGAAAAAGTGTTTAGCAGTCAATTTCTTTAACTACAGTTCAGCAACTACTAAATAAAGCAGGTTTAAATGACAGAAAATTAAAAAAAAATTCCATTCTTAGTGAAGAGAATTAGGAAAGCAAGAACTCAGAAGGCTAAAAAAAATTAAAAAATGATTAGTTAATTATTAGGCTGAACTGGTTATCTTTGATGAGTCAAGTTTAACTTATTTCGAGCTAAAGAAAACAAGCAGATCTGACAACGAAAATATGACCGACTTAATGAAAATCGCACTTTTAAAACAGTGACACATTCTCTGTACATTATGGTACTTAGGTACATAACTTTTCAAACAGTCGGGCAAATTTTTATGCTCAAGGGGTCAATTAACTCAAAATAAAACACAATCTTCATAAAAGTGGTGCCTGACCGACTATTTTGGAGGTATCTTGGACATTTGTGCAAACGGCATTTCAAGATGATAATGCACTCTACTAACACGGCGTCTGTGGTAAGTTTATTCACTTCAAATTGTCAAAATTTCCAATCCATTCCCATGAGAACCTATAATTCTGTAAGTAATCATATCTTTTTTCACTTTAAGTTAAATCCCACAAAGGATATTGTAGAATTTCTTCTTTACCAGACATGGAAATAGTCCTAATCGCGATCCGCTCGAAGATGTTTCATCTATAAAAATGCGGGGGACAGGGGAGAGGATTCGAAATTTGCAGCCTACAACTCTACCAGAACTAGAAAAAAATATTTGTGATATTTGGCACTTTGAAATTTCTGAGATTTATATTAAAACACTGTATAAAACTATGCCATTGCTCATTAAAGCAGTAATTTCATATAAAAGTGGAATTAACCCAATGCAGAATACATATTTTTAATAAAAAATTGCTTAGATATAACAAATAAATAGTTTTATTTCATATATTAAAATATAACTTGTTTATTTCGTATAATAAATCATAATAGAATACAAAGTGTATAGTTATTGCATTATGTTTAAAAAGAAAGTTTTATACAGATTTTTATAAAGTACTTCGTATAGTGTAATAAAGCGAATTATTAAATCGAAAATGTACATAGGTATCATTTCATCCCTTTGGTATTATGCAAACAAGACAGTTTTATTTGTTTCAAACATTGATTTTAAAGTTATTACAAATAAAAAAGGTATAAGTCATTTTTTCTGCAGTGCGGCTTTTTTTTTTTTTTTTGCTCAGTGTATATAATATAATATAATATAATATAATATTATAAAAATCAAGATTTACAACATTATTATAAAGTTGGTGTTTATACTCTGGAAATTTCTGATAAGTCGAAGGTTGTATCTCTCCATGAGATTTCATTGTTTAAATTTTTATTTTCAACTATTTTTTGATCAAATCGCCTTACCGACCATACCTATCTTTGTCTTAAAATTATTTATTTAAACTTTTAAGTTTTAACTATAACACGCATTTGATCAAATATTAAAATAAATGGTTTTAATCTTAAGTATCCATTTAATGTTTAATTTAAAAAAAGGAAAAAAGAAAGATATGGAATTACCTTTTAATCAAAGAAGTTATATTTATTGCATTCATTTAAACCCGGAAGAAAATCAATCAAAGCATAAAACATGAAACTTCAACTTTTTACATTTGTACAGCCCTTATTACCTCAGATTATGAATTTAAATTTAGAAGAAAAATAATTCATTAAATAACGCTTCTTTTATGAAATTGATTATATAAAAATCGCGTGCATTCAGATTTATCAAATGATACTTTAAAAAAAGAAAAAAAAAAAAAAAACTCGTTTATTTCAGTATGCGACTAAATTTGATGGCACGCTCTTCCTTTTCTTCTTTTCTGCAGGGTGAATGTGCTCTTTTTAATATTTATTTTTTTCCGTTGGTGTGGGTCAAGTTTAGTACATCCAACTTTTACAACGAAGACTGGAAATTTATTTGAGATGATTATGTGTTTGATTAGATTCAGTTTATACTACAAGGAAAGATCCTAAATACTGGTGTGAAATGAAGATATAAAAAATGGAAGTAAATAATATTACAAAAAATCCCAAAACAGTTTCGAGTCTAAATAAATTAGCTAGAACCTCATCGGATGAAAAAGGGTCGCACGAGTGGATTGATTCTTTCGTGCGTATTTATATATTAATACGCAAACATGAAACTTGTCGTACGTTTTTAACATATTATTTATAAGAGTAGAGGATTAAGAATGGTGTCCTTCGAAAGGTATGATTAATGTCAGTTTGAAAAAAAAAAAAAAAAAAAAAGTCTCTTATGATATGAAAAATGCTTTCAAAAATACCTTTATTTTTAAGCACTTTTTCGTTTTATACGCTTAATATTTTGTATTAAAAATTCCTACAGAAGAAAAAAGTTATAGCTGCAAGTACATTTTTTTTTTTTTTTTTAATTCAATAAAACCATAGACATAATAATTTGTATAGATATAGCGTTCCTATGTTTACGACTACAGATTTTTCCTTCTAAGCGGCAATATCTATTAGAGCGGAAGAAATGCTTACTAGGTATGAATAAGTGGTAGATCGAAATTTTATATAATTGAACATATATGCAAATTTAAAAGTAATTGTTTGTGAAACTTTTATTTCGTTTTATTTATTTATTTATTCTAATTTATGATCTCTAATTTCTTTCTTTCTTTCTTTCTTTCTCTCTCTCTCTCTTTTTTTTTTTTTTTTTTTTTTTTTTTTTGTGATTTATGTCAGTTCTAATTTAAAGACACATTTACTTTCCGAACACTATAGTGAGGAAAGTATTGTAATCATGTCAAAAATCCGAATTTGAGATTTTGATGTTTCTATACGTTTCAAGGTCCAATGAGTCCGTTTTCACTATTTTTGCGATGATGTATGTATGTGTGTGTGTGTGTATGTATGTGTGTATGTATGTGTGTATGTAAGTGTGTATGTCTGTGAGTGAACACGCTATCGTCTAAATGCTTTGTTCGAATAAGCTGAAAGTTGGTACATATATTGTAAATCACCATAGTACGAACCCTATAGATTTTGGTGAATCTAGCACTTATAGTTTTTTTACAGGAACACAAAGAAAAATTCTTTATCATTACGGCCTATGGGACCAAAATCTTAAAAGTGCGATAGCATCCAAACGCCTTATTCAATTGAGCAAAAAATTTATACACATATTATAGGTCACAGATACTCAACCTGTATAGATTTTGGAGAATCTAGGACTTATAGTTTCCTTACAGGGACATAGAGAAAAATTCTTTATCATTATGGCCAATGGGGCCAAATTTTTAAAAGTGTGATAGCGTCTAAACGCCGTATTAATATAAGCAAAAATTTTGTACACATATTATAGGTCACGGTTGCACAGACTGTATAGATTTTGGTGAATCTAGCACTTACAGTTTTTTTACAGGGACACAAAGAAAAAATCTTCATCATTATGGCCTATGGGACCAAATTTTTAAAAGTGCGATAGCATCTAAACGCCTTATTCAATTGAGCTGAAAATTTGTATGAATATTTTAAATCACTGTTGCACTAACTATAAGCATTTTGGTGAATCTAGCATTTATAGGTTTTTACAGGGACACAACGAAAAATTCTTTATCATTATGATCTATGGGCTCAAAGATCAGTAGCGTTAAATAAAACATCGTGTAATATATGGAGAAAAATACTCAAACACTCTATTATGGTTTTCTCCGTTTTGTTTGTTTAACAACTCCTCTTTCTTTACTTTATCTACAAAACTGTTAATTACTCAATGTTCGGAAAGTCGAGTGGAGTCACTCCAGATTTTTTTAAACTGTTATATAAAGCTTGGTATCTATATTATTTACTATTATGTAGGCGCTGTTGTATAAAATGATGTAAAAGAAAGTATAGGATTTTTCAATGAATTTACTCGTTTTCAGATTTCCTGAACGCAATTCAACCTTTCTAGAAAATGTGTATCTTTTTGCGTTAACCAAACTGTGTGACACTGAACGCCATGAACCAATGGGCTGAATTTAACCAAACTTTATATTTGGTTGCATCTTGACTTGAATTGGTGCTGATTAGCTGTTGGGCTACATCACCCAACAAGTGGCGCTGTCACGCTACGATTTCCTCTCATTTCAGGGAAAGCTCAACGTCTACAGCGTGCCAAACTTTGTATAAGAGATATATATTTTGTAGAACCCCCTGCTACAATTTGTGTGAGTATCGACCGACAGGTGATGCTGTTATGTTGCAATTTAATCCCTTTTTGAGGAGAACAATATATAAGTTTCTGTAGTGTATAAATTGACAAAACTTGACAAGTAAAATAGATGGTAGGTAAAACTGTGCTGATCCACTTTAGATGCATATCGAAAGACAAGTGGCGCTGCTATTCTGCAATATTATTCATTTACGGGAAAGCTATAGCTCAGCTTCTGTTATATAAATGCACTAAACTTGGTGTGTAAGATATATACTATGAAAATTTTCTTTTTGAATTGTATATAGACCGATAAAGGTGGCGCTGCGATTTCTCAGTTGGCTATATCTCAGCATCTTTTGATGAAAATTGCACTGAATTGCATATGCAAAATATAATTGTGAGAAAACATATTTATTAATTTGTTCTCATGTTAACCGGTAGGTGGCGCTGTTATACAAAATGATGTAAAATGAAATATTGGATTCGAGAAAATTTTTCACTTTCGGTTTTCGATTAATTTACATATTTTTAGATGCTAAAAACATGATTCGTCCATTTTTAGAAAATCTCTGTCTGTGTGTGTGTATGATGTGTTAGCAATATTTTCGAATCAATCTCATGAATCAATGGACGGAATTAAAGAAAGATTGATCTTTAGTTAGACTTTGACTTAAATTGGTGCTGATTAGCTTTTGCAATCTATCCTTCAACAAGTAGCGTTGATATGCATGCTACAATTTAGTTTCATTTAGGAAAAGCTTTTATCTCAACTTTTGTATTATATATATGCAACACTGTAAGAATGCAAATATGCAGCTATGTAAGAATGAAAATGTAAATATGAAAATTTTTGCTGATTCAATTTCGGTGTATATCGCTCAACAGGTGGTGCTGCTATTACTTTCTGCAATTTTCCAAAGGGCTGTATATGAGCATCTAGCTCATCAGCTGAGTAGAGCACTCTTATGCTAGCTAGTTTAATATTAATTATAGAAAAAGAAATGGCACAAAAATTAAAAACAAGCTTTTATACTAAATTGTACAACAAACAAATTTTGAACTGGCGTTGAGGCCTGTTTCATTAGTGTTTGAGCATACGTTGCAAATTAGTTTAGTTTTACAGGTATACAAAATTTCAGCTCAATCTGATGATAAAAAGTGGATTAAAAGTCTAAAATAAATTTTAAACTTAAGTTGCAGGCCCAGGTTCTCCCTTAAGTTCATTAGTGTTTGAGCATGTGTTGCAAATTAGTTATACATGTATACAAAATTTTAACTCAATCACTTCAAAAAAGTGGGTTAAATAGCGGTTTTTTTTTTTTTTTTTTTTTTTTTTTTTTTTTTTTACTGGAGTTGGGTGCCCATGCCCCGCACAAAAGTCCGTTATTGTTAGAGCATGTATTGTGTATAGGAGTTATGCATGTATATAAAAATTCAGCTCAGTGAGATGATTCCCAAGACTTAAATTTCGAATATGAACATTGAAAAATATATATATATAAATTAATAACATATTATAAATACTTATTTACGAATAATTCATGTCAACCATGATTGACACATAATTTGAAGGTTCTGCTCTCAAAGCTGGTAGATGGGAAGTGCATGGTATGTATTAAAATAGCTTCTTTCAATACATTTTGCTTATCTATTTTTTAGGATGCATATGAATTTAGGTATCATTTATTTGTCAGGAAATGTATAATCATAAGTCAAGAGCCCAAAAAAGGAAAGCAAGAAAGGAACGTCTGGAACAACAAGGGCGTTCAAACTCAGCAACAGACAATATTTCAAGTAGGAGTGAAAACACCAGATAGAGTTTCTGATAATTCACACATAGAATTAGAACATGAGCGAAATCTTGAAAACAACAGAGCAAATTCTGATGCGGCTCATTTATTCAATTTTGTAAAGAATAATGACACAAAGAGGGAATGTGAACCTGAAAAAATATCTTGAAAACAGGACAGAAAATTAAGATTCAGTTCATTTATGCAGTTACGAAAATGACGATGAAAAAAGAGGGGAAAAGAACCACAAAAATAAAATGAGCAAGATGACATGAATTTAAAGCAAACAGAAAACTTTGAAATCGGTGATACAACGACCGAATTTCTTTCTGAAGAAGAAGTACGAAAATTTCTTTGCCTAAAGAATATTCAAAAGATATTTATAATTTTATTTTCCACAAAATGTATTGAAATTTCGACGACCCCATGTAAGAGTATGTGAGAGGCCAATACAAACAAGCCCTTTTATTGTTTTCCTTGCAGTTTATTTTCGAAGAATACCAGCACATCGAAATATATATTGGCGTCAGTTGGAACTAGGATGGTGAAAAATAAATGACAAAAATTATATAACAAATCCCAAAGCACGAGAGAAGCATTAATCATAAAGAATGTTATATTGCTTGGAAAGACGCTTATCACCTGGAATGTAAATAGATGGGATGTTTAAAGAAACATTTAAAATTGAAGCTGAGAAATGGTATAACATTTTAAAACGCTTTATCCGTGTTATCCTTTTATTGGGAAAACGCAAACTTGCCTTTAACGGTTCATCCCATCTTATTGGAGATCCAAACAATTGGAAAATTTATTAACATAGAATTATTGTCCAAATGGGATCGTATACTCCGAAAACACGCACTGAAAGTAAAAGAATCCCAGAAGAAAGGCGAACTACTTTACATGTATTTAACAAAACAGAAGTTGCGTCATCTAGCAGACATCAAATTAATGAACTGTGTGATAATGAAGATGAAGAAACGTTATTTAAAATTTACATTTTTTTATCCTTTGGTAGGCAGCGTGATAGGGGGACTAACTGTACAATTTGATGCTGTGAAATACTTATCGAAAATTTTTGAAATATTAGGGCAGTATTTAATAATGCCTGAAATAAATCTGAAAGATATGGCATTATTATTAGCATTATTTCTGTCGAAACAGTTCGGGACGACCTGGATAGAGACGATTTTCTTTAAGAAATTCTTCATTTAAGTTCAGTCCATAAACCTAATTTTCGAATTAGTCTGTTGAAACCTCTACATTTATCGAACATATTGCTGACTGAGTCAAACTTAATTATTTATTCCCAAGTGTTTGCATTGCCTTAAGAATATTTTTAACGATTCCGGCAACGGTAGCTTCTGCCAAACGATCATTCAGCAAACTGAAGCTGATAAAAAATTTCTTACGATCTACTATGTTTCAAGAACGGCTAATATCCTAATTAATATTCCATAGTGTTGCTAGTCGCGCCCTTTTTTTTTCACACCAGTAAATTTGTAGAGTAATAGTCCCTAAATGTAATTATGATTAAATACGTAGAAAAATACTCTGAAAAATTACTGGTATGTTAAAAAAAATAATAATAAAATAAGCGGGCTTACAGTACTACGGAATATTAATTAAGATGTTGGCAGGTATGGAGTTGTCGACATAGCAAGACTAAGTACTGAATCAGATTGTCACAACTATTAATTTCCATGAAGTTATAAAAAATTTTTCGCATAAAAATGTACAAAAAGCCTTCATTAAAACTACACAATGAAAATGTTATTTAAGTCTTTATTTTTTCTTAAACCTTCGAACAGGCATTCAAATATCTCCAAATGTCAAGGAATTTTACTTATATCCTTTTTTTTTAGGAACTGTATATGAAAATCACTAAAAAGAGCAAATATTTTTTATTTATTTTTAACTTTCTGCTAAACGCTGTTCTTTTTAGAAAACTACAAGCATTACAGGACATTAGAATGCTTTAAAAACAAACTTGTGATATTAAACAGTTGAAAAAATTAATAATGCTTCTTCATAAACTGTATTTTTTTAAGAATAATTAATATCTCGTACAACTACTGAAAAATTTTTCATTACAGAAATGGCCCTTAAAAATGAGCCGAAGCTTCATCCATTCTGGTGATTATTGCAAAGTAGCGGATGTTTATGATTTTTTTTTTCAGCGTGTTTCTTAAAAAAGGGGGTGTGGGGGGGATATTTTTGCCCCGTCTTAGAAAATTACTTTTGGAGGCCCTGGCCACTGGAAAAGGCAGGAAAAAAAACTATTATACAGTCTTTGTTTCATTTGATTCCGGCCTAAATAAATTCAAGCAGCTTTATTCGATTTAATATTTTTTTCTAAATTGTCTACCATTGTAAATTATTGAAAACATAATGGGATAGCAATTGGGATGTTCCTTTAACACAAGAATCGATCCAGGCAAATACTGGAATATTTTAACGGCTTTTTCAGTTTCCTAAAAAGAGCCTCCTTTTCATAAAATTCAAATCCATAAAATGGTCGTTTTCACATAATTGAAATTTTTAAAATTAGGCCTCTCCACAAAATCCAGATTTTTTAAAAATGGCCGCCTTACAAAATTTTGTTTTACAGAAATGATCCATTTTTAATTCAAACGCTTGCCTATACTTGTTTCAATGAAATAATATTAAATTGGTGTTAAACATATATAGTGGCTGATAAACTACTGCTGCTAAGTGGCTACACGATTTTTATTTTTATTTTTTATTTATTTTATTTATTTTTACTTTCCGAACACTATAGTGAGGAAAGTATTGTAATCATGTCAAAAATCCGAATTTGAGATTTTGATGTTTCTATACGTTTCGAGTTCCAATGAGTCCGTTTTCACTATTTTTGCGATGATGTATGTATGTGTGTGTGTATGTATGTGTGTATGTATGTGTGTATGTATGTGAGTGAACACGCTAGCGTCTAAACGCTTTGTTCGAATAACCTGAAAGTTGGTACGTATATTGTAAGTCACCACAGTACGAACCCTATAGATTTTGGTGAATCTAGCACTTATAGATTTTTACAGGGACACAAAGAAAAATTCTTTATCATTATGGCTTATGGGAGCAAAATCTTAAAAGTGCGATAGCATCTAAACGCCTTATTCAATTGAGCAAAATATTTATACACATATTATAGGTCACAAATACTCAATCTGTATAGATTTTGGAGAATCTAGCACTTATAGTTTTTTTTACAGGGACACAAGGAAAAATTCTTTATCATTATGCCTATGGGGCCAAATTTTTAAAAGTGTGATAGCATCTAAACGCCTTATTAATCTGAGCAAAAAATTTGTATATAGGTCATAGTTGCACTAATTGTATAGATTTTGGTGAATCTAGCACTTACAGTTTTTTTACAGGGACACAAAGAAAAATTCTTTATCATTATGGCCTATGGGACCAAATTTTTAAAAGTACGATAGCATATAAACGCCTTATTCAATTGAGCTGAAAATTTATATGAGTATTATAAATCCCTGTTGCACTAACTATAAACATTTTGGTGAATCTAGCAGTTGTAGGTTTTTACAGGGACACAACGAAAAATTCTTTATCAATAAAACATCGTGTACTATATGGAGAAAAATACTTAAACACTCTGTTATGTTTTTCTCTCTTTTGTTTGTTTAACAACTTCTCTTTCTTTATCTACAAAACTGTTAATTACTCAATGTTCGGAAATTCGAGTGGAGTCACTCCAGATTTTTTTCACAATAACGTGCAGAAATTTTACAAAAATATTATATATATTTATTTTTCAAATATGTGCTACCAAACACATGTTTATAGACCCGTTTAGTAGATTAATTTCTAGTTAGGGGATAATAAATAACTTCTGATATAAATAAAGATTCAAATAAGAAATTAAAAAGATGTTCAAAATGTTAACAGGCTAGAGGGATACACTTTTCTCACAAATCTTTGAATTTTAACTCTAGAATAAAATCCTTCAAAATGGATGCAATAGGTATCATCTTGCTTTTGAGAAAACTCAACAAAGAAAAAAAAAAGAAAGAAAAAATGCGCAAGCTTTTATGTGTTGTGGCCCCATGGGACTCAAATATTTGTTTTAAATCTTTGGAAGAAATTTAAAGTCCGCAGATTAATTTTTTTAGCTCAACCATTATATATTAAAAAAAAAAAAAATATTTATTGTAAAACTTTATTAAAATAAGGTTACGGAAAATATGTATTTAAAAAATAATCAATAAATATTTCAGAAATTCATGCAAGACGGTTAATGCATTAAAAGGAAATGTTTAAAGCCCATTCCTTTAAAAATAAATAAATAAATAAATAAATAATAAAATAAAATAAGATAAAGATAAAGATAAAACTATCTTAATTATTTTTCTGGACAAGGAAAACTATGCAAACCTTACGTAAGAAACCTTGCAACTCATACATGATCTAAATAATCAGTGCTGATTGAAAAAAGCTTATGAAATTTTAGATTAAGACGTTTACTTCCCCCCAGAATATGACATGTCTCAAATAAAAAAATAGTTGATTGCTGTGCTGTTTATCAATACAAAAACAGACCTGGGCGAGATAAGTGCAATGCGCATGATTGTTGTGAAATGTTATTATATTTCAATTATTTCAGAAGATTTTACAATAATCGGCTGCATAGCTAAGACAGCATTCGCTTTGTTGTGCAAATTAATTTTCTCTTCAAGAAATTCATTTTATTGGAAATTTCTTGCGGACATGTTTTTGGTCAATCAATGTTATTTAGTAGGAAATCACCAAATGTCGTTGCAGTTTCAAATGACATAATCAATATTTTAATTGTGATCTTGAATCAGAAACGACAAAAATCCAGGCCATTGTTTATTGATTTTTAAATTATGTAATATTCCATTAAAAACAAATTAAAGGTTAGGCAGACGAGTAAAAGAAAACAAGTTTGTGAAAAGGATCTAGACAGAGATATCATCGTGTTACTGACTTTTAACTATATCCTCGAGCTCTTTTTTTAACCTTTACACTGTATCTTTACTTTCACTTGGAAAATTCTTAAAGAACAATGTTAATAGTCTTTTTGTGTGTAAAGAACATCTTATTTAAAACGAGACATTTTTAGCAACATTTTTTGACCATTAATAAAAAAAGAAAACTTCTTCGTGTACTGAGATATGTTTTAATCTTTTCTTTCTTCTTCTTCTTCTTTTTTTTAATCTTATTTTTTAGTTGTGTTGAGGTTTATTGTTCCGTGCAGAGTTATGCTGTTAGTGGGGATGTTTTGACTAAACGTTGCTGGTCGGGGAATTTTATTTTTACTTTGCGAATAACTTATGGGAATTTTTTGTTGATGTTTATCAGTGTGTTTCATTTTTGATGCGGCAAGTGATTTCTCCTTTTTTGTAATTAAACGAGAGTCTTCGTGTTTTTATTGTGGCATGAATTGTCGTCCGAAGATTGATCTTCATTTGATACCTATACTAAACCTTAAAGATTTCAATAATTTTGAACGATAAAAAAGGGGAATACAAAATTTTGTGTTCAATTCGAAAGCATCTCAGCAAAATTATAGTTATTTTGATCTTTTACCTTCTTTTTAGTACAGATTGGGAGTTTTAGTACTTATGGAAATTCTCGATCTCTCTTTTTACGATTCAACACGTTTTAAGATGTGCGGAATTTAAAAAGTCACTATGATGTCCGTCTGTAGGTTAGTCAATTTGGAGAATAGTTTGTTAGTCTGTGTACATGAATATTATCTAACGAATAAATGATCGTAAAGAATTCGACCCAGTTTTAAAATATCATTTGTGATACGGGCCA
Source organism: Salticus scenicus (assembly GCA_963930645.1). Lineage (NCBI taxonomy): Eukaryota > Metazoa > Arthropoda > Arachnida > Araneae > Salticidae > Salticus > Salticus scenicus. Next base: position 21,305,163 of record OZ005657.1, on the reverse strand, counting down.
CAATGTCATCGAATTTCAATATTTGAGTGTGAAAACTTTATAAGTTATTGATAAATGTAGTTGAAGTCTTTCAGAATGATGCATTTAAATACAAGATCTTAAGAAACATTTTACTAGAATACTTTAAAAGTAAGTGTTTTTTTTTTTTTTTTTTATAAACATAATAATAATTATTAAATTTAATAAAAATTATTAAATTTCAATGCTCATTCATGGGTAAATGAGCACTTTCTAAAATTTGAAAACACCTACCAGTAACCTAGAGTTTTCGGAAACTTGCACACAAAAGTTGTCGTATTCAAAACCAGCCTGCGCTCATCGGTCTAACTATTCAGGTTTAAAAAAAAAAAAAAAAATATCGCGTAAATACAAGCTAAGAGATCGACTACAGAAAGCATTTTCCCTCAGACTTGGTTCTTCGGGTGGACAAATTGACCTTAACCCGCACACCGATGCTAAAATTTTAAATGAATTACGAAGGAAAAAAATGTTTTGATCATTTCAGTGAAACCTATTTGAGATAGGAAAAAGAACTTGGTTTAAGCATTTTAATTAAATTTAATTTGACTACATTAAAAATGTATGAACCTCAAAGAGCAATAAATAAATAAATAAATAGAAAGAAAGAAGCGAAATACCCCAAAAAGTCACAGTCTTTTTTATTTATAGTAGTGTAATAAGCGACATGTGAAAATATATGTATTAAAATAATTTTTGGGAATACCAAATACATTCACCAATTTCGAAAAATAAATAAAATAAAATAGATAAATAAATGATAAACTAAAATTTATTTCTTCAGAATATTTTGAATGAGAAAATAAAACATTATTTTGATAAGTCGACTGATTTAATAAATGATTGTGTCACGAAACTGATATTTTTCATTTTATAGAAATAGACGGGATTAGCTTGTTGAATAATAAAAGTAACAAAAATAAAAAACCCATTGCTGAAGTCAGATAATTCGATTTTTCACAGGCTCATCTGGTGGCTGAATGGTTAATGATGGGATCGAATCACGGGCATGGATGATTTTCCATGTGAAAAGAAAATTCGGTATATAACCTATTAAAAAACCCTCTCTAGTGTATGATGACATTTTCACCTAGACCTGTAGCCCAAGCTGTCGAAACACGTTCTCCAATGTTAAAATATTGCACTGAGGTTATAGTGATGCAAGAGAGAAACTTCTTTCAGTTTTATAACATTATTGGATAGGACTTGAGTGTTGGATTGGATTGAGCTGATCTTTCTCTTTCTTTCCGTCAAATTAACCCTTTGCTGGTCCTATTAATTTCACTTCTCTAATTTGTGTTGCCGAATTTAAAGATTTTTTTTAATTCAATATCCACCACTAAATTTAAACTGTAACGGTTGTCTTATCAATTCGAAGGTTATTCGTCCATTATGTATCTATAATAATAAAAGAAGATGTCTGTCTCTCTGTCTGTCTGTCTGTCTGAGCATCTATACGTTCAGCCCCTACTGAACGAAGAAGTATAAAATTTGACATACGGGTGCTCAGAAGCCTTCTCGAGGGGATAGTGAAAACAGAATTTAAAAATTTTAATTAGTTGCGAAGATATTAATTAAAATGTCGACCCATGTCGATCGAAAAATGACCGGGATTCAACATCTAATTGCTTAAAAAAAACAAAAAACATTCTACCAGCAGACGATTTTTTTCGCTGTCTGGAATGGAAACAAAACATCTGGAAATCATTAATATCACATGTTCTTAAAGTGGATTAAAAATTGCAAATTTCAAAATTCTTCAAATTTTCATTTATGTTACATTTAAATTAGTATTCGGATTACACAGCATATTATAAAGCTACTGTTCAATTTTCATGAAAATATATTAATAAACAAAAAAAATTACATTTTTATTGGGAAAAGATTAAGTTTTCTTTTATATTTTGCAGTACATTGAATTGAGATATGCCGTTGAAATTTCATAGTATTTGGTTTTAATGCGTGATAATTCGATTGTGAATATTTTTGAAAGAATAGAATTATTAGGGAGGGGGGAAAGGGGCAAAAAAAAATAGTTACAGCGTTTGAAATTGGTATATTTAGGTTTTAAAGCAAGTTAAATCGATTGCGGATATTTTCGAGTGTAAAATTATTAGTGGGAACGGAAAGGGGGGGAAGGGGCAAAGGTGTAGAAAAGGAACGGGAGTTTCGGAGAAAACCACGGAAAACCCAGAACACCTTTATTCTTTAATATTTTGCAGAGTTTCGAATTCCAATTTCTGCTCACATATCGTACTAAGAATTTTTAACGTTATATAGCCCGGAATTATGCAAGTTCCGGAGAAAACCATGGATAAGTCGAACACAAATCTTTTTATAAAAATGTTCATATTAGCTTTGTATCTCAGCTTCTAATTAACACAATTTCATAAGTAATATACCATTTAAAAAGTTATTTGAATTGGAATTGAAGAGTATATGTTGCAAATCTCTGTCGCCAGAGGGCGCTTTGATATTTTAATAATTCAATATCTAGAATTCTAATTATGCTTAAATTACTTATACACATCATTTGAAATATTACGGACATTTAAACTGATATAAGCCGTTAAATTCCATACGGGAGTTTCAGAGAAAACTACAGAAAAGCCAGAACAGCTTTCTCCAATTCTAATTGTGATGCAGGCTTTCGAATTCCGATACTCCGTTCACATTTCGTATTAAGGATTTTTAACACGCAAGTTTCAAAGAAAAACCACGAAAAAAATCAAACACAAATTTGTTATAACAATGCTAATATTACCTTTGTATCTCAGCTTCTAATTAACATAATTTCATAGGTAAAATATCATTTTAAATGTCTTTTAAACTGAAATTGAGGAGTACATATTGCAAATCTCTGTCGCCAGAGGGCGCTTTGACATTTTAATAATTCTATATCTCCAATTCTGATTATTAGTAAATTACTTATAGGGAGAAGATTGGGAGACCGTAGGCCCCACCGGGTTGCGGATTTGCCACTATCAGAATTTTGAAAGGTCCTTTACATGGTGAGTGGACAGGCTATTTCAAATCCTGAAACATAAAGCGGCGCCTTAGTCGCGACAGAGCGAAAATTTGGTACAGTTAAAATTTTGAAATCTATTTGCGGTATGATCGTGGAAGCTGTTGTAAGTTCTAAAACGGGGATAAGGCGCCGCAGCCGCCACCGAGCTGGACTTTGCTAAAGTCAGAATTTTGAAAGATCGTAACACGGTCAGCGAACAGGCTGTCTCAGATATTGAAACGGGAAGAGGGCGCCGTAGGCGCTACCGAGCGAGAATTTACTGCGATTAAATTTTTCAATAAAGTTATTTTCACATATATCAATGAGCTGTTGTAGGACCTGAAACGGGAAAAAGGCGCCGCAGGCGCCACCAAGCGGGAGTTTTGTAAAGTCGGACTTTTCAAGGATCGCGAACCAGCTGGTCTCCGAAGGCGGCTAGTATGAAATATTACTCCTCAAAATTATTGGTGATAGTTGAATAAAAGTGTCCCTAAATTTGGCAACACTCTTTAGAGCGTTAGGGCCAGCAAAGGGTTAAGTTGACTCGAAAATTTTCAGAGGTGGATCCTTTTCTAATTGGTTTTGTGTTCAACCATATTCTGTACTTGACTTGCTGCAAACGTAATATATTTTAAGGATAGATTTTTTTTTTTTTTTTTTTTTTTTTTTTAATGGATTTTAAATTTATCTCATTTCTGAAATAAATTGTATATTACTTGAACATTTATTTTAATCTATTATCTCTAAAAAGGAATTCCTTCCTTTTTTACTTTCCAAACATACACTATATGTAAGGAAAGTATTGTAAAAGTATTGAAGCCAGATCGTTTTTTCCTCTCAAAAAACTGGTGACCCTATATATATATTTCAAAAATGTTTCAGCGATTTCCAAGAAAACCAAATTTCTGCCGTGAAGTGTAGGTTACCAATAAATACTAATTATCCTGAAGATATTTCAGATCGAACTGTCATTTCAAAAATACACCAAGTTTTTATCAAAACCATTCGAGTACTTTGTAAAAAAACAAAGTTTATACGCTTTTTTTAATCTAAAGCGAAGCACGAATAACTGGTGGACGCTAAATTTCCTGAATGTGAGAGCAATTCACATTGAACTGTAAATTCAAAACACCCTTAATTCTAAATTTTTATTAAAATCATTCAAATAGTTCCGAAGAAAACTAAATCTTTGCGATATTTTGTCATGGGCAGATTAGGAGTTAATATAGAGAACAACACTAATTTTTTAAAGATGGGGTAAGTCAGATGGGTTTCTCATCTCAGAAAACCTTTAGCCTTAATTTATTATTTTTTTTTTCCGACTGAGTGAAAATAATGCCTGGACCGGGAGTCGACCCCGGATCTTTGACTTACAAGGTCAAGGCTCTACCAATTGAGCTATCCAGGTCGACAACCGGTCAGCATTACTCACTCAGACAACCTTTAAGCAGAAACATTCTGGTCTATCATGTAGATAGCTCGACAGAAATAAGCCGCAGGTAATGGAAAACACCATTAAAAAATGGGAGAACGAAATACATTTTTTTTTTTTTTTTAAATCACACAATCAACTGATTGGGAAGAAAATCATATTTATTGAAATTCAATAAATATGATTTTCTTCCCAATCAATTGATTATGTGATTAAAAAAAAAAAACTTTCGCTTTAAGTTTTCATGAAAATCATTCGATCCCTTTCCGAGAAAATCAAATCTCTGCCATGTTTTGAAACGAGAAAAGTAAGGATTAACAGTGAACACAAAGTTTCTTGAAAATGAAAATTAAACAAATAAGTTTATCATCTCAAAATTCCCTAAACCCTAAATGTTTATAAAAATTGTTAAATCCATTTCTGTAAAATTCAACTTTTTGTCATAATTTGCTACAGGCAAAAAAAAAGAGTTAACAGCGAACGCTAATTTTCCTGAAGATGAAGACAAATCAGATGCATTTGTAATCTCAAAAAATCCTTAACCCTAAGCTTTTATTAAAATCGCTCTATACATTTCTGAGTAAACCAAGTTTCCACCATAGTTTTCCCAACTGGTGTGAGAGTTAACTGAGAACTCTAGCTTTCCTGAAGATGGAAATAATTCAGATTGAATAATCATCTCAATAAACCACTAACCTCAAATATCTATCAGACCATTCGAGAAATTTCCAAGAAAATCAAGTTTCTGCTATATTTTGCCACGGGCGGAGTAGTTTTAACACATCGGGGAACTCCGATTTTTCTGAAGACGAGAATAAATCTAATACGTTTTTCATTAAAAAAAAAAACTTTATCCTTAAGTTTTTATCAAAATTATTTGATCAATTTGAGAGAAATTCAAGTTTCTGTCATCGTTTGCAACGAGAGGAGTGAGGATTAACAGTGAACGCCAATTTTCCTGAAGATGAGGATAAGTCAAATGGGTTTCTATAGATTTTTATCAAAATAGTTAATTCCCTTTCCATGTAAAATTTCTGCCATATTCTGCAGCCGACGTAGTAAGAACTGCAAAACAAATTAGCTATCGCTAATTTTCCTGAGCATGAAGATATGTTACATGGGTTTGCCATCTCAAAAAATCTTAACCTTAAGTTTTTATCAAAATCGTTTGAGCCATTTTCGAAAAAATTAAGTTTTTATCATATTTTTCAAAGGGTGGTGTGAGAGTTAACAATGAACGCTAATTTTCTTGACTATAAGGGTAAGTCAGATGAGTTTGCCATCTCGAGAAATCCTTAACTCTAAGTTTCTACTAAAATCGTTTGATCCATTTCTGAGAAAATCAGGTCTTTATTATATTTTTCAGCGGGCAGAGTATTTCGTAAAGATGAGGATAAGTCCGATGGGCTTGTCTTTTCAAAACAGCCTTAACCCTAAGTTTTCCGAGTAAAGCCATCTTTTGCCATATTTTGCAACCGGCGGAGTAAGACCTAACAGCAAACGCAAATTTTGCTGAAAATGAAATTACGTCCAATCGGCTTCTTTCGCTCTATATATACAGAGAAAAAGGGGGGAATATGGAATAGTCGGGTAAAATAGAATACCGTTATATCTCACTTGCACCGCCGTACTGAAACCTGTTGAAGTGCCAAATTAAACGTTCTCATTGGACCTGAAATATGAATGGTGTCATACAACTTATTTGGATTATTAAAATTTAGACTATTTTGGAGGTAAGTATTACAAAATCTGTATCTATTTACGAAGCAGCAAAATGAGTGAAAGCCTAGTGTCTTTTCCGGTAGTTGAATTGAGTTAATTAGTAGTTTGATTTTCATGAACTTATTTCTACTATCAGGTGATTGAGGTTGATTTATTCACCAAGATAGCGGTTCGGGTAATATAGAATACCAAATATTCCATATTATTTACGATTTTGTGAAACTTAAATATTAATAATTTTTCAATACTGTTTCTTTAAAATTATAATTTTAAAATTAAATGTTTATATAGCATTTATTAACGATTTTCGGAAAAAATACTACCCTATTCCATATTATCCTTGTGGATCATTGGAATCAAACTATTTTACTCTAGGTCGCATTATTGGCCGATTTGAAGGTGGTAAATCTCAGCAAGATATCAGTGCTACATCAAACGTTCTTTTGTCAACTGTTAATCGTGTGGTCGTGCACTTCAAAAGAGAAGTATTTCACCAAGATCAGGAGAATCTGGACCGTCTGCTAGACAAAACGTTTGTTCGAGAAGTCATAAGGAATCCCGAAAAATCTGTGGATCGTTTGGCTATATCTTCGAATTTGTCAGACGTATCTACATAGTGTTGGCCTTTATAAAAGAGTAGCCAAAAAGAAACTTCTGTAAAATTTTTTTCAAATATTAATAATCATAATAAACAAAGAGAAGATTTGATTGATCAAAAGAAATGATGTCTATGATTGGTTGGTTGGGTTTAACGTCGCACTGGTACTGCGCTATAATGATGTCTAAGGATGAAAACATTTGGAGGCATATTATTTTTTCGGATGAATCTCGACACTGTCAGTTCAGCGATAGCTGATGAAAATGGGAGTGGCGTCGTTCTGTAATGCAATTGAAAGACCGATTTTTACAGCAAAATCTAAAATACGGCGGCATACAGTCGACAGCAAAATTATTCGAGCGCTAGCAATAATTCCTATATAAAAAATGTACAATTAATGCTGCTTTGTTAAATAAATCTTTGTCGAGTCGTGTTCTTATAGTCAGTCTAAAAACATGATTCGAGAAGGATTTATTTAATAAAACAGTATTAAGTGTACTTTTTTTATATAAGAATTTTTGATAACGTTCGAATAATTTTGCTGCCGATTGTAAGTATAATGGTACAAGGCTATATGGCTATTTCGTATGGTGGAAGAAGTAATTTGGTGTTCTGTGAAGGTAAAATTAACGGGGAAAAATATAATGAAAATAAAATCTAAAAGAGTCATCTACCGATCTTTCAAGGCAGCAATTTGAAACGCCAGTTCATGGAAGGTGGTGCACCGTGTCATAGAGCTCAAAAAACGATTTTCTGGAAATCCCAAAAATGGCTTACAGTTATTCCGTGGCCGAGACACTACGAGTTACAAATGCTGGAATAAAAACCTTATTTAATAATAAAAGAGAATCGACACGCTGTTAATAATAATGTGTTAGTTTTTTAAATAAAGTGTTCAATATTTTTTAATAAATATTTTTTTTTTCCTAATACCATGTCTATATACTTTTGACACAGTAATGTATATATTAATGTGAACATACCGTAGAAAATCAAAGGTAGAAGAGGGAATACACAATTTTTTTATGACTAGTATCCTATACAAGTTTATTAACATTTTTGTTTCCGAACTTTATTGGACATAAATTATTAATTCTAAAAGAAAGTTAAAGATAATGTTTCTAAATACCAAAATGTGCAAGCATGATTTGAATAGAGTAAATATAAGAGAGAAAGAAAAAAAAAAAGAAAGAAGAAGTCACTTCAGAAAGAAAAAATCCTTCCTTAAAGAAAAAATCACTTCATTTATCATAAATGTCTGTATATGTTACCGCTAAAGTGCTGAAATCAGTTAATCTGCAGATTAGCTAGGTAATCTGCACATTAACTAGGGTGATCCGTGAAAGTGAGGAAATTTGTTTCATTTCTCAAATTACCTAGGTAATCTGCGAATTACCTACTAGGCACTAGTTAAAGTGAAAATAAGATATCTAGTGTTGTACTTTTACAGCACGCTGTGTTGTATTTGTTTTTTTCATTCGGGAAAAAAAAAATAGTTTTCTTTTCTTTTTTATTTCTTTCTTTACTTATTTTAATCTGTATGTGCTTTAATTTTTATATCTTTTAAAGTTATATTTGTTTTATTTATTTATTTATTTTTTTTTTTTTCATCTTTTTCATTCTGCCAATATAAGTTTGAAGATGTTATGCATTTTTAATATGAAATATAATAGCTTTAATAGCTTTCAATAAATTCTATTTTATAAATGAATGTTAGAATTGTAACACAGTAACGATTTCTTTTCAAAATAAAAATATTTAACCATTTAAATTTTTATTTAAGAAGTGCTTCAAATAATTAAAACTGCTTTAATATTTTTTAGAATGCATGGAAATTAAAATGACAGTTTTCCAATGCTTTATTAAACTATATTTTGTAGCATACATATAGCTGTACAAGTTTAGCAAATATATTAATTTTACAATAAAAAAAAAAAAAACTTTATTAACACTTTTTATGTGATAAACTACAACGAAATTATCTGAAAAAGCGAACAAAATTAAAAACTAGTTGGCATAGGTGGACTCTGCTCAGTTCCCCATCATATATATCCATAAATTTCTAGAACAGGACATTCTCTTAACATAGTTATCATGTTAAGAGAAATGAATTCGAAACAACGCTTTACACAGTGACAGAATGAAATCCCCGCCTAATAGGCTATGCACCGTTCTAATCTGTTAATTTATTTTATCAGGGTCAATTCTGTTGTTTAGTTTTCATGCTACTATTTCCAATGCAATTATCTCCAAAATTCATATTTATATGAAAAATTTACAATTTCGCTATGTTGATAAAATCTTAAATTACGAATAATTTACGAAATTTTCCTATTAGAATATTTGTATTCAATCATGTTCAAACCAATATTATAAATGTAATTTTGAAGTTGTCTAATGTATTTATCATCCTCAAAATGGAAGTTTATGCTCAATTTTGCCTTATTCTGGCATGTTAAGTAAATCGTAAATTCCAAATAACTTACGAATTTTTTAAATTCGAAAAATCATAGTCTATGATATTCATGCCAGTATCCTAAATAATATTTCGAAAGTGGTTTGACATCTTTACGATGAAAATATCCCTCAAGATTGACGTTTATGTGAAATTTTGCTCTATTCTGCCATCTTAAGAAATTCGTAAATTTCCAATAACTTACGAAATTTTTATATTGGAAAATTCATAATAATCAATACTCATGCCAGTGTTCTAAATAATATTTCAAAAGTAGTCTGACATCTTTACGATGAAAATATCTCTCAAAATTGACGTTTATGTGAGTTTTTGCCCTATACTGCCATATTAAGAAATTCGTAAATTTTCACTAACTTGCGAAATTTTCAAAGTAGCTTATTTATAGTTAATGATGTTCATTCCGGCATCAAAACTAATATTTTAAAACTGGTCTGACATTTTTACAGTAAAAAGTTTCCATTTAATGCACGTTTAAGTGAATTTTTGTCCTATTCTCCCATGTTAAGAAAATCGTAAATTTCTAATAACTTACGAAGTTTTTTAATTCGAATTTTGCAAAGGAATAGGGGTTTTGCCAGTATTGAAAGTAATATTTTAAAAATGATCTGACCGATCTGCGATCATTTGTTCGTGAGTTATCGTGTAAACAGACTAACACACTAACACATTAACGGACTAACACACTAACAGACACCCTACAGACAGACACCATACAAATTTTGTCATTTTCGGATTCCTCACACCTGAAAACGTATAAAAAAGTCAAAAACCCGAGGTCGAAATTTTTCACAATTACCTAAGTTCCCCATGCCTATAGTATTGATGGGGAACTAATAAAAATATAATCATGATATATAAAATATATAAAAGAAACTTGAAACTGAAAGAAAAAAACAAAAAATGTATAATGAAATGCTAAAAAATGCACAAAAATTTCATATTAAGTATTTATTAAATGCCATAATATTTTTCAAAGTTAAAAATTAATACATTTTTTTTTCAGTAATAGTAATTTAAATCAATTTTAAATTAAAATAAATTAGTTTTAAAAAGTTACGGTTTATAATAGTTTTAGTTCGGAAGGAAATAATTACTGTAATTGTAATGTAAATTTAATATTTATAATTCAAAATGGAGTTTCACGAGCTTTTAATTAAGATTAGATTTCATTAATAAAATGCAGACCCTTATCAAACTTATATTGACAGAATTAAAAAAAAATAGAAATAAAATCAAAATTAAAACAATTATAACTTACTTGTTGCTTTAAATTGTGTGTTAGTCATAATAAGAAGCCTAATCATGGCTTCGATCCTCCACATTTTGAGTTTTCCGTTTATCATCATCATAGCGTAGCGTAAGGTGTAAAACTGTAAAAGTTTCAGTTTATGTTTGAAGGTCATTCGCGTATCTGTATCACATGGCTGTTTGACGTCATAGTGAATGTACAAAAACTAAGGCTCGAAACAAACATTTGAACTTTAACGATACAGAAACCGCTAATGTGCAAATTACCTAGTTAAAATGCGGAAAACTCTTGATTCCGCCCTTTAACGGGACATTTTAGTTAATCTGCAGATTAGCTAGGTAATCTGCACATTAACGGATTTCGAGCTTTAACGGTAACATATATACATATTACGACGTACACTAACTGCAAGAGTTTTTTTTTTTTTACTTGGTAGTCTACACATTTACATGTATTCACTCCTAGACCCTATTCGTTGTTATTATTATTATTATTATTATTAGCCTGACAGACTATCAGAAATTTTCTCTTTAATATACCAACCCACTTGAAAAAGCTTTTTATTTTAGTGTCCAGCTGTTTAAAAATTCATTTTTGATTTAATAGTTCGGATACAGGCCTTGGTTCAAACACGGGCCGGTGCAGAGTCTATTTTGACTATCTTCAAATTAATTCTAATAGTGAAAATTTGCAATATGGATTATTCAAGTTAAATTTAGTTTTTTAACACACAAATTTGTCGAGAGCTAAAAAATACTCTTTATTTTATTGTTATTGTTATTTCCAAATTGATCGAAATTCGTACGTTGACAAAAATGGAGCGTTATTGCACAGTTGTAGTCTTAACCACATATATTCATTATTATTATTATTATTATTATTATTATTATTATTATTATCTTTGGAATTCTTCGATTGGCCTAGATGACAGGTAATTCGTCCGCTACCCCTCCCCATCCACCACAGTTTGACCTCCCAATTCACTTCTTTGAAATCTTTGTAAAAAATGAACAGAACGACATCAGCGCCATCTGTCCCTAAGTTGAGAACTGCCGGATCATCCGAGACCGTGCACCACTTGTTGATTTTCCACCGACGGTGAATGATGCTTCGGTCAGCAACATTGCTCTTCCTCATCCTTGGAGTAGGGCATCACGTCTATGCAGGTAAAGATTTCTCCGTTATTTCTCCGATTTTATTTTATTACTATAAAGGTTTTATAAAGTTCTGGTGTTGCGAATTATTATACTCTCGATTACTTTTTAACACGTTTTTTAAAATATTTCCGTTTCTTTATTGGAAAAAAAAAAAAAAAAACTAGTCTAGTAGACATTTTTAATTGTATTGGCATAAATTAACCCGATTTGAAATAAATAATTTATTGATTGCATTCTTTATAAATGAATGCATTTTATTTTGCCTATTTCAGGGCTTATTCCTATTCATTTCCATGAAAATGCCGGAAATATAATTAAAAGTATGAAATTTAAGTTTTTTTTTTTAATTTAATTATCTATTAGATACTACTGTTCGCCCGAATAACTTCGTTTCTTCTGTATCTAAAAAATTGTATATTATGAAAACAGTTGCACAATAATTTTTATTATTTTTTTCTTTTTTAAATTTATTTTATTATTATTATTATTATTATTATTATTATATATTTCGGATTTTAAATAAAAACGTCGATTTTTACAAGATTTTCAGCATATTTTTACTTTCCGAACACTATAGTGAGGAAAGTATTGTAATCATGTCAAAAATCCGAATATCAGATTTTGATGTTTCTATACGTTTCGAGGTCCCCTGAGTCCGTTTCCACTATTTTTGAGGTGATGTATGTATGTGTGTGTGTGTGTGTGTGTGTGTGTGTGTGTGTATGTATGTATGTGTGTATGTCTGTGAGTGAACACGCTAGCGTCTAAACGCTTTGTTCAAATAAGGTGAAAGTCGGTACGTATATTGTAAGTCACCATAGTACGAACCCTATAGATTTTGGTGAATCTAGCACTTATAGTTTTTTTACAGGGACACAAAGAAAAATTTTTTATCATTACGGCCTATGGGACCAAAATCTTAAAAGTGCGATAGCATCTAAACGCCTTATTCAATTGAGCAAAAACTTTATACCCATATTATAGGTCACAGATACTCAATCTGTATAGATTTTGGAGAATCTAGCACTTATAGTTTTTTTACAGGGACACAAAGAAAAATTCTTTATCATTAAGGCCTATGGGGCCAAATTTTTAAAAGTGTGATAGCGTCTAAACGCCTTATTAATCTGAGCAAAAAAATTTTACACATGTTATAGGTCGCGTTTGCACCAACTGTATAGATTTTGGTGAATCTAGCACTTGCAGTTTTTTTACAGGGACACAAAGAAAAATTCTTTATCATTATGGCCTACGAGACCAAATTTTTAAAAGTGCGATAGCATCTAAACGCCTCATTCAATTGAGCTGAAAATTTGTATGAATATTATAAATCACTGTTGCACTAACTATAAGCATTTTGGTGAATCTAGCATTTATAGATTTTTACAGGGACACAACGAAAAATTCTTTATCATTATGATCTAAGGGCTCAAAGTTCAGTAGCGTTAAATAAAACCTCGTGTGATATATGGAGAAAAAAAAAATAGAGAAAACCATAACCTCTATTATGGTTTTCTCTCGTTTGTTTGTTTAGCAATTCCTCTTTCTTTATTTTATCTACAAAACTGTTAGTTACTCAATGTTCGGAAAGTCGAGTGGAGTCACTCCAGATTTTTTTTTTTTTAGAAAATACTTTTTGGGTTCAGGACCTAAGTACACGTGTGTATTTGGTGTTTACTATTAAGGTCGATTGACTACATGAGGGACTACACCCTAGATCTGGGATGGTGTGCCTTCCGTGGGAATCTTTCGAAGAGGTCCCAACTCGTATTCACGTGAAATTCGGAGAGAAACACGGAAAACGCCGAACGGCTAGTTCGACGAACAAGACCTGGGATCGAACCCGGCACTTCCCCTCTAACAGCTTTGAGTGCAGAACCGCTCGGTCACTGGTGATGGGGCTGAATTTTGTGATTTTTTTTTCTTTCTTTTAATTATAAAGAATTTTGTGAAGGGGCAGAAAAAAAGGACTCTAATTTTTTTGTCTGGGTCGATCCCTGATGCTCACCATAATATTTCGCCTGATAAAAAGTAATCTTTAATTATTTTTAGTTGAAACAATTGTTGCCTGTTTTTATAATTGGAAACATATGATGACAAAGATTTTACTATTTCCTGTTAATAGAATACTTAATTTATCGATTTCTACTGAAGTTAATTGAACAATCCTTTATTCTATTCAACAATACATGTTTCTTTGGGTGTTTATTTTATTTTTTTTAATTATTTACTTTTTTTTTTTTTAAGTAAATTGATTAACGGTATTTCCCAATAATCTTCTTTATTTCTTTTTAATACGATATTAAAGTAGATCGCGTAGCAGAGAAAGAAATGCTTGTTATATAAAATAAATTTATCTTCCTAAGATCGTAGAAAAGTTACTAAATTTAGCCAAACGAATACATTATATATTTTTTCCTTATTAAATTTACAAATTAAAATTTAAACCTTTCACATTTGTTATACAGATGTTAATCAATTGATTAAAGAGGAATAATTTTGAAGATACGTCTGAAAGACATCGTTTGCATCGAAATATTTAAAGCAAAACAAATTAAAAAGAAGGAACTTTATTTATTTTTATATTTTTGATAAGATGAATGAATTATTTATTGTTTATAAAGCAAGAAACTTTCAAGAAATCTTCAAGTTTTTCTTTTCCTTGAGAAATGTCTAAGTAAAAAGAGTGCCACCGTTTTTTCAGCCGCATTATAAACATAATTAGCGTCGTCTTGCCAAATAGATATAAATTATGTTAATTTGTCTTATTTTTATATTGAGCATCGTTCTTTGATAATTGTAGTAAATAATGGTGTTACTTACACTACTGACTTCTTGTTACTAAGATTATTTGTATTAGGCGTAATTTGAATCTTTTATTAACCGACTTTTACACACACACGGAAAGAAAAATAAAGAAAAGGGGGAAAAAAAAAAATAATAATAATCTGGTGCGTCACTCACACGACTTTCTCTTGCCCTGAAATTTAATACTATAAATACAGGTTGGAGATTAACAGGTAAGATAACGATGGTATGTAAATCTACGTTAAACGATTCAAATTAGGCTTCGGGAGAGTTCTGTGTGAGGGGAGGGGGGGGCTACCGCCCTCCTCAACCCGCCGTTTCATTAATGCACCTACATTTATATAGAATTTAATTCGGTTATTAAAAAATAATTCTGTTTTTAAAAAATAATTTATTAAAATTATTATTTAAAAAAATTATCTTTTATGATAATGCAGACGATTTCCATATCAGAGAAGTAGTATAACACCAAATATCCAAAAAAAAAGTCCATTTTATTCTCAATATTTAAAAAAAAAAAAAAAAAAAAAAAAAAAAAACGATATATATATACATATTTTGTATGTTTTTTTTTTCGTTAAAAGTAAAAAAATTCGATAACTTTGTTTTAAATTATTGCAGATCGATGGTTCAATCATTCGTTTTAAAGGTATTGGCGAGCTCTTTTGAAAGATACCCATCATGTAAATTTACTCCCCTCGAGGGGGGACTCCCCCCCAGGGGGGGAGGCGAGGCTCCTACATACACAATTTCTTTTTTCCTGTTGACTATCTCTATTACAAAAAATATATATTCGTTTCATTTGGTTTAGTGCAGTCTATAGATGTCAAACTCTACTTACCTGCAATTTACCCCATAGACGTAATGTATTTGAATACTTTTGAGTGTCCCTGTACACGAACCATTTGCTTGATTTTAGCGAAAAGTTTAGTGTAGCATCCTTATATGATACACATTTAGAATACCAAGTTTGAACTTTCTGCCATAATTTGTTTTTGAGATATGCTGATAACAGACAGACACACAGACATACACACAGACCATTTGCTAAAAACATGATTTTCGTATTCAGGGGACCCCAGAACATGAAATATAACAAAAACTCGCGTTCGAAAATTTGACCCAAAAACAATACTTTCTCTACCTTATGGGTAAGAGAAAGTAAAAAAGTATGCCGAACTCTGTCCATGCACTACGTATACCTAAATTAAAAATAAATAAATTTATACAAAAGATGAAAAGAAATTTGTCTTTGACCGGCGATTTTCATAAGACATAATCTTGGAAAACTGCCGATACTTTTTTGTTTGACAGATTTAAATATAATACTATGAGTTTATGATAAATAATGATGGATTTCTTCGATTGTTATATTTATTAGTATACAGTTTATTACCCGATTTCGAAAAGTGGAGTTTAAAAAATGTACACAATTAATACCGTTTGAAAGAGAACAAAAAATTGATCTATATGACAGGAAAAATGACCGCTAGAAATGACAACTTTTCTTTTGAACTTCGGAAATTTAAATATCATAATATAAATTTTGCAAATTTTTGACAGACTATACAACTAATCAAACAAAAGCTGCCACGACGAATTAAGGAAACCAGTTTACATCGTGAAAGTAATCTAGCATAAAGGAACTTGATAAGACAGAACACTTTGTCATAATGGGATTAGTAAGTTGGACTCTCTTTAAGAGAAATTTAATTGATGTCAGAAATACAGACTATACTACAATAACTTTAGAAAATGGAGTTTTGTTTTTTATTTGAATTTCTTCTACTTTTATTTGTATAATTAATTTTTTTAATTGAAAAATAGGATTTTCGTATTAATCGTTTAACTTGAAAACGCTGCATTAAGAAAAAGAAAGATAATGAAAAGAAAGATAATAATTTTAATCAATAAATACACAGTTTTTGAATTATTATATATTATTAGATATTTTGTGTCCTACGATCATGTAACGTACATTCAAGGACTACAAGTGTTTGTAGTATTTAGCAGCATTTTACATAAGACAAACATAATATGATAGCGAGTATAAAATTCCAAAAATTTCATTCTTCATTGTAATTTGAAGTAGTAATAATATTTTTATAATAAATCTTGAAATTTTCTAATATGCCCGATATTGTATCTCGATATGAAACCCCTTTGTCTTAAAATTTATTTATTTTTTTTATTTTTAACTATTATACACATTTGATCAAATGTTTAAAGAAATTACCCTTAACTCTTAAAAATAAATTTAATACTTAATTAAAAAATAATGAAAAGAAAAGAAAGATTTTAACTAAAGAGTTTACATTTTTACCATGTTTTTATCATCTCGCTTTCTTGTTTGTTTGTCCAGTACAAATCTTGCAATTGATTAACTAACTTCCCGACTAGCTAGACATTTGAAACTTTTAGAATAGCTCAGAACACGATGAAAATGCCTTCTTTTAATACTTTTATTCAATTAATAAATGTTTCAAAATTTCTTACGCATTGGATCATTTTCTTTCAAATTCATGGGATAATTCATCAAAAATTTTTAAAAAGTATTTATTAATGTATCGAATTGTCAAGTTTAAATGATCCAACAGAAAATTTAAAAACATGGTATATAAAAAGTTGTTTTTATATTGTAATCATTTACATTCATTTAAGCCCAAAATCCATAAAATATTAAACTTCAACATATTATATAAACACAGAATGACAAAATACGTATGTAACTACTGGAACAAGGCTATTTGTGGATTTAACATCTGCCAAGAGTGCAAACGATAATAATTTTTACCACTTTATATTTTTTAATGAAGTATTATAATATTTTTTTTGTTTGAAATAAATAAAGGAAATATAAAAATATACTTGTTTTTAATTCGTAGTCTATGAGTCGAATGCTTAGTTACAGAGAAAGTGTAGTTATCTAGGGCTGAAGTAGTACAGGTTTGATTTCGGATGAAATTTCTAGCGAGTGTGAACCTTGTTGCAATTCATATTCCACTAAATATGTCAAAAAGCACAGCGATAATTTTGTTTTTTATTTTTCTAAACTGTTTATTTGTTTATTTTTTATTAATAATATAACTGTTGTTCTAGTTATTTCCAATCTCCAGTGTCTGTACTCATTTATTAGCATACATTTGTAAATTTGCGAACATTTTGTATTAAGCTTTCTCGGGAAATCACTTCGTTGAAGGTATATTGTTTTAAATAGAAATCAGAACAAATGGGTTATGCAGTGAGAGAATTTTAGTTCTTCATCACACTACAGGGAGGGTGAACATGGGTATTCGAAAAATTTTCAACCTTGGCTTTTGATGTCTTTACACGTTTTCGGGTGTGAGAAATTCGGAAATCCAAATATTAATGCGGTATCCTTCTATAGGTTTATAAGATGTTAGTCAGTCTGTGTAGACATTATCTTAAGAACAAATGATTATAAAGAGGTTGGACCAGTTTTAAAATATCACTTATAATCAGGACTGCCTTTTTTTTTTTTTTTTTTTTGCGTCCCCCCCCCCCAAGTCCATTACAGCTTGAACATGTATTGTTGTTTGCATTATACATGTATACAAAATTTCAGCCTAGTCAGATGTTAAAAAATTCGTTTACAAGGTTTGACATTTCCAGACAACTAACGAAGGTGCATGTAACAATAAAAAGAAGAAAATTTTAATAGCAAGATTGAGTAATTCCTTCCATGTTGAAGAGCTCAGCAAGTTGTTAATAAGAGGTAAAGAAATCTAGTGAAGGGAGCGCACATTTTTGTTGAGATGAGATTGAGGCATGTTAATGCTTTCGCTTAATATAAATAAATATTTATGCTAATGCATAAATGGAACGCTCTCATTAGGATACTTCTATTTAATCGTTTGCGGTTAATGAACCTGATGAATGGCTGCCGGCGAAAAACAAGGAAGCACTAAAAGGGAATTTACTTTTAATAAAGAGCAGGGTGGAACCTGTAGATTATTATAGTCGTATCAAAAGTTTGATAGTATTTCAACAAATTTTTATTTTTATAATTTCATAGAGAAAAAACGAGTGGATGTGTTTTTATAAGGTAAGTCCACCTGAATACGCTAGGATGCTAGGCCTGGGTAGAATACTCAGTTGGGGTCTTTCTAATGCGTGCTAGCTCGTATTTACTCGAATTCAGAGAAAACACGGAAAACTCTGAGCAGATAGGCAAACGATCGTGACCTGGTATCGAATTCAGCACTTCTCATCTAACAGCTTTCAGAGCAGAATCTCTCGACTACTGATGAGGCAGGAAAAAAAAATAACATATGCTTATGAGTTTAGTTAGACTAACGTACATCTGAAGCAGCGCCACAGTGTTGAATAACCCTTCTTCTTACATATAGAGGTCATTTTGCTAGTCCTTTTAAATTATTGTGCAATCGATAACTATGCTATAGTCTTGAATGTTTTGATTTATATATTCACAAAGTTAACTTTTTCTTTCCATGACCAGGCTCTGATTACCAAATAGGCACAATCAGTACTAGCTCCCCTTCAGAAATTTTGAAAAAGGCCTCCAAATTAGGCAAAATAGCTGCCCCTTTAATTGTACCCGCTGTCGTTTGATCATAAAGAGACAAAGTATAGCTGTATGATATAGTACTTTCATGTGAGTTTTGGATAAAATAACGTAAAACTACGAAAGACTATGCATCCGTGCTTAACATTGGTTCGAATCCTGCAACTCCGATTTAACCAGTTCAGTAGAACTGCTAGGCTGCTGACGGAGCCCAAAAACATTTAGACAGTCTTCATTTAATTTTCTTAAGACCTAAATAGAAGTAAACAGTTTTATATGATTTAATATTTTTTCTAAATTATCTATTTTTGTAAGCTGTGGAAAATGTAATGGCGTAGCACTCTGAATATTGTTTTATTAATCCAGCCAATAACCATGTTCTTTTCACAAAATTGCACTTTAGAAAAAGAGCCTTTTCTTTCACAATCTATAAAATGAGCCCTTTCTCAAAATTCAAACTCCCCTTACAAAATTCCAATTCATAAAATGAACCTATTCAAAAAATCCAAATTCGTAAAAATGGACCGTTTACAAAATTTTGTTTTACAGGAATGACAAAAAAGACTCTTTCACATTTTTTTTTTTTTTTTTTTTCTGGGCAAGAAAAAATATGCAAACTTTGTGTAAACAACCTTGCAATCCACGCACCTTGTATTCCGTGCTGATTCGAAAAGTTTGTGAAATTTTAGATTAAAAACCTTTATTTATTCCAAAAAAAGGTCACATCTCAATTTAAAAAATAATTGGTTATTGTGTTGTTCATTAATACAAAATCAGACTTGGCCGTCATGAGAGTAATACTTATGATTGTTTTCAATAGTTGTTATTACATTTCAATTATTTCGGAAGGTTTTCAATAATCGTCTACATAGCTATGATAGTATTTGTTTTGTTGCACAAATAAATGTTTTCTTGTGACCATCATTGTTTAGCTTTCAGGAAATTCATGTTACGGGAAAATTCTTATTCTACAAGGTTATGTTTGCTCATTTCTTGATCAGTCATTGTTATTTAGTAGGAAATTCCTAAAAGCCGTTACAGTTTCATGTGACACCATCGACATATTAATTCTGATCTGAAATAAAAAACAGCAAAAATCCATGCCATTGCTTATTGATTTTTGAATGATGTTATATTCCATCAAAAACAAATTAAAAGTTATAAGGAAAACAAGTTTTTAAAAAGGATCTAGACAGTGATAGCACCGTGTTACTAACTTTTAAACTATTTCCAGGAGCTTTTTTTTTTTTTTTTTTTTTTTTTTTTTTTTGACCTTTAGACTGTATCTTTACTTTCACCTTGAAATTTCTAGTTTTTTTTTTTTTTTTTTTTTTATGTGTGTATGTGTTTAACATACTTATGTGAAGTTTGGCATATCTTATAAATTTACATAGACACATTCTTAAAAATACTTTTTGACCACTAATAAAAAAAAAAAGTTTACGTATAGTATGTAGTATTGAGATCAGTTTTAAGGTTTCTTTTTTTTATGTTAATTATTTGCACTGTGCTAAGGTTGATTACCCCGAGCACAGATATGTTATTAGTAGTGATGTTTTGACTAAACGTTGCTGGTCCAGAATTTCATTTTTATTTTGTGAATATGACTTACAAGAGATATTTGTTGATTTTTACATATGTACAGAATTTTTGTATTCGTGAAAATTTAGATCTCCTTTTAACACGCTTTTATTAGCTTTACCTGTATGTATGTATATTTGTATGTATGTTTATATGTTTGTAACCGCTCTGGGAGCAAATAAAAGATCTATATTCTAAAAAAAGACTTTCCCTACGTGAACGCCGTGACTGTGAGGTAAAGCCCCGAGCTACGAACCTAAAGGTCTAGCTTTCGAGCCCAGTCAGGGATGGTTTTTATTTAATTCTAAATTATTTTAATTAACGATTTAAATGTATGTAAATATTATGGTGTGTCACTCACACGATTTTCTCTTACCCTGCATTTTAATACTAAGATAGATATTTTGTGCTTTTTAGTTCACATTTCTATAAAAGCGTGTTCTTTAATTTTTTAAAACTATAATATTATTATTTATTTTATCTTTTTTTTTTTCTTTTTTACTTATTTATTCATTTATTTTGATGATTTTACATCTGATGAGGTGTACGAAATCCAAAAATCACCAGTTAATTTCTTAGTTAGATGTCAGTGAAACTTATTTGAGTAGAAAAAAAAAATGTCTGGGACCTTTCAATTTAATGTAGGTAATTTGTTTACATTAAACATGTATGAACAGTATCCTCGAAGCACAAAATAAATAAATATGCGACTTGCCTCAAAGAGTTATTTCCATTTTATTTTTCTTTTATCGAAATATATTCAGATACATGACTTGCGAAAAGATATATTGAAATAATCTCTGGGGATACCAAATAAATTCAGTATTTACAACTATTAAAATAAAATAAATAAATGAAATCTATTTATCAAAATACATTGCCTGGAAAATCAAATGTTATTGTCTATTACTTTGTTTTATCTTTATTTGATTAAAATATATATATATATCGGCTGAAATAATAAATATTTGTTTCACGAAATTTATGTTTTAGAAATAGACTCGATTTGCTTATTGATTAGCGTACAATAATGAATGAAAAAAAAAAAAATCTAGTATGTTGTGGCCACCACATGGCTTTCTTCTATATTTTCTAATACAAATTCACTCAGTAAAAATAATTTATTAAAATTATTATTTAAAAAATTATCTTCCATGATAATGCAGTCGATTTTCACATTAGAGAAGTAGTATAACACTAAATATATATATATATAAAGTCAATTTTATTCTCAATATTACTTAAAAAAAAAAAAAAAAAAAAAAAAAAGAATTTTTTGTTAAAAATGAAAAAAATCGATAACTTTATTTTAAATTATCGCTGATCGATGGTTCAACTATTCGTTTTAAAGGTATTCACGAGCTCTTTTGAAAGATACCCATCATGAAAGACCACAACAGAGGGCATTTCACTCAGGCCTAGAACGTGCGTGTAAACCCCTACACTAACGCTATCACCATTTGCAAATTAGATTGAGTCTAAATTCTTCAGAGGCAGGCCATTTTCTAATTGGTTTTGGGTTCATGCAATTTATGGACGGCAAAATTTGTTTCTTATTTTAAGGATAGATTTATTAATCTGTGCTATTTAAATAACTTATCTTTTTGTTATATATTGTGTGATCATAACGGTTATCATAAAATTTAATTAATCGTTTCTAGAAAAGGAATACCTTCCTGTTATAAATGAAATTAATCTTTGGAAACTAAAATGAAAGAAAGAAACATTGGTATATTCTTTTCTTATGAACGCCTTACGTAAATATAGAAATTACTGATGATTTATCCTGCTGAGCCGTGTAACAAAAATAGTATTTACAGTTTTTATTCCCTGAGGCCGTATAGATACGAATGAAATCATTTCCACTTTTGCCGGTGTCTGGTAAGCATGCGTAACATGTTTAATGCTACACACTTAATAGTTTGAGAGGAAAATGCTGAGGCCGTAAATTTCTGAACGGCAGGAACCATGCTTGTTGCACGACCGTTTTACTATTTTTTCCGGGTGAAACTTTCTATTTCAAGGACACTTCTCAGAGACACCGTTCGGATTTTTTCTATCAACCGTTTTCAATTGTAGGATCTCTTTTGAGAAAAACTTTATACATAGAAATTTCATTTTTCCCCTTCAGAAAACATGTTGTTATTAGAGTCTGCCCATACTAACTTTCTAGAGAGACACGAACAAATAAAATTTTGCTTTTTTTATTTCCGACTCCATTCAGTCACATTACAAACATTTTCGTTTCATGACGATTTATTATAATGTAATTTATTAAACGTATTAATTTGATACTGAGTACGTTTCAGTATAAACAGCTCTTTTTAAAAAGTATGTCATAATCTGGAAAACCAGTAACATTTGACATACCTTCGAAATGAATTCGTTCTAGTGTAAATTCGGAAAATTGATGTAAATAACTCTCAAAATACTTACTCTTTGTTATATTCACAGCAACATAAACAGATAAGAAAGCTTCCTTTTTAGTAGACTAGAGAAAAATTGGGATAAATTAATAGGATTGCGACGGATATTTCTTTCCCAAATTTGAATCTGGAATATTTCTATTTATTCTTGCCAACTCCCGACTTTTTTTATTCTCGTCTGTCTATCAGAATATTTCTTTTTCACTTAAGAAATCTTTCCGGTCAGACTTTTTAAAAATTCATCTTTGATTTGCCGGTCCGTGTGCAGCCTTAGTCCAGATGCTGGAAGGTGCAGTGTCTACTTTGACTATCTCCGAAATTAATTTAGAATGAAGATGTGGAATATTGAAATAAATAATTCTCAAGAACTAACATGTTGTATCTGCTTCAAGTTTCAGCATTACTTAACAAAATATAATAGGTAAGAGATTTTTTTAGTAGATTGCAGAAAAATTATGGCATCTATATGATTATATTAATACCAAGAGGTATTTCTGTAATTTTCCAGTTTACAAAGATTTTACACCAAACAAAAATTCGAACGTTTACTTATGGTAAAATTCTGATTTCATTTCGCAGTCTTCGAAATACAAAAGTCTTTCTTGTTTTGAAACTCGGCATGCTTGAAAATTAATTTTGTCTTTTGCTGACTAGGCCTGACTCGCTCGAAAATCTTTGTTTAGTCATCCCTATCTGTCCCATTAGAAATTTGTCTTTGTTTGTCGGCCTAGCTCGGCCTCTGAAATTGGATTTTACTTTTCTCGGCCCGGCTTGGGTCCGTGTAAAACTATGAGAGAGATTGGATGTAATGCTGACAAAATATTTTAAAATGCTAGATTTCATTAGCTATTTTTATAGTCAAGGTAAAATAAAAATATTGTTTCTCTCTCCACGTTCAGTTATAAATATAAACTGTTATATATTCTTTCAGATTTTATTTAATAACTATGTTTCTTTGAAGAGTAACTATCAAAACTGTGGCTTTAGTTTTATGCTTTTATTTATTTATTTATTATATATATATATATATTAAACTATCATTCAAATTTTAGTTTAATCTTTATTCTCTACTTTTTTATTTAGCAAAACGTATTTTGTCACTTGCAAAATTCATGCGCTGTAAGTATTCAGAACGTTAGTGTCGAAAAGGCATATAATTAAATCCGGTAGTTGCTTCAATATCGTCTTTATAAATCGCAATTTCGGAAACTGGTATGTTGGGTTAATTCACAAAACTTTCTTGTACAGTTTCCTATACAAATTCACATAATGAAGAATAAAAATTATTTTCCTTGGTGAATGGAAATAATTTTCATCTCAGAAAAGTGTTCGCCTAAATGTCAAAAGAAAATTTTGTCCCTCATAAGCGAGCGCAATTTTTACAAATGCTACTTTTTTTTTTTTTTTTTTTCTGTTGTTAAAAATGAAAAATGTCTATAACTTTGTTTCAATTTATCATAGATGTATGGTTCAACCTCTCATTTTAAAAATATTAATGAATTCTTCGGGAGGAAAAGGACAATTTACACCATAGAAGGAGCTATGGTCCTACATGTACAAATGTTTTATCTTGTTTTATTATAACTAATACCTGGGTAACCGAGTTTACTGGACTTCATTATAAAAATCCTTTGTAGTGTAGATACAGTGATTTATTTTGAGATAATTATATTTCATATTTGTTTACTCAAGCCGGAGTGCAGGTTACCACTAAAAGCTAATTTTCCTAGAGATAAAGAGAATGCAAATGGAATTATCATACCAAATCTCTAATTATAATTTCTTATCAAAATCATTTAAGCAGTTTTCCGGAAGACCGCATTTCTACAATATATTGTTCAGTGCAAAGACCAGCGATAGTTAATTTTACTGAAGAAGAAGATAAGTGAAAATAGTTTATTAATTAATTTAAAAAAAAAAAAAAAAAAAGAAAAAAAGTTTTTTTTTTTTTTTTTTCCCAAAGTTGTTTTAGCGTTTTCGAAGAAAACGAAGTTTATGCGGTATTTTTCCCGGGTGGTGTGAGAGTTACCAGTGAACGCCTATTATACTCAAGATGGGGGTATTTTCAGATCAAAAAGTCATCTCAAAAACACACTAACTCTAAATATTTATCTGAATATTTATCATTCAAGCACTTAAAAATATATATATATACCTATATAATAAAAATAAAAAACGAAATTTCTGTCATGTTTTCCTGGGGAAAGCGCGAGCAACCGAGGAGCGCTAAATGTTCGAAAGAGAATGTCAAATTTTTGTGTTTACAATTCAACTGTAAACTCAAAAATTCCCTAAATCTAAATTTTTATCAAAATAATTCAAATATTTTCTAAGAAAACCATGCCTCTGCTATATTCAGCCACAATCGAAATGAAGGTTAACAGTGGACGTTAATTTTCGTGAAGATGCGAGGGCAAATTAGCTGGGTTTCTCCTCTCAAAAGACACTTAATACTAAGTTTTTATCAAAATCGATAGAGCCATTTCCTAGAAAATCAAGCTTCTGCTGTAGTTTTGCAACGGGTGGAAGGAGGGTTGGTTAGCTGTGAAAATTAACTTTCTTGAAAATGAGGAAAATTCAGTTTGAATTGTCATAAAAAAAAATCCCAAAACTCAAATATTTATGAAAATCTTTCGAGCATATTCTTTGAAAAAAAAAAAAAAAAAACCAACCATATTTTGCTACGGTGGAGTGAGGGTTAGTACAGCTGTGAACGCTATTTTTTATTTTTTATTTTTATTTTTATTTTATTTTTTTAAGATAAGGATATGTTAGATAGGTTTCTCTTTAACAAAAAAAGAAGAAGAAAAAGAAAAAAGAAAATACATCTTAAATTTATGTTTTTATTAAAATCGTCCGATTTATTTCAGAGAAAACCATGCTTCTGTTATGTATTGCAATGGACGGGGAAAAGTTAATAGTGAATGCTAATTTTTTTTTTTTTTTTTTTTTTGAAGAAGAAGAAAAGTCAGGTGGATTTAGATTTATCATCTTAAAAAATACCTAACTATAAGCTTTTATCAAAATCGTTAGAGCCTTTTCCCAAACAATCAAGTTTCAGCTGTATATTTTTTAACGGGAGGAATAAGGGTTAACAGCGAAAGCTAATTTTCAAGAAGATGGAGACAAATCAGATGGGTCAGATCGTCTCAAACCAGCCTTTTATTTCTATTTTTTTTTTTTTTTTTTTATCAATATCATTTGAACCATTTCGAGAAAACCCAGAGTAAATCCGATTTCTGCCACACTTTTCAAAGGTTAGGATGAGGGTTAACATGACTGCTAATTTTCGTGACTATGAGTCATAATCAGATAATTTTTTAACAAAGTATTTAGAATGAAAGCTATAGCTTTTATCATGAAAGCAAGGTTTTTGTCATGTTTTGCAGAAGGCAGAGTAAGGGTAAACACTGAACACTAATTTTCCCAAAGACGAGGTTAATTCCAATGGGTTTGTCTTCTCAAAAAACCTTTAATCTTAAATTTTTATTAAAATCGCCAGATCCATTTCCTAGAAAATCCAAATACTGCCATAGTTTTCAACCGTTGGCTGATGAGTAAGCAGCGAATGCAAATTTTCCTGACGATGAAGATAACTCCAATGGACTTTTCACCCCATAAAACACTTAACCCAAATCTTTCCTCAAAGTTATTATATCCATTTCCGAGTAAACTAAATTTCCTCCATAATTTGCAACAGGAGGATAAAGGGTTAACAACAAACAAGAATACTTCTAAAATGAGAATGAATATAATTGATTTTTCAATTCAAAACAATCTTAACCATAAGCGTTTATCAAAGTCTTTACATCTACCCGAGAAGCTCAATTTCTGCCATATTTTCTAACTAATACACTCCTGCTCAAAAGTTTAGCAAGATTTGCAAATCACCAGTTTTTCTCAATTTAAAAACTTTTCTATCTATGAAATGTTTTCAAACGTTAGATATTTAAAGAACTGGGTCTTCCTCATGTTTTACAGTGAAGATTGGTTTAAGACAACCTTTAGGGGGCCGGTAACAAATTGAGCAAAATCAATAATGTTTGTGATCACCCTGTATCGTTAAGAGAACGAAATGATATGTACCTTTAGGATATGTTAATATAGACCGAATACAATTTGTGGTTGAATTTGTGGGACGATAGCATGTTAAATAACGGAGGTATAAGCATTTAGTTTTAAAACTCTCCAAAAAATCAGCACCTTTTTTATTTATAACTAGCAGACTACGCCCGCTTCGCTGGTCACTATTTTTAAATGAATCACTATAATTAATGAATTCTCAAAATTGCATTAATTTTTATTATGCGAAAAAAAAAAAAAAAAGAGCGAAAAAAAGTTTTGATTGGAAAAAATGTCGCACCGGGTCCCCGCTGCATTCGGCAGCGCAGGTCATTGTACGCTGCGCGTTGTACGCTGCATTATTACACAGATTGAAAGCTACATATAGTGGACAACTTTTGTCAATCATTCATTTGAATAGAGTAAAAATTAAGCAAATTGTCGGCAAAAGAACAAGTTGAAATTTCATAAGGGGTTTTACACTTTAATTTTTCATCGAAAATTTGCATTAATCATTTAGAAAAAACGGTGTTTCAAAGAAAGATATATGCAATAAATTTCATAATAGACACGAGTGCGTAGTTTTCTGCTTTAATAATTCATCCATGTCTAATTTCTTTGTCTGATGAAAAGTTGTGCTATTACTTTGACCCAAAACAACCGTTGCACGTTTTTTGCAATTTATAGTGTTTTCTTACAAAATTATTTATTCATTAAATTAATTATTATTGGAATTTAATCAGATTAACAAAGTAATGTTTCAAATAAAAAATTTCTCGAAATTTAAAAATGCTCTTTTTTACACCATATTTATGAAGTGTGTAAAACAGACATTTTTGAAATGAGTTTAGAAATTTTAAAAAGAGAATAAGGAGTGAGCGTTAAAAGGTTCAAACATGATTTTCGATTTCATTTTTTTTTCTCCTAAACTGCTATTTGCGAAGTCCAGTGTGCGACGAAACCTTTCGCAAGCGTTCCCACGCAAATGTCGTGAGATTGACAAAGCATTTGACATTCGGACAACAGAGATCTCATCCTCATTTTCGTACATAGGTAGTTTATTGGAATACAAAATGTCGATGTTGCGTGGGGTCATTGCGCTAACATTAATATGAAGAATTGAGATTTCCTATCTACTATTAGAAGGTAATGTCTTTTTTCTCCCAAGGCATTCAAGCTAATTAATCGACAGATCCGAAGCCATAACGTCCCAATTCTATAACTCATTATTGTACAATCTAATATTATCTATTCTACATCTTTAATTAATACACATACACATATGTATACATGTTTTGAAATTTTTCCTTTCAAACTGAAACTTATTATTATAATGCTAACTTCTCAATCTATTATATTTACATCATCTACATAGTATGTGCTGATGTTTGGCAATATACATATTTTATTGTGTTGTATACTCAGATATCAGCTACTTTTGCGCCATATCACATTTGTACATTCTAAACAAATTTATTATCGTCCTGTATTTAGTTACCATTTCTATATCTGCTAACATAACGTGCGGATTCTAGGTAACTTTCTGGGACACAGGTTCATACGTATATTCAGTATTTATAGTGTTAATTATTGTTTGTGTATTTGAATTTTAAATTATATATTTGTATATATTTTTTGTAATTCTTAATAATTATTATCATGATATCTTTGTTAGTTTCTACACGTTATAATTATGAAATATTATATATATATATATATATATATGTGTGTGTGTGTGTGTGTGTGTGTGTGTAAATTCCTATACGTATATTTCCCTTTCATCCATATTTCAGGCATTCTCTTAATTTTAATGTACATAACATGAACTTGTTTAGTAATGAAATAGAACACTTTAAAAAATGAACTTTCTTTACTCAATATGAGTAATACATTATCGAAAATAAACATCTAGTAGTTATTCCACAAAGTACATGGCGTATGGAAATTAATTTGTGCAGTCCTTTTAGTGTGGAGTAGGAATTAAGGCCAGTTGCCTGTGCATGAGACCTAGGCCTGGGTAGAATGTCAACAATCACGCAAGTTTCAGACAAAATCGTAGAAAACTTCGAAAGACTAGGTCGATGAGCGTTACAAGGTTCGAAACAGGTAATTTTCAATATAATACCAGTTTTCAATTTTTCTTATAATGCCATAAAATGACAGTACATTATCATTTTTTAATATCGATAATAATTCTTTTACCATTTCTTTGTGATTTAACTCTAAAGCTGTATTACAACGTGACTGAAAATAAATGTTTCGTATAGTATTTTTCAAGAGTGTGTTTTGGTACACTCTGCCAGTAATGACATGTGCAGCATTTTATTTATTTTATTTAAACGTGTGCATTTAATAACGAACATCCGCTTTTATTTTTAAATTACGTTCATTTGAAATTTTCGTCTATACCCTGTACAAGCTAAATAGGCCATATTTTTTAAACAGAATATTTTTGCCCGCTAAAGCACGCGCGATATAAAGCACACTATAAAACGGAATATTGAAAGACTGCCTTGTCTACGCTTTTATAGTATAGTAGCTTCGTGTGCATTCCTTAAATATGTATAATGCTCATAATTTAAAATTTGTCGTATTAGTTGAACAAAGATTTTTATTTTATTTTATTTTATTTTATTTTATTTTTTTTTTTTTTTGTAAAGGAAAGGAAAAAGAAAAAGAAGAGGTTTCTATGAAATATTAATATCCACTAAGCATCTTCTTATCACTTCTTTTATTTTGGAATTTTTGCATAGTACTTTTTTTTTACTGGAAGCAAAATACTTGTAGAAACATTCTTTCACTGTTGGAAATAACTGTTTTTCATAACACCACATTCTAGCGTACCGTAGTCTCGAGAAGTACTGAACTGTATGACTGTTAAGACCAGAAGTAGAAAAACGGTAATTTTTGTACCCGAACGTGATTCTTTAGTCAACAAGTACTTTTTGTTCGATTGTCGCCTCATATATTTGATCGTCTTTGAAAAGAGAACAAGTATTTCTTTAAATATAAGTTTCCATCTATTTTCTTTGAATTAAAGTTTCAATCTCTGGCAACTGTTGATAATGCAGAATTCTTAAAGAACTGAAATCAAATCAAAGAAATGTTATTCAATCAATTCGTAAAGGTATAAGTAAGACAAAATTCTTATTAAAGGAACTCAGCTTATTAGATCACATTTCCGAATATGTATAACAGATATAAACTCTACTAGTTATTTGAATATCATTTGAACCGGAAAATAATCTATCTATATATCTATATCTATGTATATATATATATATATATATATTTGATATAAGAAATGTATACCTATATTTAATATAAGAACTGAAAACTCAACAAATTAAACTGAAATAACAATAAGAAAGAGCACAGGCCACCACGGCTTAAGACATAGTGCAGCGGGTTCAATATATATACGTACGTATTCTAACAGTTGTGGGAAGTATATTAATTTTATAAAAAAAAAAAATCTCGGAAGATATCATTGATTCGATGGACAATTTGACAGAAATGTTTTTCTACATCGACTTCATTTTCAAAAATAGAATGTTTTTATTTAATATTGAAAATATGAAAGCGTTAAATACATTGGGAGATAACCTTTCCGTATTACATTTTTGTAAATTGTGGACGTACTTACGCTCTTTCCGTTTATTATTATTATTACTATCATCTTCAGTAAATACCATATTTATATTAACGCTAAGTAATAATTTTGTCGCACAGAAATAAATTGGAAACTATTTAAACATTTTTAAAAACAAATTTATTTACCCTTTATTGTTTGTTTGAATCATGTCTTGTAAAGTATTATTTATTATGGCTTCGAAGTATTTGTAATTTTAAATAATATATTTAAAGAGCAACTTTGATAAGTAACTTTATATTCTGTATGCAATTTCTATCCCTAAAATTTCTTTAACGTAAAAAAGAAAAAAATAATAATCTTCATTTTACGCCTGTCTTTGAGATATACTATTTTCAAACATAGTAATTAGTTTTATGCTTTTTTTATGCAAATGACAGATTTTTGTAAAATGATTTTGTAGCCTTTGTTTAATGAACTGTATAATCATGTTATTTGCAATGGAAATCTCCATAAATATTTTAAAATTATAAAGACTATTTAATTTAATTTGAATACATAATGAAATTTTGTAAAGAATATTAGGATTTTAGTTTAAACAGACGAATTGTTTCTAATTTTCCAAATTTAATTATTTCTAATCTTCATTTTAACTAATTCACTTAAACGAGATTTAGATTTAAAAAAAAAATGTTATTAATTCTTTGTCATTTGAGGGCTTTTAACAGCAAGTAAATACCAAAAATGTTTTAACTTTTTGCTCAAGAAATATTTAAATGAAACAGAATGTTAATATTAGCTTTGCTTTTAAGACAAAAATTTCTGGCGATTCTTTCACATTTTGGTGTCATTTTCTCTGCTTTATAGTCACATTTATTTTAGCAGACGTGTGACAGCGATTGACTGAGTGCGATTTTCATTTAAGTGCATTACTTTTTTTTTTTTTTTTTTTTTTTTTTTTTTTACCCTTGAAATAAAATATTGAAGATTTTTCTAATCAATATTCGATGGGTGTCCTTAGAAATTGATGTATTGTAATCACATCATTTTGATATATGTATATAAAGCACAATACTGTCCAAACTACTGAATCAATTCGAATAAAATTTAGATAATGGATGGTTACCAATAATTTTGATAATCAAGAAGGTTTCGGTAACTGTTAGAAATTAACAGTTCTTTAATTATCAGTATAACAGTATAGTGAACGATGTTATTTTTTTCACTTCCTTATTAATGTGTTAAATATTTATGTAGAAAAATGTTAGGTAATATAAGTGTTAAGGCCGATTCACTGAGCGAAGGTCCTAGGCCTGGGTGGAGTGACTTTCGTGGCGGTCATTCTAAGGGGTCTTAGCCTTTATTTGCGGAGTTACCACGAAAAACTTCGAGCAGTTAGGTCGGCAAGCGTGAACTGGACTCGAACCTGGCACTACATGTATAGCAGCTTTGACAGGAGAACCTCTCGGCCACTGATAGGGCCAAAAATGTTTTAGGAGACGTTTACTTTGGTAATGCATACATTACAAAAATTTTAATGAAATTTATTAAGCGGTTGAGGTTCGAAACTTTCGTGAGTTTCAGCAATATACAGTCGCGACATAAGTGAAGGCACACTTCCGAATCTAGACGTTTCTGTCGAATATATAAAGAAATATTCTATGAATATTTTTGAAACTTTAGGAAAGTAAAAAATATGTTATGCCACATACATTCCAACAAAAATTTTGTCCCGAAAGCTAAAAGGGGATCAGTCACAAACTAAACAAAAAATATAATATTTGGGATCACCCTGTAAAAAATAATGTTTGAAATGAGTTGTAGCTGTAGTATATGAATATGATTATCAGCGTTCTTTTGGTTATAGATAGAAATTTATATGAGAATTGCACTTATGTTAACGGAGATATAAGGTTTCATTAATAACATTCACAATTTGTTTTACGTTTTTTCTTCATAACATGCAGAGTTTTAAAACAAAAAGCAATGCTACTTTAAGAAAACTTTACATACGACATTAGATACAATATAACGCAATCAGAATATAAAAATATTGATTATCTCATGAAATATGGGTATTTTTACCAAATAATTTTTAAATGCGCATGTGCAACACTTAGCAAAATTTCTTTACCATTATTTCAGTCAAATGTATAGACTAACCCTGAAAAAATCTCCAAGCAAATATCGTTATAACTAAGAAAGATATCATCGACAGAAAAGTCGATTTTCAAGTACTTTCAAAAACAGGCAAAACGCTAAGAGGTTTTCATTTTCAATCGACGAACAGTAATGGACATAAGAGAAATGGGGAAAATATTTGAAAACCATTTCTTTTTTTACTAAAACATATTGTTTATATAATATTTTGAGTGTTATAATAACTACAAGATATTAAATTAAAATTCAAACTAATAAACTCTCAAAAACAAACTTTCAGCATCAATTTGAAAGACAAAAGTGAAAGCTTAGTAACTATAATATTAGACAGAATAATGTGTACAGTCAATATTATTGTCGATACGAATAATACTAAAGATTATATTTTAAAAAAGAATGTTTTACTAAAAACGATGGCTTTCAAATATTTTCCCGTTTTTTTCAGAAAATGCGTAGTGTGCCTTCACTTATGTCCATGACTGTTGTCGATTCAAACTGAAAATATGGGTAAAACCCCTTTAACATTTTACATGTTTTTGAAAGTGCTTGGAAATAAATTTTTCTATCGATGATATCGTTCTGATTTTTAACGATATTTAGTTCTTTTTTTTTTTTTTTTTTTTTTTTTAAGAGTTCGTCTATACATTTGGCTAATAAATTATGTTAAAGAATTTTTGCTAAGTGTAGCACATGTGCAGTTAAAAATTATTTAGTAAAAATACTCATATTTCATGAGATAATCAATATTTGTATATTCTGATTCCGTTATGTTGTGTCGAATGTCGTATGTAAAGTTTTCTTAAAGTAGTTTTGTTTTGGTTTTAATACCTTGCATTTTATGAAGAAAAAACGTAAAAAAAAAATAGTCGATGTTATTAATGAAACCTTTATATCTCCGTTAATATAAGTGCAATTCTCATATAGATTTATATATACAATTAAAAGAATGCTGATAATCATATACTACAGTTACAAATCATTTCAAGCATTATTTTTTACAGAGTAATTCCAAAGATTACATTTTTTAGTTAATTTGCGACTAATCCCCTTTTAGCTTTCGTGACAATATTTTTGCTGGAATATATGTGGCATAACATGTTTTTTAAACTCCTAAAGTTTCAAAAGGATTCATGAAATATTTCTTTAAATATTTGTCAAAAACCTCTCGATTCAAAAGTGTGCCTTCACTTATGTATTGCGAAAAGGCAAATTTTAAATTAGGATTTGAAACCTAAATTTGAAATTTCTCTAGAAATCCGTTTCTTGCCAAGAGAATATAAAGATAAAGAAAATAAAGATATTAACTTTTTCACCCCTGAAGGCGAAGAGCTTATTTATAATGACTTAAGCGCCCTCTTCACTCACCGCCACCGGAAGCCGAAGCTAATGTTATTCTATGGGACATTTTTCTTTACAAACTAATAACTAATAGATAACTAATACATATTTTTAAATTCTGTTTTCACATTCTGAAAATTCACAGCTGTTAAATTGACGCACCTTTTCTAAAAAATATATTTTTTTAATTTTTTATATTTTATTTTGAAGCTGCAAAATACGAATTTTCAATATGTGAATTTTTTTCATTTTGCAATTTCGAAATAAAATATTAAAAATTTAAAAAATACATTTTTAAAAAAGGTCCGTCAATTTAACAGTTGGGAATTTTCTGAATGTGAAAACAGAATTGAAAAATATGCATTAGTTATTAAGTTATTTGTAAAGAAAATTTCCCCATAGAATAACATTGGCTCGGGCTTCCGGCGACGGTGAGTGAAGAGGGCCGTTAATGGGTACTTCAGAGCGCGAAAATTCTACAAAAAGCTACATGTATAATAAGAGAAGAATAATGAAAGAAGAGAAAGATAACTGTAAAAGAAAAAGAGTAAAAATAACATTTTTGAGAAACCATCATATAAAATTTAGATCGAGTCTTCGAGATTAAGTTTTCGAGAAGGGTTGAAGCAATCTGATTGATTGAATATTTGTTTTATTCCCGAATATAAAAAATGCGTGGATAAATAAAGCAAAACATTTTCTTATCTGTTGAAAGGAAAATTACGCTAAACGAAAGCAATTGAAGAATTCATTCTTTCCCATCATACATAAAACCTGTTTTAATCTGATAAAAGTTCCAATTGATATAATTCTTTGATCGGTTGCATTATAAACTGAATTTGAAGCACACACGATTACATCCCACTAGGAGAAAACAATTTAAAAGTCTAATAAAGAAAGGAAGAACCGGCTTCGAAACAGTGAAGTTTAAATCCTCAAACGGATTCCCGTTCGAAAGCGATTATCGTATCTTCTAACACGATACTTTGCTTCACGTCATTGAACAGATATGCACCGATTCCTTTTCTTTTAGAGATGACATTGAAATTCTGCTATAGCCGCATTCTACAATGGATTCCGATAAAGTCCGTCAATTTGTAGGAAATTCAGGCTGAAAGAATTAATAAGCGAAATTGACAACAGAGTGACACAAAAAAAAAAGTAACGGACTAGTTTTGTTTTCTGGACTGTTTTGACTTTTTAAATCAAGTGGAATCTTCCTTCAAGCAAGAATGCATTAACCTGGTCGTTCTCTGACACATTTATAAGTGACAAATTATTATTCGGACTGATTTTTTAATTCGGACAACAGGATTTCAGAGAAGTAATTTTTATTTCCCCAAAAATATCTTCTGTTTGTTTGGATCTCATTAACAAATAGAAAAATATTTTATAGCTGCCAGTCAGTAATTTATTAAATAATTATGCTTTAGTACTTTTGTTATTTGTCAAGTCTAAAATAGAGAGAGAACAAAAAAAAAAAAAAAAAATAGATTGAAGTCAGAGTTTCCAAAAAATTATTTCAAAAGTTATAAAAAGATTATAAAACTTCGAACTTATTTACTCCAACGATTGTTCGCAGTGTGTCAAACACTTATATGTTTTTAGCATCTATAGGTTTATTCTAACACATTTTTCCAGACCAACTTTTGAGTGTTGCTCGTAAAACTTTTTCAGTGAAATGTTAAGCACTGAACTCTAGATTTTGAAAGGAGTATAGCGCTTTGACGATTCCTACGGACAATGCTCCTTAAGACTCAGCTTTGATAGCTCGTTTCTCCCAAACTACTTGATGAATTTTGAAAAGAGTTTTCGGGAATTATTCAATAAAAGTTACTTAACAATATCAGCTGATTGTTTCTGTTCTAATCTGAAATATCCAAATAGGAGGGGAAACTAACCTCTGAAATATCGTTATTCCGAGAACACATCTTTGGAACATACAGTCGGTAACAAAAGTGTCCGAACACTAGCAAAAATTCCTATGTAAAAAAAGTACACTTCATACGGTTTTGTTAAATAAATCCTTGTCGAATCCTGTTCTTATTAAGTCAAAGAATATGATTCGATAAGGATTTATTTAACAGAACCGTATGAAGTGTACATTTTTTACATAGGAATTTTTGCTAGTGTTCGGACACTTTTGTTACCGACTGTACTTTTTGTAAACAACTTGAAAATTTTTGTTGCTTTTTAGGGAAGAATCGTTTATTACCATTTATTCTGAAATACTGCTTTTATTATTATTATTATTATTATAAATCAAGTCATGATCACCATTTTAATTTTTGTTATTTTTTCTGAATTCGAAAATTTTAATTACGTAATATTTAAAATTTTGAAAAACTGCCCATGCAGTATCTGTCAAGCAGTCAAATTTGTTTCATAGTTTATACCAAACATTGTCTCAAGTTCCAAAAAACATGTTTTACTGAAGAGACAGAGACAAAAGCTCTTATCACTCAAATTTCGAAAAATAATTTCAGCTATATTTCTAGACTGGGCATTATTCTATATATATTAATTCTATATATATTAAATTAACAATTAACGAAAAAAATCTTTTCAATTAATTAACGAGAATAGTTCTTATCAATTAATTAGATCAATTAACTATAAAAAAAATTTAAACTAATGCACACACACACACACACACACACGCACACACACACACACATATATATATATATATATATTTCTGTTTTCAAAAAAAAAAAAAAAAAGAATAATAATGCTATAGACCCCTTAATGGCAACAGATTTATTGAAGATATAAAAAGCATTGGAGCTGACTTCATAGTATACGTTATTTGAACTGCGGGAAGAGGCATTTTTAAAATAGTTGTGTCCAAAATGATGGCCTGTGGTAACACTATATGTACAAAGGTAATATGTATTGCATAATAAGCTATAGTATTTTTAATTATTTTCAATATAACATGGTTATAATTCCCTATACTTTTTATATATTTTGTTTCAGTGTAACGATTATTATAACTGTTACCACTTTTTATTTATTTTCCGACATTTTTCGTTAAAAAAAAGAGTAGTATCCGTTAGTTGAGTTTTATTATTCAGTTGTTTTGTCATCCAATATATATATATATATATTTAACTATAATAATTTACAAAGCAAATTAAACACAATTATCATCCTTTTCTACTGATTCTTTTTCATTTATACTACTAAGATTTGTATTATAATTTAACACGTAGAATTTATTTTGTAAATCAAATTCGATTCTTTATGCAAATTCTGAATAGCATTTATTTAATGAATATTACCTCTAATTTAATTTTTCTGATGCATAAAGTCTGTTGTGATGTATACGAATATGAGTGCATTCATATAAATGTTATAAAAGGAAAGTTCAATTTTAGTTTTACTATTACTATAATATTCTACAAAAATCATTACCTTATAATTTTCTTTAATTAATTGTTTTCAAAGCCCCATCAGTGAGTTATAAATTCATATACAGCACCCGCCTCTTATCACATTCGTCTTTAGCCAAAGTGTTTTTATTAAGCGACTGATTTTTATACCCAGCGAACGTTTCTGCATACGAGAAAAAAGTATTACTCTCCTGAATTCAGAAAGAAATTCCAAAAGTAACGAATAATGAAATTAATAAACAATATTAATTAATTTTTGAAAGATAATAGATTGATTGTTCCTTCAATAGAATAAATTTAACACATCCCAAGTTCCGATGCGTTTTTCTTTGAGGAAAATCATTATTACTTTGCCGAAAGTTCACGTTTTTCTTTTAAATATAAAATCCTTACATTTAAACGTCTTTCTTCTTAGTTATTTCAAAATAAGAATTAGAAATTGTCTTTTAATAATTAAAAAAAAAAATCACTTATGAAACAAATCAAATTTGTAATTCATTACCACGCTTTAAAGGATGCGTTCTTTGAAATTGTTATTGAGACAAATGATGTTTAATATGTAACTATGCTGAAAGTGTAAAATTTTCAACAAAAATATCGTGGGACTACTGTGTTTTATTTTCATTTTTATATATATATAAAAAAAAAAAAAAAATGTTTAGCGTGCATAAGTGACATTTTTGTTGCTGAAGTGATATTTTTGATTTTATTAACTGGCGGTGCTGATTTTACTGCGGCGGTTTTAAAATTGTTTGTATTGATTTGATTCCGGGCTTGGCAATATTAAGCAGTGAATTTATTAAGTAAACGGTTACTGTATTTCTAGTGCAAAATTTTAACACCTTTTCGTTATGTTAAACAACGCAAGTACATTATTTTAATAAAGATTCTATCCAATCTCAATAATAAATTTTCATGAAAATAAAATAATAATGTGTACAAATATGCCTTTTAGAAACGAAACGAATGTTCCTTCAAGCGTGAAATGTGCCGGCAATATCTTCTCTTGTTTAAGGAATAAAATAAAAACAGTTATTAAGTCTGATATGTACCTCTCTCTTTCGTTTGTTTTTATTTTTCTGAGTAAATTAAGTAATATTTTGCTTTTCAGATTCTCCATTTCCAGACCTCACCCGGCGTATTCCAGAAAGGCCAACGTCGCCAGGTAAGTGTTAACAATAGTATCTATCAGAAAGTGGTTTCGGGTCAAAGAAGCGTAACCTTTATGTTTAAACAAAGAGGTGAAAACAAAAAGCTTCAAGAAGTGCAGAAAAAAATGGAAAGCTAAGCCGAAGATAACGGCTATTCGGAACACAATCGGAAGCTTTGAATTCTACCTTGTACTTCGGAAATAAATCAAATGATCTATTTTCGGAAAGAATAAGAAAGTGTCAATTCAGGATTAAGGAGGCTCACAATAGCATTTTGCTTAGAGCTTACCGTAGTTTCTCATGCACCATTTCATATAATAATAAAATATGTCATTGAAATAAATGTGATTATGTGAGGTAAATTTACTAAGAGATAGAATTCATTCATTTTACAAATTGTATTTTCATGAATTGATAGGGTGAAATTACAAGTTACACTCTAATGTATACAAAAGATACAAAAAATTCGTAAGAAATGGGAATTCCAACTATACCATTTCTAGCTCTCATAAAATGAAGACTCAATGGCATACGATTAGTAAAAAATTTTTAACAGTCTTTATTTGTGAGTAATTGTGTGTAATTTACATATATCTATATATACTACAGATAAACAGAAACCATTACACGGATATTTATCTGTTAAAATTTCAGTTTTACGCTTACAAATAAACATAAATCAGTTATTTTGAATATGCCATTTCAATATATACCTCTGATGATGTATTGAATAATGCTTTCACATTTTTAAGGGATCTTATTTATAAATCAAATATAGTTAAATTACAAATAAACATATATACAACTTTTTGTTCTCATATTCTGAAACGTGGATTCACTTTCCTTAGAAAAGGGACATTTGCACCTCGGTAGAATTTGGATCTTCAAGTAGGTTCTCCACTAGTACCTCTGTCCTACCTACTAGCACTCCAACGATAGCATTCGCTATACTACGAATGTAGGTTTCGTGTAGCAATCAATTGCTGCACTTCAAGTTTTTTTGTTTTCACACAGAAGATGATCAGACCATTCACTGACCGTACTATTTAACTTTGGCGTTCTGGTGAGAAAAATTGCTGTACTACATCGCGAACAATTGGTACAGATAATAGAGGTCTGCACGGGCAGGGCCGGGCCGGGTTCGGCCCGAATTTTTTAATTTGCTCTCGGGCCGGGCCGGGCCGGGCTCGGGCCTAAAAAAAATTTTCAGGCTCAGTTTTTTTGTGTATATTCGGGCCGGGCCGGGCCTGAATGAAATTTTCTCCGGGCCGTGTCGGCCCGAATCTTTTTCTGTTTTCCTCGTTATTTAACGAAAAAGGAAAATGATAAAATACTTCTTCAGTCATTTATTTTACGTAATTGTACAGGCTTGTATGTCACATAAAGTTCTATTTTGTTAAAGAAGTGTCTGTAATGTCAATTTAATTGTCTATCAGTCTGTCTGTCCGAAATCTGATTTTTCGCAAATATTTTTAACATGCCTCGAAATTAATATGTTTTATTTAAAGTAATATTAGATGGTTTCCTATTCAAAATAGTATGCATGTCGCTACCAGTTTGCGTACATGTACATAACAAAAGAAATTAGATACATTACTGTGTATAAGGGTTTGTTTCTTATGTTCTGTTGAGTTTAGGTGGTATAAAGGCTATAAAAATCTTTCCGCTGTAACTTTTTCTCTAAGGTTCCTTTTTCTTTCTCCAGTGGACGAAAGTAGCATCATTTTTATCATGGGCAAAAGCAACTTTTCTATTGAATACGGTTGGATTAACATTAACGTTTTGTTTACCGGAGCAGATGAAAGATTCGGATACATTATGGTATATAAGAGAAAATGGTTGAAAGTGCCTTTTCAGTAGTATTAACCATTTTAAATACCTTCCTATATTGTTTGACGAATGCTAATATTTTCGATTTGACTTTCTGTTTGTCTTTGTGCCTTGTCTATAATAATGAATTTCTGTTTACAAATAATTGTCTTGTAAAATTTCAGCAGTTTTGTTAAAGAACGTACTATTGTTTGGTTATATAAAACCTCTGCAAAACACATACTAAAAATCTTTTTTATAAAAAGGCATTCTTTTTTTTTGTTGTTGTTATTCTACATATTTTTGACTCGGACCGGGCCTGATTTTATCGTTTTTTGACCGGGCCGGGCCGGGCCATAAAC
Source organism: Salticus scenicus (assembly GCA_963930645.1). Classification (NCBI taxonomy): domain Eukaryota; kingdom Metazoa; phylum Arthropoda; class Arachnida; order Araneae; family Salticidae; genus Salticus; species Salticus scenicus. The sequence continues at coordinate 21,264,274 of OZ005657.1, read as the reverse complement.
CGTTAAAAAATAAACGGGCCGGGCCCGGGCCGCAGTTTTCGACTTCATAATGGGCCGGGCCGGGCCGGGTAAGTAAAATTTTCGTACGGGCCGGGCCCGGGCCTCGAAATTCCGGCCCGTGCAGACCTCTAACTGATAAGAAAAGAAAAATAAATAACTGTTTGAAGAAAAGAAAAAAAAAAGATAATCAATATTTTATTTATATATATATATATATATATATATATATATATATATATATATTTACAATTTCTTTTCTATATTATTGACCTTTCATTATAATATATATATTTTTTTTCTTTTCATTTAATCATTCATTAACATTTTAAATTGTTTATGCTTTAAATAAGTACCTCACATTTACTTTTATTAATGTTATTAATTATTTATTTTTATTTATTTGTTAGTTATTATGGTTAGTTATTATGTAGATCGTGTTATTTTAAATGCTGTCTATACATTCATTGAGTAGGCTTTAGTTAACACATTGCAGCTTAGAAACAGCATTGAAAATGTACTTATATAATCACAATTAAGAAACAAAAAAGGAACTGGCACTAATAAAGTAGACAGCAAGCTAGAATAAATAAAATGTATCGAAGAGCTAATTACTATAATTTAACTATATCAAAGAGCGAAAAAGCTACTGAGATGGGGCATTGTCACTCGTCGTTTTTAGCTTGGACTTCCTGCCTAGTTCGTGATAATGAAATATATGCTTAGTATAGTTGCGGCATATTTACCAGGTAAAAAGTTAACGAGAATAGTAATAACCTAGGTTATGTGGGCATTAATTTTCCAAACACAGTATTTACAAAATAACAAACTTCATTATTTTTGGAAAGCATTTTATGCACCGAGAAAACTTCTGAGAGCTCATACTGTATTAAAAATTAAATTTATAAAAAAAAGAAGAAGAAGAAGAAACATGGCACGTTGGCATTGCGAACGATATGATTTATCATTATTCATCAGATGAATAAAGCATGTTCGCCATCTGCAAAAAAGAAAAAAAGAAAGAAAAGAAAAGAAATCGTTTTGCAGTTAATTTGTAGATAAATCTAATGGTATCTAAACTGGGAATCAGTTTTTTGATCTGTCTTATGATTTTAATCTTGTATGTCACAGTATAATATAACAAAATACAAAAGGCTAAATTCTGCGTGTATTACAAGCATTTTGCAATAAAATCTCCGAATTTCCTGACCTTGAAAACACCTGCCCTCCCCTAAGTTCATTGACCTCGCTTTTTAACCTAATAAATCTTATCTTATTATGAACACTTAAATGCTGATAATTATGTACAACCACCAAAAAAATACAAAAACACTAAACGAGTAAGCATATTTATTGCTTTTTCTCAAAAAAGAACTCTCTCTCCAAAACGCCGTAAACTCTTCTTTTAACTCATGATTGGATGTGTGAACTTTCATCTGAAATCCGAAGTCTGCATGTCGTCTTTAAATTCACTTAAGCACGCATTTTAAAAAATGTACTTTTTGCATCCTTTATTTTGTTAATGGTCTGGGAAAGAAAAAGTGTTTCTCCAACGGTCTTTAACTGAATGCATGACGATTTTCAGACA